>OZ024859.1:38839992-38974992 GCA_964017155.1 Oasisia sp. SBJ-2009
GTCTAATGTAACGTCACGTCAGATGATGTAACATATTAAATACTACACAAACCCACCCCATCCCACCCCAACATAATATAATCCACCCCACCCCACCCCACCCCAACATCACATAACATAACACCACAACATACCACAACAGACCACAACAGACCACACCACACCACACCACACCACACCACACCACACCACACCACACCACACCACACCACACCACACCACAACACAACACAACACAACAAAACACAACACAACACAACACAACACAACACAACACAACACAACACAAGCAACGCAACGCAACACAACACATAATATCAATATATATTTATAGACATATATGTATTGATAAATATACAGTATTATTGTGTACGGAATCGTTCAGTGTCACAAATGGGGTCAAGCAAGGTTGTGTACTGGCCCCCACGCTCTTCTCCATCTTCCTATCAGCAATGCTCGACGAGGCTTTCCGAGACATGGGGGATGGCATCTACATACAGTCCAGACAGAACGCTGACCTATTCAACGTCGCACACTTCAGAGCAAAGACCAAGACTACTCGGATACTGATGAGAGAGCTGCTATTCGCAGATGACAGTGCACTGGTTGCACACTCTGCTGAAGAGATGCAGAAAATAGTGGATGCTTTCTCCGATGCGTCAAAGAAGTTCGGCCTGAAGATTAACATCAAGAAGACCGAGGTGCTGTACCAATCCAACTCTACAAGAACCCGAGAGGAGGATATCATGGTTGATGGAAACAAGCTGAACTCTGTTCTAGAATTCACCTACCTCGGAAGCACTATATCAAGTGACGGATGCATTGACGACGAAATACAGAGGAGGATGGCCAAGGCTAGTGCATCTTTCGGCCGACTACGCCAGAGACTCTGGAACAACCACCATGTGTCCATGCGGGTTAAAGGCAAGATATACCGTGCAATTGTGCTGTCCACCCTCCTATACGGAGCTGAGGCCTGGACAGTGTACAGACGACAGGTTAAAAAGCTACATGCCTTCATGATGCGACATCTGCGTTCGATCATGAGGATAACCTGGATGGACAAAGTGACAAACAAGGAAATACTAGAACGAACAGGGCTGCCATCTATGGAAGATCTTCTGATCAGAAAGAATCTCCGGTGGACTGGACACCTCATGAGGATGTCACCAGACAGGCTACCGAAGCAGGTTCTCTACTCTCAACTGTCTTCTGGTCAGAGAAAGAGAGGGCGCCCTCGTCTCCGGTTCAAAGATACCATCAAGAGAAACCTAAAGATGAGAGACATAAAGATCGACTCATGGACATCACTCTCACAGCAGAGAGACAAATGGAGAGCAAGAGTCAAGTGATGGAAGCAGTCTTTGTCGCTTCGCGACCGACAGCACGATGATGATGATTGTATATAACTTAATTGTTTTATCTTTTATTTGTGTTATCGTTCATTTTGCATGATAGTCCACAAGCTATAGTATATATCGATATTCGCTTGCAGACAAAGATGCATGCCTCGATACACCGTGTCAAAACGAAGGAACATGCGCTAGTGTGGACGCTGGCTACCAGTGCACATGCAAGGCTGGCTTCATAGGCGACGACTGCCAATGTATGTACCGATTTTTATATATATATATATATATATATATATATATATATATATATATATATATATATATATTTGTGTAAATGTAATGTAATGTATTATAATGTAACGTCACGTCAGATGATGTAACATATTAAATACTACGCAAACCCACCCCATCCCACCCCAACATAATATAATCCACCCCACCCCACCCCACCCCACCCCAACATCACATAACATAACACCACAACATACCACAACAGACCACAACAGACCACACCACACCACACCACACCACACCACAACACAACACAACACAACACAACACAACACAACACAACACAACACAACACAAGCAACGCAACACAACACATAATATCAATACATGTTTATAGACATATATGTATTGATATATATACAGTATTATTGTGTATATATTGTATATAACTTAATTGTTTTATCTTTTATTTGTGTTAACGTTCATTTTGCATGATTGTCCACAAGCTATAGTATATATCGATATTCGCTTGCAGACAAAGATGCATGCCTCGATACACCGTGTCAAAACGAAGGAACATGCGCTAGTGTGGACGCTGGCTACCAGTGCACATGCAAGGCTGGCTTCATAGGCGACGACTGCCAATGTATGTACCCGATTATATATATATATATATATATATATATATATATATATTAGTGTAAATGTAATGTAATGTAATGTATTATAATGTAACGTCACGTCAGATGATGTAACATATTAAATACTACACAAACACACCTCATTCCACCCCAACATAATATAATCCACCCCACCCCAACATCACATAACATAACACCACAACATACCACAACAGACCACACCACACCACACCACACCACACCACACCACACCACACCACACCACAACACAACAAAACACAACACAACACAACACGTAATATCAATATATATTTATAGACATATATGTATAGAGATATATACAGTATTATTGTGTATATATTGTATATATCTTAATTGTTTTATCTTTTATTTATGTTAACGTTCATTTTGCATGATTGTCCACAAGCTATAGTATATATCGATATTCGCTTGCAGACAAAGTTGCATGCCTCGATACACCGTGTCAAAACGAAGGAACATGCGCTAGTGTGGACGCTGGCTACCGGTGCACATGCAAGGCTGGCTTCATAGGCGACGACTGCCAATGTATGTACCCGATTTTATATATATATATATATATATATATATATATATATATATATATTTAAATATATATATTTGTGTAAATGTAATGTAATGTATTCTAATGTAACGTCACGTCAGATGATGTAACATATTAAATACTACACAAACACACCCCATCCCACCCCAACATAATATAATCCTAATTGTTTTATCTTTTATTAGTGTCAACGTTCATTTTGCATGATTTTCCACAAGCTATAGTATATATCGATATTCGCTTGCAGACAAAGATGCATGCCTCGATACACCGTGTCAAAACGAAGGAACTTGCGCTAGTGTGGACGCTGGCTACCAGTGCACATGCAAGGCTGGCTTCATAGGCGACGACTGCCAATGTATGTACCCGATTTTATATATATATATATATATATATATATATATATATTAGTGTAAATGTAATGTAATGTAATGTATTATAATGTAACGTCACGTCAGATGATGTAACATATTAAATACTACACAAACACACCTCATTCCACCCCAACATAATATAATCCACCCCACCCCAACATCACATAACATAACACCACAACATACCACAACAGACCACACCACACCACACCACACCACACCACACCACACCACACCACACCACAACACAACAAAACACAACACAACACAACACGTAATATCAATATATATTTATAGACATATATGTATAGAGATATATACAGTATTATTGTGTATATATTGTATATATCTTAATTGTTTTATCTTTTATTTATGTTAACGTTCATTTTGCATGATTGTCCACAAGCTATAGTATATATCGATATTCGCTTGCAGACAAAGTTGCATGCCTCGATACACCGTGTCAAAACGAAGGAACATGCGCTAGTGTGGACGCTGGCTACCGGTGCACATGCAAGGCTGGCTTCATAGGCGACGACTGCCAATGTATGTACCCGATTTTATATATATATATATATATATATATATATATATATATATATATTTAAATATATATATTTGTGTAAATGTAATGTAATGTATTCTAATGTAACGTCACGTCAGATGATGTAACATATTAAATACTACACAAACACACCCCATCCCACCCCAACATAATATAATCCTAATTGTTTTATCTTTTATTAGTGTCAACGTTCATTTTGCATGATTTTCCACAAGCTATAGTATATATCGATATTCGCTTGCAGACAAAGATGCATGCCTCGATACACCGTGTCAAAACGAAGGAACTTGCGCTAGTGTGGACGCTGGCTACCAGTGCACATGCAAGGCTGGCTTCATAGGCGACGACTGCCAATGTATGTACCCGATTTTATATATATATATATATATATATATATATATATATATATATTTAAATATATATATATTTGTGTAAATGTAATGTAATGTATTCTAATGTAACGTCACGTCAGATGATGTAACATATTAAATACTACACAAACACAC
The DNA here is from genome assembly GCA_964017155.1 of Oasisia sp. SBJ-2009. Taxonomy (NCBI): domain Eukaryota; kingdom Metazoa; phylum Annelida; class Polychaeta; order Sabellida; family Siboglinidae; genus Oasisia; species Oasisia sp. SBJ-2009. The sequence continues at coordinate 38,844,245 of OZ024859.1, forward strand.
CCCATCCCACCCCAACATAATATAATCCTAATTGTTTTATCTTTTATTAGTGTTAACGTTCATTTTGCATGATTGTCCACAAGCTATAGTTTATATCGATATTCGCTTGCAGACAAAGATGCATGCCTCGATACACCGTGTCAAAACGAAGGAACATGCGCTAGTGTGGACGCTGGCTACCGGTGCACATGCAAGGCTGGCTTCATAGGCGACGATTGCCAATGTATGTACCCGATTTTATATATATATATATATATATATATATATATATATTTGTGTAAATGTAATGTAATGTATTCTAATGTAACGTCACGTCAGATGATGTAACATATTAAATACTACACAAACCCACCCCATCCCACCCCAACATAATATAATCCACCCCACCCCACCCCACCCCAACATCACATAACATAACACCACAACATACCACAACAGACCACAACAGACCACACCACACCACACCACACCACACCACACCACACCACACCACACCACACCACACCACACCACAACACAACACAACACAACACAACACAACAAAACACAACACAACACAACACAACACAAGCAACGCAACGCAACACAACACAACACATAATATCAATATATATTTATAGACATATATGTATTGATAAATATACAGTATTATTGTGTATATATTGTATATAACTTAATTGTTTTATCTTTTATTTGTGTTATCGTTCATTTTGCATGATTGTCCACAAGCTATAGTATATATCGATATTCGCTTGCAGACAAAGATGCATGCCTCGATACACCGTGTCAAAACGAAGGAACATGCGCTAGTGTGGACGCTGGCTACCAGTGCACATGCAAGGCTGGCTTCATAGGCGACGACTGCCAATGTATGTACCGATTATATATATATATATATATATATATATATATATATATTTGTGTAAATGTAATGTAATGTATTCTAATGTAACGTCACGTCAGATGATGTAACATATTAAATACTACGCAAACCCACCCCATCCCACCCCAACATAATATAATCCACCCCACCCCACCCCACCCCACCCCAACATCACATAACATAACACCACAACATACCACAACAGACCACAACAGACCACACCACACCACACCACACCACAACACAACACAACACAACACAACACAACACAACACAACACAACACAACACAACACAACACAACACAACACAAGCAACGCAACACAACACATAATATCAATACATGTTTATAGACATATATGTATTGATATATATACAGTATTATTGTGTATATATTGTATATAACTTAATTGTTTTATCTTTTATTTGTGTTAACGTTCATTTTGCATGATTGTCCACAAGCTATAGTATATATCGATATTCGCTTGCAGACAAAGATGCATGCCTCGATACACCGTGTCAAAACGAAGGAACATGCGCTAGTGTGGACGCTGGCTACCAGTGCACATGCAAGGCTGGCTTCATAGGCGACGACTGCCAATGTATGTACCCGATTATATATATATATATATATATATATATATATATATATATATATATATATATTAGTGTAAATGTAATGTAATGTAATGTATTATAATGTAACGTCACGTCAGATGATGTAACATATTAAATACTACACAGACACACCTCATTCCACCCCAACATAATATAATCCACCCCACCCCAACATCACATAACATAACACCACAACATACCACAACAGACCACAACAGACCACACCACACCACACCACACCACACCACAACACAACACAACACAACACAACACAACACAACACAACACAACACAACACAAGCAACGCAACACAACACATAATATCAATATATATTTATAGACATATATGTATAGATATATATACACTATTATTGTGTATATATTGTATATAACTTAATTGTTTTATCTTTTATTTGTGTTAACGTTCATTTTGCATGATTGTCCAAAAGCTATAGTATATATCGATATTCGCTTGCAGACAAAGATGCATGCCTCGATACACCGTGTCAAAACGAAGGAACATGCGCTAGTGTGGACGCTGGCTACCGGTGCACATGCAAGGCTGGCTTCATAGGCGACGACTGCCAATGTATGTACCGATTTTATATATATATATATATATATATATATATATATATATATATATATATATATATATATATATATATATATATATATATATTTGTGTAAATGTAATGTAATGTATTCTAATGTAACGTCACGTCAGATGATGTAACATATTAAATACTACACAAACCCACCCCATCCCACCCCAACATAATATAATCCACCCCACCCCACCCCAACATCACATAACATAACACCACAACATACCACAACAGACCACAACAGACCACACCACACCACACCACACCACACCACACCACACCACACCACAACACAACACAACACAACACAACACAACACAACACAACACAACACAACACAACACAACACAACACAACACAACACAAGCAACGCAACACAACACATAATATCAATATATGTTTATAGACATATATGTATTGATATATATATACAGCATTATTGTGTATATATTGTATATAACTTAATTGTTTTATCTTTTATTTGTGTTAACGTTCATTTTGCATGATTGTCCACAAGCTATAGTATATATCGATATTCGCTTGCAGACAAAGATGCATGCCTCGATACACCGTGTCAAAACGAAGGAACATGCGCTAGTGTGGACGCTGGCTACCAGTGCACATGCAAGGCTGGCTTCATAGGCGACGACTGCCAATGTATGTACCCGATTATATATATATATATATATATATATATATATATATATATATATATATATATATATATATATATATATTAGTGTAAATGTAATGTAATGTATTATAATGTAACGTCACGTCAGATGATGTAACATATTAAATACTACACAAACACACCTCATTCCACCCCAACATAATATAATCCACCCCACCCCAACATCACATAACATAACACCACAACATACCACAACAGACCACAACAGACCACACCACACCACACCACACCACACCACACCACACCACAACACAACACAACACAACACAACACAATACGTAATATCAATATATATTTTTAGAAATATATGTATAGATATATATATATACAGTATTATTGTGTATATATTGTATATATCTTAATTGTTTTATCTTTTATTTATGTTAACGTTCTTTTTGCATGATTGTCCACAAGCTATTGTATATATCGATATTCGCTTGCAGACAAAACTGCATGCCTCGATACACCGTGTCAAAACGAAGGCACATGCGCTAGTGTGGACGCTGGCTACCGGTGCACATGCAAGGCTGGCTTCATAGGCGACGACTGCCAATGTATGTACCCGATTATATATATATATATATATATATATATATATATATATATATATATATATATATATATATTGTGTAAATGTAATGTAATGTATTCTAATGTAACGTCACGTCAGATGATGTAACATATTAAATACTACACACACACACCCCATCCCACCCCAACATAATATAATCCACCCCACCACCCCACCCCACCCCACCCCAACATCACATAACATAACATAACATAACACCACAACAGACCACACCACACCACACCACACCACACCACACCACACCACACCACACCACACCACACCACACCACACCACACCACACCACAACACAACACAACACAACACAACACAACACAACACACCACACCACACCACAACACAACACAACACAACACGTAATATCAATATATATTTATAGACATATATGTATAGATATATATACAGTAGATGCCGACATGGTTGATGCCGAACTAATGCTCCCAGGTTATGTAATGTTTCGAAAAGACAGACAAGAGAGAATGGGAGGTGGGGTCATTATGTATATTAAAGGGGGACTGAAGCGGCCGAACAACCACAGCCCAAACATAAGAACATATAATTTACAGCACTAGTGACCATAATTTGACAAGCCCAGTGTCACGGTATATTTTTAATAAATTTTCAAAGTGAGCTACTTTCGACACAGGGCGCCGCCATTCCGCCTGGCCATATTGCTGGTTGTACTCGGGTTTGTTTACAATCACCGGAAGCACGTGTCGACAGATGGCGCAGCATAGCTCTCGCAAAAACGGACGAAACGCACTCAAACCAAATATAATTAAACACATTAATGCACTGTATGCCTAATAGATATACCATAATTGTTAGTAAGCATTATTTAACATACTTCCACAAAGGATTCCTGTAGAAAAAGCAGGTTTGAGATGATGAAGTTTGCGTGTCCGCCTGCGGCGAGTTCAGCGGAGTCGGCGGTGGTCACTTTCGAACGCCGATTGTAAGCCTAATTTCGAATGTGACGAGCACAACGAGGCGCTGAACCTCAAAACATAAGCTTCGACCAGAGCTACAGGTCCGTGTTTGATTGATTGGCTTGCATATAAGTACGCAGCGACGAAGTAAAGTTCGTCGAACTCGACAGGAAAACCGGACATGATTTCCTTATTTGGAATGTGATTCGGCGCGTAGGAAGTGACAAGCCGGCGACTCGGCACTCACGAGTTCCGTCATGTATCGTTACGACTACAATTTAATCCCACAGTTGTATTTCACTGTCTGCATAATACACGAATGTGACCTAAGAAAAGTTTAAATGTAGTAAGAAATGTGAATGTAATAAAATAAATCTATGTGTAGATACAAGTATTTAATTTGAAATAAAAATGTTTAAAATCCACTGAATTTGTTTAGGTCAACAGATCGCCAGATCTAGCGGTGCGTTGGTTGCTAGAACCAGCTCGAGTTTCTAGGTACAAGTAAAAAAATGTTTTTGACATAGACAGTGGTGGAATAATTTTCTTCAAGATAGTGACATAAAAAGAAATGCCAGCTACGACCGTATCAGGCGTATGACGTGTTTGTTAGCGTCGTCATATGCTAATTACTTAAATTAGGGTGACTCGCTAATTAGTCAACAACTGTTGAACAGTCACGAATCACAGACACAGATATATAACAGGCATTATTTATAATGAATTAACAGAAACAGCAAAATACTAATTTATGTTATTATTTAAATTAGACTGTTAACTGCATTCAATAAAACACTAGTGTGTATAAAAAATATTTGACCCCATAAATCAACTGATTAAAATCACTAAAGAATTTTTTTATATTAATTGCTGATTTATAAAGGTAAGATCTTAAAGAGCGTAGTAACCAATCCTCAGGATTGCTGAAAGCGCTTTACACTTTATTTCCCTGACAGACCTGTTCAATCATATACCATCTCAACTTCTCTGGGAAGCATCCAGCAATATGCTACAATTAATTCGCAAAAGCTACTCATACACATATCCACCACTGTCTATAGCCATGCAGGTACTCATTTATACAGCTGAGTGAACTGGAAAAATGTAGAGTGAAAAAAAATCCTCAAGCTTTTAACATCACAGCAAAGAATTGCAGACATAGCTGTTGACTTATGAATACTGTCTGTTGATCACTAGTTTGCGTACAATTTAATCTTGGCCATTACACGAGGACACTGTTTTTGACATTATGCAAGCTGAGGATGTACTGTTTATATGCATTATATCATCAAAGCAAGATACCAGAACGACAAGTAGGAAACGGTGAGCGGCAGCCATGCAGGTCAGTAAAATATTATTATCATTATGATTATGGTATCATTGTATTTGTTTCTGGTAACATATGTACATGTGTGCATCGCACAACTTTCTATAAAATAATTAGTATAACAACAATAAAACATGCTACAGAATCAATCACACTTAACATAGTGTCACTATTAAGTATGTTAATGTGTCTATCCAATGACACTACCCATCATAACCCAAGTCAGTTGGCAATATTACCTGGGAACACATTTAATATTTTAATTCATAAAATATCCGTAGAATATTTTATAATTTCATGTATGCACATTCTGTTATTGCTGTAGAATGCATGACTGTGGTCAAAATACACAAAACACATGGAACTTATTTCAATTTTTTTAAGCAACTGTTTTGACATACATAATAAGTCACTACCCTCCAGGGGTAGTATCCGATATTTAAACACTGACAGATTAATACATTTCTAAATAATCTAAGACAACAGTTTTGTTTATCGCCCAAAACATTATGCACCCAAATGTGGATCTCACCTTTAAGAATCTGCAGTTTTGCTTTCCAAGTGATAAACAAGCACACATTTTTTAGGTGGGGATCTGAATAGTCTCCTGACAGCAGGTAGTAAGATCACTGATCCCATGACTAAAATGAATAGTTACATGGGTGAAAAAACATTTGGAACCTTACATTAGCCCATAGCCTCCATTGTTACTGGAAAGGGTTGCAAACATCATGATCAAAGTACAACAGAGGACTGCTGTTACTAATTGCCATTAATAGCCTAGTGCAAATTAGGCAATAAAATCACAATCTTACCAGTGTCCTGTGTTTCCCAGCAAGAGTGAAAAGACTACCCATACCCAATACAAACATCACTGCCTGGACAAAGCCCCACTATCTCTCTAGTGCACTTGCATTTCTTACCAGTTCACAGTCATGTGCTAGAGCATGATGAAAAGACAAACCAGTGCAACAGAGGTCAGCTTTAAATTGAGTGTTTAAATAAAACTTCAAAATGTTTGGGGTTCATGGCTGTTGTAGAATGATTATCGACTAACACGACTAGTATATTGAATCTGAAATGAATAGTATTATTGCGTATAACAAAATAAGACTAAAATAAGAATATAAAGTACGAAAATTATATTTTGATAAGGCATGTATTTTGCTTTCAATAGTACCGCAGACATCAGCATTGTTCAGTTAGTTGCAGTTTGTGCAGTTACTGTTTGATAACTGTAAGGTGTCCATAATCACTTCCCAAAATTATTTATTAGGAAAATGGCTAAGAAGTCTATTTAGAAAACCTTATACATTGCAATAAAAAAAACTTACATATCTCGAAAAAGACTCGGTTGGACAAAACCCCACCCACAAATGAAACTTACGTATAAAACCCAATGTAAACAAATTTAGTCTTAAATTGACATTTGTACTTTTTGAAAATACAAGTATGACTTTGACTATGGCCAAGTAGTTGTCTCTGATTGGACCAAGGAGGACACTGATTGCACGTAACTAACTTAAACATTTTATTTTCTTATATGTGCAAGTAGGCTTGTATAATTGGCTTACCATGTAATTTATGTGTTGCTTATGTAGGAGTGGGTTTGCTTGTTTGTAATGATGTCTGAATGACTCGGGATACACACATATTAAAATATGCCAGGAAGGTTAGTCATAATATAATGGAATCTACACAGAATGCACCATTGAAAAGGTAATGTTCTATTTATTGCATGAATGTTCCCTGATTGAAACACAACACCTTGCTCAGCCCACTGTCTACTAGTTTCATTGAGACAAGAGCTGACCAATGAACTTGGCTAGCAGCAGCAGACAAGCCAGAAAGCAGATACCTAATACATCAAACTGATCTGGGGGTCATTTCAAGGGACCTTCTCAAAAACCAAATCACCAGCATTACTTTGTATTTTGAGGCCCATAGAATGATGTAATAAAATACAGATTTTTTGTGTATATCAGCACCACCACATGCAACAACCATGCAAAAGTAGATTTGTTTAACAATTGTGGAAAAATAGTCTGGGGGACCATGGAGGACCATATGGGGCCTGCAAAATAATTCAATCAAATTTAGATTTCTCATGCATAGTTACAATATCCACAGATCTATGCATCTACACAAAATTAGATCCTGAACACTTTCTGAAATGCTAATTATAAGTTGTTTTAATCAGTTTTAATTTTTATGATGTATAGGTACTGCAATGAGAAAACAAAAGATGTCAAAACATTGTTATTTATATGTATATCACAGAAGATACATACTCTCATACATATGTATCATTCTTTCAGATGAAGGATTCACAAATACTGAACACAACTTTCAAAGGATCCAGTGCACCAGATGATATTGTCCCTCATGGCAGTACGGGTGTCACATTGCAACGCCATTAACTCGTAGTGTCAAACTCAAACAGAGCCAGTGATCATGTCGCCAATGCGATACTTTATCGATGCAGCAATTATTACAGATAATATTGTTGTTCCATTGAATATTCATCATGACCATGGGTATGCGAAGTTGTCGTCGCAGTCCTGCATGCCTTCTTCGACTGACCATGGCAGTCATGTCAATGTGGATGACACCTTGGATGTCCCAGTCTCACTGTCGCCATCTTCAGATCATTCTGTCTGGAACAGACAGATGGAAAACACTGAAAAGAGTTATGCAGAATATGTGTTAGCGGATGACAGCAATATCACTGATGATGACTGAAGCAGTTCTGCCACTAATGAGAAAAAATGTATTTCTCTTTTCTGCACCTGCAAAACACCCTGGTTGTTATAACATGCCTGCTGCCTGCATGGAAGCATCCCATTGAACATGTGCAGTGATGATATGCAGCTAACCGATACATTCTGACATTTGATTTATAGTAAACAATCATTATCTTATAATTACACCATGTATTAGTAATTGGCAAAACTGTGTAATTTATCAATATCACATCACAAAGTCAGCGCATTGGTTGATTTGTTTGTGAAATACTTTAATAAAATTATCACAGTATTTTACAAACAAATGATTTGTATGTAAAATTGTTACAGCATTTTGCAAACACATGAATTTATGATTCATTGTCATGATGTGGTCTTGATAACATACACACACGCACATATACAATACATAGTACACAATACATTAAAACTCCACTTCAATATTCCCATGTGAATTGCACAATGTCCTTATTACACATATATTTATTATTCAGACTATTATAAATTGCATGGCAGCATGCATATGTAAATAACATTATTTACATAAATTAAACAAATTGTATTAGCATTTTAAATTAATTAATTATATTAAAAGGATGCACACATCATATAACATCTTGTCAGAAATAAAAAGTAAGTTTGTAATAGATTTACGTTACGAATTCGAAGATAGAATGACTTTATTATTTAAATTATACATATGTCATTGACATTGTGTGGCCATACAAGTATAATTGTTTTGTTTAGGTTTGAAGTGCTAAATTACTTTTCGATACCTGTTGAACTACGTATTACTTACCTACTACCCCGAGGGTAGCTATTGGTCGAACGAACGAGTCTGCACGCAAATCGCACTTAGACAACAGACCGATACTCCCAACATTGTCACTGACAGCTGTCGTGCCACTCGATCGTGGTCAGTCATGGTTCATGCAGGCATCTGTCAGCCCGGTCTGGCTCGGTCGTCAGCTATCTCCAGACAACATACAACGATGTGCGTCGACATCGGGACGCAGTATCCACACAAACACCATGCAACATTCACATTGTTTTATAGCACGTTGATCCCAAAATCAAAGATGACCATAAACATGCCACATCACATGGCGATCTTCTCTCGCCATCTCACACCTCGGCTCGCACGCTGGGTGAAGCAAAAATGGCTTTACGTGTGTCACTTGTGCAACAGATGCTTCTCTCACTTGTGCTACAAATTATTCCTCTGTCGGATCCATTTTCTATTGTGATTTATCCAAAACCACTAACAACTAGCGCCTCTTGACTCTTCTAAGGCTAAGTCTAACGCAAAACACTTCCGATATCTGTGTAAACAAAATAAGAAATAGTCCCGATAGACCTTCCGGTCGTAAGCCCCGCCCCTTGAAGGCTGTCAACACAGAGAGCGTAAAAATGAAAATGTTTCATTGGTTCAAAATCGTCGGTATTTAATTTCACCTTTTTATTTCGAATGCAAATAAATATTATTTGTGGATACATAGGACACCTATCGTGTACAATAAGGCACCATATTTTTGTTTTTGCGTAGAAATGTCTAATTATGAAGAAAACCGGAAAAAACAAAATTTTACATGGGCTAGATAGGAGGTAATCAAACCACTCGGCTTGGAATAAAGATGGCGCTACGCAGTGTTCTATGACGACGATTTAGGCATTGAAAAATATTTTTTTTCCAGTTTGTCTGATAAGTGAATGTGCTTCTGCCACCATTAATGTATACTTATATAGTGTACATTTAGGTATATGGAATGTTACAGCTGTGTTTCACTTCCCCTTTAAGGATTCTATACAAGCATATGAATTACAGATGGAAAAGGAAGCAGAATGCGAAGAAGCTATTTGGTGCAATATAGCCACAAAAAACTCAACATTAACGATAGGGCTAATGTATCGTAGTCCTAACATAAGACAAGAGGATGATGAAAAATTGCACAATGCCATAAAGGAGATTAGTAAAAGAGAATGTGTTATAATGGGTGATTTTAATCATGGTCATATTCAGTGGAAATCACTAGAGAGTGTTGGAAGAGATGACCAGCAGTTTTTACTTCTAATACAGGACTGTTTCCTTACACAACACGTTTTAGACCCAACGAGAGGTGGAAATGTGTTGGATTTAGTATTCTCCTCTCAAAACGAATTAGTTGATAATGTTAAAATATGTGAGCCTTTGGGATCTAGTGACCATAATCAGATCCATTTTAGTATAAAAATACAAACAGAGATTACTGGCAAAAAGCGAGGGAGGAGAAATTTCAATAAAGGCAAATATAAACAAATGAGAACCTACTTAGCAAGCATAAATTGGACTGACTTAATGAAGGACAAGACAGCAACAGAATGTTGGATAATTTTGAAAGATGAGATTGAGGGCATTATTGAAACATTTGTTCCTATACAAAATCAAGGGAAACGATCTAGGAAGAAACACCTGTCAAAAGAAGCTATACGAAAGATTGCCTACAAACAAATAATGTGGAGAATATACAGAAACACTGGAAATATAGAAGACTATAACAATTACAAAAAGGCCCTAAATTTAGCTACAGCTGAAATGAGAAAGTCAAAACGGTCTTTTGAGCAGAAATTAGCGAACGATATCAAAAATGATAGTAAGAGTTTCTACGCTTACGTAAGGAGTAAACAGAAGGTTCGAGATAAAGTAGGACCACTAAAAAACAGTGCAGGTAATGTAATATCTGATGGGTTTCAAATGGCAGAGGATCTGAATGAATATTTCAGCTCTGTATTCACTAAAGAAGATATAAGTTCACTGCCGTTACCTGCTAGGAAATTTGTGGGTGATGAATCACAAAATTTAGGGCAGTTGTTTTTCACTCCTGAAATGATATCCAAAAAAATTAAAATGATGAAAACAAATAAATCACCAGGAGTTGATGGAATAACACCTAAATTACTTAAGGAAATTGTAAACGAAATAAGTACACCACTTGCTATTTTTTTTAATATATCACTTAAAGAGGGAATTGTTCCAGCAGAATGGAAGGAGGCAAATGTAACACCGTTATTTAAAAAGGGGTCGAGGAGTAAGACAGAAAATTATAGACCAGTGAGCTTAACATCAGTATTATGCAAATTATTAGAAACATTTATTAGAGACCACATGGTAGAATTTCTTGTAAAAAACAAATTAATAACTAAATCTCAACATGGGTTCCTAAAAGCTAGGTCTTGTCTAACCAATCTCTTATGTTTTTTAGAAGATATTACTAAGTGGGTAGATGATGGTTCACCGGTGGATGTAGTATACTTAGATTTTCAAAAAGCATTCGATAAAGTGCCACATCAAAGACTGTTAAATAAATTAAAAGCCTATGGTATAGGGGAAAGTATGATAAATTGGATACAAGCATGGTTGACAGATAGAAGACAGAGAGTAATAGTAGAGGGAGAGATATCAAACTGGAAACCAGTTTTGAGTGGAGTTCCACAGGGGTCGGTGTTGGGACCAATACTGTTCTTGATATTTATAAATGATTTGGATGATGATTTATCAAGTAAAGTACTTAAATTTGCAGACGACACAAAAGTGTTCAGAACTGTAAAAACTGATACAGATAAAGAAACTTTACAAGATGATCTAACCAAGTTAGTAAAATGGTCTGAAAAATGGCAGATGTTATTTAATTTTGGTAAATGTAAATGCATCCACATTGGACATGGTAATATGAGCAAAGAATACTTTATGGGCAATACTATATTAGGCACAAGTGTAAAAGAAAAGGACTTGGGAGTTACAGTTAGTGCCGACATGACAGTTTCAGAGCAATGTGGACTTGCTGCTGCAAAAGGAAATCAAATTTTAGGATTAATTAGAAGAAACATCACATATATGGATAAGACTTTAATAATACCATTGTACAAGGCAATAGTTAGGCCACACTTAGAATATTGCATTCAGGCATGGAGGCCATATCAAAAGAAAGACATTGATAAACTTGAAAGAATTCAAAGGAGGGCTACTAAACTAATTCCAGAACTTAAACATTTATCCTATGAAAGACGCCTGTTAGAATGTAGATTGACAACATTAGAAACTAGAAGATTAAGAGGAGACCTAATAGAAGTTTTTAAGATATTGAATGGATATGAAGATATTGATAGCAACATTTTTTTCAAACTAAAAGAAGATAGTGTGACAAGGGGGCATAAGGCAGCGTTAGTCAAGCCATACTCTAGATTAGATAAAAGAAAATTCTCCTTCTCCCAGAGAACAATAACTGATTGGAATAATTTAAGTCATGATTGTGTAAATGCCAGCAGTGTAAATATGTTTAAAAATAAAATTGACAATTATCTGGCAAGGGCGGGCTATACCTAGGTTGAACACTTAAATGTTTTAGAAATTATTTTAATACTGATTAAATTATTTATTCATATAATTATTTTAATTAATTTATTATTAAAAAAAATGATGTTATTGTAGGATATTTTATGTATTTATTTATTTTACTTGTATATTTTTTTAGAGACAACGTATACATTTTATTTTACTTATGTATTTTTAGAGACAACGCATTTTAATTAGCAGCATTTTAGTGCATTTTATAATAACTATATTAATTTTTTGTGTGAACACTCGATAAGCCATAGGCTTCCTTGTTCACATGCCGTCTGGAGCTTGGTTCTGGACGGCAACTTGTTAAACCCTTGTTGTTAAAGTATTATTGTGTATATATTGTATATATCTTAATTGTTTTATCTTTTATTTATGTTAACGTTCATTTTGCATGATTGTCCACAAGCTATAGTATATATCGATATTCGCTTGCAGACAAAGATGCATGCCTCGATACACCGTGTCAAAACGAAGGAACATGCGCTAGTGTGGAAGCTGGCTACCAGTGCATATGCAAGGCTGGCTTCATAGGCGACGACTGCCAATGTATGTACCCGATTTTATATATATATATATATATATATATATATATATATATATATATATATTTGTGTAAATGTAATGTAATGTATTCTAATATAATGTCACGTCAGATGATGTAACATATTAAATACTACACAAACACACCCCATCCCACCCCAACATAATATAATCCACCCCACCTCACCCCACCCCACCCCAACATCACATAACATAACACCACAACAGACCACAACAGACCACAACAGACCACACCACACCACACCACACCACACCACACCACACCACACCACACCACACCACAACACAACACAACACAACACAACACAACACATAATATCAATATATATTTATAGACATATATGTGTATAGATATATATACAGTATTATTGTGTATATATTGTATATATCTTAATTGTTTTATCTTTTATTTGTGTTAACGTTCATTTTGCATGATTGTCCACAAGCTATAGTATATATCGATATTCGCTTGCAGACAAAGATGCTTGCCTCGATACACCGTGTCAAAACGAAGGAACATGCGGTAGTGTGGACGCTGGCTACCAGTGCATATGCAAGGCTGGCTTCATAGGCGACGACTGCCAATGTATGTACCCGATTATATATATATATATATATATATATATATATATATATATATATATATATATATATATATATATATGTATATATATATATATATATATATATATATATATATTTGTGTAAATGTAATGTAATGTATTCTAATGTAACGTCACGTCAGATGATGTAACATATTAAATACTAAACAAACACACCCCATCCCACCCCAACATAATATATTCCACCCCACCCCACCCCCACCCCAACATCACATAACATAACACCACAACAGACCACAACGGACCACAACAGACCACACCACACCACACCACACCACACCACAACACACCACACCACACCACACCACACCACACCACAACACACCACACCACAACACAACACAACACAAGTGTTTACAAGACCATTAGTGTTTACAACACATTACAAGACCATTGGCTTCAGGGCGTGGTGCGTATTCAGAGGAACTCCCAAACTATCTCTTTATTGTACAACCTTTGAAGTCCTCTAAAATGCCAATTTTGATACTCTCCTCGTCTTATTTCTCTGGTATTATCTGGTTTGGTTCGCCTAGTCTGAATAAATGGGAGTGTACGAAGGCTGTATTCTATACAACAGTCCAATGCGTCACTTACATGGTTTTTATTACAGCGATGAATACAGCGGAGAAATTGTCAGTATCAAACAGGACTACGAGTTCGCTGACACTCAAATGGGACGCCCCGGCTGAGGGCGGGCTAACAGGGTACAACGTGACATTGGAGGGTGACGGCAAATACCAAACACAATCACTTGACAACGTCACAACGTCACACACTTTCGTTGGTCTGACGCCTGGAACCCAGTACACAGTCAACGTCATCGCTTTGGTGAATAACGTGCAGGCTGCACCCCTAGTCGGCAAATACTACACAAGTACGTGTTGTAACTTTCATCTACGTCTTCCTTCATTAGATTTCAGAACCAAATTTACGAACATTCTGTTTGGTAACTTGGTCCGTTAAAATATATTGCATGATATGTATAATAATTGGTATAATCAGATGTGCTGCTGCGTATTTGTGCAAACGATATTAACCAAAAACATGAGACGCGAATTAATAAAATAAAGTAGTCACGTATGTTGTCAGAAATTGACTAGCATTGACTATTCTTGATATAGCATAATAGCACATTAGTAATACAAAAGTTGGCAACTGATGAATATGGACAATAGCATTTATGTGTCTATTCCAGTAGTAATCATATTGATAAGTAAATGTTGTCGTTCGTGACACTATGTCATGTGCTCGTTTCTCTCCCTCGTTTCTCTTTCACGATTCACTATATTTGCCTAATTTGACACAAGATGTTTTATTCTTCATGTCTAAGTAAAGTATTGTTATGTTCCATACTGCACGTCTCCGTGTGATATTTAATTTATAAATGTTATCACAGTACCAAATGCGGCTGAGGCTCTGTCAATGACGGACAAAACGACGCGTTCGCTGACAGTCAAGTGGGACGCCCCGACTGAGGGTGGTCTAACAGGGTACAGCGTGACAGTGGAGGGTGACGGCAAGTCTCACACACAGTCTCTTGCCAACGACACAACGACACATACATTCGTGGGTCTGAAGTCTGCCACACAATACACAGTGAGCGTCGTCACTTTGTTAGGCGAACAGAAGAGTGAACCCCTGATCGGCAAATACTACACAGGTATGTGTCGTAAGGGACAGTTGTGTATGACGTCAATATAACTATTTTATCACGGTTCACGTGGCTTTATAATAACTAAATCGGTGAATGCTGGAGAATATTACATGACTATTGCTTCAGGACGTGGTGAATATTCAGAGGAACTCCCAAACTATCTCATATTGTACAACCTTTGAAGTCCTCTAAAATGCCAATTTTGATCCTCTCTTCATCTTATTTCACTGGTATTATCTGGTTTGGTTCGCCTACTCTGACTAAAGGGGAGGTTACGAAGGCTGTGTTCTATGCAACAATTCAATGCGTCACATACATGGTTTGTATTACAGCGATGGCTAGAGCGGAGAAATTGTCAGTATCTAAAAGGACTACGAGTTCGCTGACACTCAAGTGGGAAGCCCCGGCTGAGGGTGGGTTAACAGGGTACAACGTGACAGTGGAGGGTGACGGCAAATACCAAACACAATCACTTGACAAAGACACAACGTCACACACTTTCGATGGTCTGACGCCTGGAACCCAGTACACAGTCAACGTCATCGCTTTGGTGAATGACGTGCAGGCTGCACCCCTAGTCGGCAAATACTGCACAAGTACGTGTTGTAACTTTCATCTACGTCTTCCTTCATTAGATTTCAGAACCAAATTTACGAACATTCTGTTTGGTAACTTGGTCCGTTAAAATATATTGCATGATATGTAATATAATTGGTACAATGAGATGTGCTGCTACGTATTTGTGCAAATGATATTAACCAAAAACATGAGACGCGAATTAATAAAATAAAGTTGTCACGTATGTTGTCAGAAATTGACTAGCATTGACTATTCTTGATATAGCATAATAGCACATTAGTAATACAAAAGTTGGCAACTGATGAATATGGACAATAGCATTTATGTGTCTATGCCAGTAGTAATCATATTGATAAGTAAATGTTGTTGTTCGTGACACTATGTCATGTGCTCCTTTCTCTCCCTCGTTTCTCTTTCACGATTCACTATATTTGCCTAATTTGACACAAGATGTTTTATTCTTCATGTCTAAGTAAAGTAATGTTATGTTCCATACTGCACGTCTCCGTGTGATATTTAATTTATAAATGTTATCACAGTACCCAATGCGGCTGAGGCTCTGTCAATGACGGACAAAACGACGCGTTCGCTGACAGTCAAGTGGGACGCCCCGACTGAGGGTGGTCTGACAGGGTACAGCGTGACAGTGGAGGGTGACGGCAAGTCTCACACACAGTCTCTTGCCAACGACACAACGACACATACATTCGTGGGTCTGAAGTCTGCCACACAATACACAGTGAGCGTCGTCACTTTGTCAGGCGAACAGAAGAGTGAACCCCTGATCGGCAAATACTACACAGGTATGTGTCGTAAGGGACAGTTGTGTATGACGTCAATATAACTATTTTATCACGGTTCACGTGGCTTTATGATAACTAAATCGGTGAATGCTGGAGAATATTACATGACTATTGCTTCAGGACGTGGTGAATATTCAGAGGAACTCCCAAACTATCTCATATTGTACAACCTTTGAAGTCCTCTAAAATGCCAATTTTGATACTCTCTTCATCTTATTTCACTGGTATTATCTGGTTTGGTTCGCCTACTCTGACTAAAGGGGAGGTTACGAAGGCTGTGTTCTATACAACAGTTCAATGCGTCACATACATGGTTTGTATTACAGCGATGGCTAGAGCCGAGAAATTGTCAGTATCGAAAAGGACTACGAGTTCGCTGACACTCAAGTGGGAAGCCCCGGCTGAGGGTGGGTTAACAGGGTACAACGTGACAGTGGAGGGTGACGGCAAATACCAAACACAATCACTTGACAAAGCCACAACGTCACACACTTTCGATGGCCTGACGCCTGGAACCCAGTACACAGTCAACGTCATCGCTTTGAGAAATGACGTGCAGGCTGCACCCCTAGTCGGCAAATACTACACTAGTACGTGTTGTAACTTACATCTACGTTTTCCTTCAATATATTTCAGCACCGAATGTTGGCACATTATGAATGGTAACTGTTATATTTCTCAACCCGTTAAAATATATTGCACGATATGTATAACTGATATGATGAGATGTGCTTCTGTGTATTTGTGCAAATGATACTAGCTGAGAAAAGCCAATGACACGAGAGTTTATAAAATAACGTTATAAATTAACAAGCTGCATGGACTATTCTAGATATACTATAATAGCATATTAATAATACATAAATTGGTGAATATGGGCAATAGTCTTCACATGTCTATGTTAATAGTAGTTATATTGATAAGTAAATGTTGTGACACTACGTGATGTTCTCGTTTCTCTTCCTCATTTCTACTTCACGACTTGCTATTGTTGCCTAATTTGAGATAATCTATTTCATCCATCATGTCTAAGCAACGCATGTTTTGTTCTATGCTGCACGTCTCCGTGTGATATTTACTCAGTGAATGTTATCACAGTACCCAATGCGGCTGAGGCTCTGTCAATGACGGACAAAACGACGCGTTCGCTGACAGTCAAGTGGGACGCCCCGAATGAAGGTGGTCTAACAGGGTACAGCGTGACAGTGGAGGGTGACGGCAAGTCTCACACACAGTCTCTTGCCAAGAACACAACGACACATACATTCGTGGGCCTGAACTCTGGCACACAATACACAGTGAGCGTCGTCACTTTGGCAGGCGAACAGAAGAGTGAACCCGTGATCGGCAAATACTACACAGGTATGTGACGTAAGGAACAGTTGTGTATAACGTCAGTAGAATTTTCCAATTTATCACGGTTCACATGGCTTTATTGTCACTATATCGCTGAATGTTGGACAATATTACATTACCATTGGCTTCAGGGCGTGGTGCGTATTCAGAGGAACTCCCAAACTATATCTTTATTGTACAACCTTTGAAGTCCTCTAAAATGCCAATTTTGATACTCTCCTCATCTTATTTCTCTGGTATTATCTGGTTTGGTTCGCCTAGTCTGAATAAATGGTAGTTTACGAAGGCTGTATACTATACAACAGTCCAATGCGTCACTTACATGGTTTTTATTACAGCGATGACTACAGCGGAGAAATTGTCAGTATCAAACAGGACTACGAGTTCGCTGACACTCAAGTGGGACGCCCCGGCTGAGGGCGGGTTAACAGGGTACAACGTGACAGTGGATGGTGACGGCAAATACCAAACACAATCACTTGACAACGTCACAACGACACACACTTTCGTTGGTCTGACGCCTGGAACCCAGTACACAGTCAATGTCATCGCTTTGGTGAATGACGTGCAGGCTGCACCCCTAGTCGGCAAATACTACACAAGTACGTGTTGTAACTTACATCTACGTCTTCCTTCATTAGATTTCAGAACCAAATTTACGAACATTCTGTTTGGTAACTTGGTCCGTTAAAATATATTGCATGATATGTAATATAATTGGTATAATGACATGTTCTGCTTCGTATTTGTGCAAATGATATTAACCAAAAACATGAGACGCGAATTAATAAAATAAAGTTGTCACGTATGTTGTCAGAAATTGCCTAGCATTGACTATTCTTGATATAGCATAATAGCACATTAGTAATACAAAAGTTGGTAACTGATGAATATGGACAATAGCATTTATGTGTCTATGCCAGTAGTAATCATATTGATAAGTAAATGTTGTTGTTCGTGACACTATGTCATGTGCTCGTTTCTCTCCCTCGTTTCTCTTTCACGATTCACTATATTTGCCTAATTTGACACAAGATGTTTTATTCTTCATGTCAAAGTAAAGTATTGTTATGTTCCATACTGCACGTCTCCGTGTGATATTTAATTTATAAATGTTATCACAGTACCCAATGCGGCTGAGGCTCTGTCAATGACGGACAAAACGACGCGTTCGCTGACAGTCAAGTGGGACGCCCCGACTGAGGGTGGTCTAACAGGGTACAGCGTGACAGTGGAGGGTGACGGCAAGTCTCACACACAGTCTCTTGCCAACGACACAACGACACATACATTCGTGGGTCTGAAGTCTGCCACACAATACACAGTGAGCGTCGTCACTTTGTTAGGCGAACAGAAGAGTGAACCCCTGATCGGCAAATACTACACAGGTATGTGTCGTAAGGGACAGTTGTGTATGACGTCAATATCACTATTTTATCACGGTTCACGTGGCTTTATAATAACTAAATCGGTGAATGCTGGAGAATATTACATGACTATTGCTTCAGGACGTGGTGAATATTCGGAGGAACTCCCAAACTATCTCATATTGTACAACCTTTGAAGTCCTCTAAAATGCCAATTTTGATACTCTCTTCATCTTATTTCACTGGTATTATCTGGTTTGGTTCGCCTACTCTGACTAAAGGGGAGGTTACGAAGGCTGTGTTCTATGCAACAATTCAATGCGTCACATACATGGTTTGTATTACAGCGATGGCTAGAGCGGAGAAATTGTCAGTATCTAAAAGGACTACGAGTTCGCTGACACTCAAGTGGGAAGCCCCGGCTGAGGGTGGGTTAACAGGGTACAACGTGACAGTGGAGGGTGACGGCAAATACCAAACACAATCACTTGACAAAGACACAACGTCACACACTTTCGATGGTCTGACGCCTGGAACCCAGTACACAGTCAACGTCATCGCTTTGGTGAATGACGTGCAGGCTGCACCCCTAGTCGGCAAATACTGCACAAGTACGTGTTGTAACTTTCATCTACGTCTTCCTTCATTAGATTTCAGAACCAAATTTACGAACATTCTGTTTGGTAACTTGGTCCGTTAAAATATATTGCATGATATGTAATATAATTGGTACAATGAGATGTGCTGCTACGTATTTGTGCAAATGATATTAACCAAAAACATGAGACGCGAATTAATAAAATAAAGTTGTCACGTATATTGTCAGAAATTGACTAGCATTGACTATTCTTGATATAGCATAATAGCACATTAGTAATACAAAAGTTGGCAACTGATGAATATGGACAATAGCATTTATGTGTCTATGCCAGTAGTAATCATATTGATAAGTAAATGTTGTTGTTCGTGACACTATGTCATGTGCTCCTTTCTCTCCCTCGTTTCTCTTTCACGATTCACTATATTTGCCTAATTTGACACAAGATGTTTTATTCTTCATGTCTAAGTAAAGTAATGTTATGTTCCATACTGCACGTCTCCGTGTGATATTTAATTTATAAATGTTATCACAGTACCCAATGCGGCTGAGGCTCTGTCAATGACGGACAAAACGACGCGTTCGCTGACAGTCAAGTGGGACGCCCCGACTGAGGGTGGTCTGACAGGGTACAGCGTGACAGTGGAGGGTGACGGCAAGTCTCACACACAGTCTCTTGCCAACGACACAACGACACATACATTCGTGGGTCTGAAGTCTGCCACACAATACACAGTGGGCGTCGTCACTTTGTCAGGCGAACAGAAGAGTGAACCCCTGATCGGCAAATACTACACAGGTATGTGTCGTAAGGGACAGTTGTGTATGACGTCAATATCACTATTTTATCACGGTTCACGTGGCTTTATAATAACTAAATCGGTGAATGCTGGAGAATATTACATGACTATTGCTTCAGGACGTGGTGAATATTCAGAGGAACTCCCAAACTATCTCATATTGTACAACCTTTGAAGTCCTCTAAAATGCCAATTTTGATACTCTCTTCATCTTATTTCACTGGTATTATCTGGTTTGGTTCGCCTACTCTGACTAAAGGGGAGGTTACGAAGGCTGTGTTCTATGCAACAATTCAATGCGTCACATACATGGTTTGTATTACAGCGATGGCTAGAGCGGAGAAATTGTCAGTATCTAAAAGGACTACGAGTTCGCTGACACTCAAGTGGGAAGCCCCGGCTGAGGGTGGGTTAACAGGGTACAACGTGACAGTGGAGGGTGACGGCAAATACCAAACACAATCACTTGACAAAGACACAACGTCACACACTTTCGATGGTCTGACGCCTGGAACCCAGTACACAGTCAACGTCATCGCTTTGGTGAATGACGTGCAGGCTGCACCCCTAGTCGGCAAATACTGCACAAGTACGTGTTGTAACTTTCATCTACGTCTTCCTTCATTAGATTTCAGAACCAAATTTACGAACATTCTGTTTGGTAACTTGGTCCGTTAAAATATATTGCATGATATGTAATATAATTGGTACAATGAGATGTGCTGCTACGTATTTGTGCAAATGATATTAACCAAAAACATGAGACGCGAATTAATAAAATAAAGTTGTCACGTATATTGTCAGAAATTGACTAGCATTGACTATTCTTGATATAGCATAATAGCACATTAGTAATACAAAAGTTGGCAACTGATGAATATGGACAATAGCATTTATGTGTCTATGCCAGTAGTAATCATATTGATAAGTAAATGTTGTTGTTCGTGACACTATGTCATGTGCTCCTTTCTCTCCCTCGTTTCTCTTTCACGATTCACTATATTTGCCTAATTTGACACAAGATGTTTTATTCTTCATGTCTAAGTAAAGTAATGTTATGTTCCATACTGCACGTCTCCGTGTGATATTTAATTTATAAATGTTATCACAGTACCCAATGCGGCTGAGGCTCTGTCAATGACGGACAAAACGACGCGTTCGCTGACAGTCAAGTGGGACGCCCCGACTGAGGGTGGTCTGACAGGGTACAGCGTGACAGTGGAGGGTGACGGCAAGTCTCACACACAGTCTCTTGCCAACGACACAACGACACATACATTCGTGGGTCTGAAGTCTGCCACACAATACACAGTGGGCGTCGTCACTTTGTCAGGCGAACAGAAGAGTGAACCCCTGATCGGCAAATACTACACAGGTATGTGTCGTAAGGGACAGTTGTGTATGACGTCAATATCACTATTTTATCACGGTTCACGTGGCTTTATAATAACTAAATCGGTGAATGCTGGAGAATATTACATGACTATTGCTTCAGGACGTGGTGAATATTCAGAGGAACTCCCAAACTATCTCATATTGTACAACCTTTGAAGTCCTCTAAAATGCCAATTTTGATACTCTCTTCATCTTATTTCACTGGTATTATCTGGTTTGGTTCGCCTACTCTGACTAAAGGGGAGGTTACGAAGGCTGTGTTCTATGCAACAATTCAATGCGTCACATACATGGTTTGTATTACAGCGATGGCTAGAGCGGAGAAATTGTCAGTATCTAAAAGGACTACGAGTTCGCTGACACTCAAGTGGGAAGCCCCGGCTGAGGGTGGGTTAACAGGGTACAACGTGACAGTGGAGGGTGACGGCAAATACCAAACACAATCACTTGACAAAGACACAACGTCACACACTTTCGATGGTCTGACGCCTGGAACCCAGTACACAGTCAACGTCATCGCTTTGGTGAATGACGTGCAGGCTGCACCCCTAGTCGGCAAATACTGCACAAGTACGTGTTGTAACTTTCATCTACGTCTTCCTTCATTAGATTTCAGAACCAAATTTACGAACATTCTGTTTGGTAACTTGGTCCGTTAAAATATATTGCATGATATGTAATATAATTGGTACAATGAGATGTGCTGCTACGTATTTGTGCAAATGATATTAACCAAAAACATGAGACGCGAATTAATAAAATAAAGTTGTCACGTATATTGTCAGAAATTGACTAGCATTGACTATTCTTGATATAGCATAATAGCACATTAGTAATACAAAAGTTGGCAACTGATGAATATGGACAATAGCATTTATGTGTCTATGCCAGTAGTAATCATATTGATAAGTAAATGTTGTTGTTCGTGACACTATGTCATGTGCTCCTTTCTCTCCCTCGTTTCTCTTTCACGATTCACTATATTTGCCTAATTTGACACAAGATGTTTTATTCTTCATGTCTAAGTAAAGTAATGTTATGTTCCATACTGCACGTCTCCGTGTGATATTTAATTTATAAATGTTATCACAGTACCCAATGCGGCTGAGGCTCTGTCAATGACGGACAAAACGACGCGTTCGCTGACAGTCAAGTGGGACGCCCCGACTGAGGGTGGTCTGACAGGGTACAGCGTGACAGTGGAGGGTGACGGCAAGTCTCACACACAGTCTCTTGCCAACGACACAACGACACATACATTCGTGGGTCTGAAGTCTGCCACACAATACACAGTGGGCGTCGTCACTTTGTCAGGCGAACAGAAGAGTGAACCCCTGATCGGCAAATACTACACAGGTATGTGTCGTAAGGGACAGTTGTGTATGACGTCAATATCACTATTTTATCACGGTTCACGTGGCTTTATAATAACTAAATCGGGGAATGCTGGAGAATATTACATGACTATTGCTTCAGGACGTGGTGAATATTCAGAGGAACTCCCAAACTATCTCATATTGTACAACCTTTGAAGTCCTCTAAAATGCCAATTTTGATACTCTCTTCATCTTATTTCACTGGTATTATCTGGTTTGGTTCGCCTACTCTGACTAAAGGGGAGGTTACGAAGGCTGTGTTCTATACAACAGTTCAATGCGTCACATACATGGTTTGTATTACAGCGATGGCTAGAGCGGAGAAATTGTCAGTATCGAAAAGGACTACGAGTTCGATGACACTCAAGTGGGAAGCCCCGGCTGAGGGTGGGTTAACAGGGTACAACGTGACAGTGGAGGGTGACGGCAAATACCAAACACAATCACTTGACAAAGACACAACGTCACACACTTTCGATGGTCTGACGCCTGGAACCCAGTACACAGTCAACGTCATCGCTTTGGTGAATGACGTGCAGGCTGCACCCCTAGTCGGCAAATACTGCACAAGTACGTGTTGTAACTTTCATCTACGTCTTCCTTCATTAGATTTCAGAACCAAATTTACGAACATTCTGTTTGGTAACTTGGTCCGTTAAAATATATTGCATGATATGTAATATAATTGGTACAATGAGATGTGCTGCTACGTATTTGTGCAAATGATATTAACCAAAAACATGAGACGCGAATTAATAGAATAAAGTTGTCACGTATGTTGTCAGAAATTGACTAGCATTGACTATTCTTGATATAGCATAATAGCACATTAGTAATACAAAAGTTGGCAACTGATGAATATGGACAATAGCATTTATGTGTCTATGCCAGTAGTAATCATATTGATAAGTAAATGTTGTTGTTCGTGACACTATGTCATGTGCTCCTTTCTCTCCCTCGTTTCTCTTTCACGATTCACTATATTTGCCTAATTTGACACAAGATGTTTTATTCTTCATGTCTAAGTAAAGTAATGTTATGTTCCATACTGCACGTCTCCGTGTGATATTTAATTTATAAATGTTATCACAGTACCCAATGCGGCTGAGGCTCTGTCAATGACGGACAAAACGACGCGTTCGCTGACAGTCAAGTGGGACGCCCCGACTGAGGGTGGTCTGACAGGGTACAGCGTGACAGTGGAGGGTGACGGCAAGTCTCACACACAGTCTCTTGCCAACGACACAACGACACATACATTCGTGGGTCTGAAGTCTGCCACACAATACACAGTGAGCGTCGTCACTTTGTCAGGCGAACAGAAGAGTGAACCCCTGATCGGCAAATACTACACAGGTATGTGTCGTAAGGGACAGTTGTGTATGACGTCAATATAACTATTTTATCACGGTTCATGTGGCTTTATAATAACTAAATCGGTGAATGCTGGAGAATATTACATGACTATTGCTTCAGGACGTGGTGAATATTCAGAGGAACTCCCAAAATATCTCATATTGTACAACCTTTGAAGTCCTCTAAAATGCCAATTTTGATACTCTCTTCATCTTATTTCACTGGTATTATCTGGTTTGGTTCGCCTACTCTGACTAAAGGGGAGGTTACGAAGGCTGTGTTCTATACAACAGTTCAATGCGTCACATACATGGTTTGTATTACAGCGATGGCTAGAGCCGAGAAATTGTCAGTATCGAAAAGGACTACGAGTTCGCTGACACTCAAGTGGGAAGCCCCGGCTGAGGGTGGGTTAACAGGGTACAACGTGACAGTGGAGGGTGACGGCAAATACCAAACACAATCACTTGACAAAGACACAACGTCACACACTTTCGATGGTCTGACGCCTGGAACCCAGTACACAGTCAACGTCATCGCTTTGAGAAATGACGTGCAGGCTGCACCCCTAGTCGGCAAATACTACACTAGTACGTGTTGTAACTTACATCTACGTTTTCCTTCAATATATTTCAGCACCGAATGTTGGCACATTATGAATGGTAACTGTTATATTTCTCAACCCGTTAAAATATATTGCACGATATGTATAACTGATATGATGAGATGTGCTTCTGTGTATTTGTGCAAATGATACTAGCTGAGAAAAGCCAATGACACGAGAGTTTATAAAATAACGTTATAAATTAACAAGCTGCATGGACTATTCTAGATATACTATAATAGCATATTAATAATACATAAATTGGTGAATATGGGCAATAGTCTTCACATGTCTATGTTAATAGTAGTTATATTGATAAGTAAATGTTGTGACACTACGTGATGTTCTCGTTTCTCTTCCTCATTTCTACTTCACGACTTGCTATTGTTGCCTAATTTGAGATAATCTATTTCATCCATCATGTCTAAGCAACGCATGTTTTGTTCTATGCTGCACGTCTCCGTGTGATATTTACTCAGTGAATGTTATCACAGTACCCAATGCGGCTGAGGCTCTGTTAATGACGGACAAAACGACGCGTTCGCTGACAGTCAAGTGGGACGCCCCGAATGAAGGTGGTCTAACAGGGTACAGCGTGACAGTGGAGGGTGACGGCAAGTCTCACACACAGTCTCTTGCCAAGAACACAACGACACATACATTCGTGGGCCTGAACTCTGGCACACAATACACAGTGAGCGTCGTCACTTTGGCAGGAGAACAGAAGAGTGAACCCGTGATCGGCAAATACTACACAGGTATGTGACGTAAGGAACAGTTGTGTATAACGTCAGTAGAATTTTCCAATTGATCACGGTTCACATGGCTTTATTGTCACTATATCGGTGAATGTTGGACAATATTACATTACCATTGGCTTCAGGGCGTGGTGCGTATTCAGAGGAACTCCGAAACTATCTCTTTATTGTACAACCTTTGAAGTCCTCTAAAATGCCAATTTTGATACTCTCCTCATCTTATTTCTCTGGTATTATCTGGTTTGGTTCGCCTAGTCTGAATAAATGGTAGTTTACGAAGGCTGTATACTATACAACAGTCCAATGCGTCACTTACATGGTTTTTATTACAGCGATGACTACAGCGGAGAAATTGTCAGTATCAAACAGGACTACGAGTTCGCTGACACTCAAGTGGGACGCCCCGGCTGAGGGCGGGTTAACAGGGTACAACGTCACAGTGGATGGTGACGGCAAATACCAAACACAATCATTTGACAACGTCACAACGACACACACTTTCGTTGGTCTGACGCCTGGAACCCAGTACACAGTCAATGTCATCGCTTTGGTGAATGACGTGCAGGCTGCACCCCTAGTCGGCAAATACTACACAAGTACGTGTTGTAACTTACATCTACGTCTTCCTTCATTAGATTTCAGAACCAAATTTACGAACATTCTGTTTGGTAACTTGGTCCGTTAAAATATATTGCATGATATGTAATATAATTGGTATAATGACATGTTCTGCTTCGTATTTGTGCAAATGATATTAACCAAAAACATGAGACGCGAATTAATAAAATAAAGTTGTCACGTATGTTGTCAGAAATTGCCTAGCATTGACTATTCTTGATATAGCATAATAGCACATTAGTAATACAAAAGTTGGCAACTGATGAATATGGACAATAGCATTGATGTGTCTATGCCAGTAGTAATCATATTGATAAGTAAATGTTGTTGTTCGTGACACTATGTCATGTGCTCCTTTCTCTCCCTCGTTTCTCTTTCACGATTCACTATATTTGCCTAATTTGACACAAGATGTTTTATTCTTCATGTCTAAGTAAAGTAATGTTATGTTCCATACTGCACGTCTCCGTGTGATATTTAATTTATAAATGTTATCACAGTACCCAATGCGGCTGAGGCTCTGTCAATGACGGACAAAACGACGCGTTCGCTGACAGTCAAGTGGGACGCCCCGACTGAGGGTGGTCTGACAGGGTACAGCGTGACAGTGGAGGGTGACGGCAAGTCTCACACACAGTCTCTTGCCAACGACACAACGACACATACATTCGTGGGTCTGAAGTCTGCCACACAATACACAGTGAGCGTCGTCACTTTGTCAGGCGAACAGAAGAGTGAACCCCTGATCGGCAAATACTACACAGGTATGTGTCGTAAGGGACAGTTGTGTATGACGTCAATATAACTATTTTATCACGGTTCACGTGGCTTTATAATAACTAAATCGGTGAATGCTGGAGAATATTACATGACTATTGCTTCAGGACGTGGTGAATATTCGGAGGAACTCCCAAACTATCTCATATTGTACAACCTTTGAAGTCCTCTAAAATGCCAATTTTGATACTCTCTTCATCTTATTTCACTGGTATTATCTGGTTTGGTTCGCCTACTCTGACTAAAGGGGAGGTTACGAAGGCTGTGTTCTATGCAACAATTCAATGCGTCACATACATGGTTTGTATTACAGCGATGGCTAGAGCGGAGAAATTGTCAGTATCGAAAAGGACTACGAGTTCGCTGACACTCAAGTGGGAAGCCCCGGCTGAGGGTGGGTTAACAGGGTACAACGTGACAGTGGAGGGTGACGGCAAATACCAAACACAATCACTTGACAAAGACACAACGTCACACACTTTCGATGGTCTGACGCCTGGAACCCAGTACACAGTCAACGTCATCGCTTTGGTGAATGACGTGCAGGCTGCACCCCTAGTCGGCAAATACTGCACAAGTACGTGTTGTAACTTTCATCTACGTCTTCCTTCATTAGATTTCAGAACCAAATTTACGAACATTCTGTTTAGTAACTTGGTCCGTTAAAATATATTGCATGATATGTAATATAATTGGTACAATGAGATGTGCTGCTACGTATTTGTGCAAATGATATTAACCAAAAACATGAGACGCGAATTAATAGAATAAAGTTGTCACGTATGTTGTCAGAAATTGACTAGCATTGACTATTCTTGATATAGCATAATAGCACATTAGTAATACAAAAGTTGGCAACTGATGAATATGGACAATAGCATTTATGTGTCTATGCCAGTAG
This sequence comes from Oasisia sp. SBJ-2009, assembly GCA_964017155.1. Lineage (NCBI taxonomy): Eukaryota > Metazoa > Annelida > Polychaeta > Sabellida > Siboglinidae > Oasisia > Oasisia sp. SBJ-2009. Next base: position 38,873,143 of record OZ024859.1, read on the forward strand.
TAATCATATTGATAAGTAAATGTTGTTGTTCGTGACACTATGTCATGTGCTCCTTTCTCTCCCTCGTTTCTCTTTCACGATTCACTATATTTGCCTAATTTGACACAAGATGTTTCATTCTTCATGTCTAAGTAAAGTAATGTTATGTTCCATACTGCACGTCTCCGTGTGATATTTAATTTATAAATGTTATCACAGTACCCAATGCGGCTGAGGCTCTGTCAATGACGGACAAAACGACGCGTTCGCTGACAGTCAAGTGGGACGCCCCGACTGAGGGTGGTCTGACAGGGTACAGCGTGACAGTGGAGGGTGACGGCAAGTCTCACACACAGTCTCTTGCCAACGACACAACGACACATACATTCGTGGGTCTGAAGTCTGCCACACAATACACAGTGAGCGTCGTCACTTTGTCAGGCGAACAGAAGAGTGAACCCCTGATCGGCAAATACTACACAGGTATGTGCCGTAAGGGACACTTGTGTATGACGTCAATATAACTATTTTATCACGGTTCACGTGGCTTTATAATAACTAAATCGGTGAATGCTGGAGAATATTACATGACTACTGCTTCAGGACGTGGTGAATATTCGGAGGAACTCCCAAACTATCTCATATTGTACAACCTTTGAAGTCCTCTAAAATGCCAATTTTGATACTCTCTTCATCTTATTTCACTGGTATTATCTGGTTTGGTTCGCCTACTCTGACTAAAGGGGAGGTTACGAAAGCTGTGTTCTATGCAACAATTCAATGCGTCACATACATGGTTTGTATTACAGCGATGGCTAGAGCGGAGAAATTGTCAGTATCTAAAAGGACTACGAGTTCGCTGACACTCAAGTGGGAAGCCCCGGCTGAGGGTGGGTTAACAGGGTACAACGTGACAGTGGAGGGTGACGGCAAATACCAAACACAATCACTTGACAAAGACACAACGTCACACACTTTCGATGGTCTGACGCCTGGAACCCAGTACACAGTCAACGTCATCGCTTTGGTGAATGACGTGCAGGCTGCACCCCTAGTCGGCAAATACTACACTAGTACGTGTTGTAACTTACATCTACGTTTTCCTTCAATATATTTCAGCACCGAATGTTGGCACATTATGAATGGTAACTGTTATATTTCTCAACCCGTTAAAATATATTGCACGATATGTATAACTGATATGATGAGATGTGCTTCTGTGTATTTGTGCAAATGATACTAGCTGAGAAAAGCCAATGACACGAGAGTTTATAAAATAACGTTATAAATTAACAAGCTGCATGGACTATTCTAGATATACTATAATAGCATATTAATAATACATAAATTGGTGAATATGGGCAATAGTCTTCACATGTCTATGTTAATAGTAGTTATATTGATAAGTAAATGTTGTGACACTACGTGATGTTCTCGTTTCTCTTCCTCATTTCTACTTCACGACTTGCTATTGTTGCCTAATTTGAGATAATCTATTTCATCCATCATGTCTAAGCAACGCATGTTTTGTTCTATGCTGCACGTCTCCGTGTGATATTTACTCAGTGAATGTTATCACAGTACCCAATGCGGCTGAGGCTCTGTCAATGACGGACAAAACGACGCGTTCGCTGACAGTCAAGTGGGACGCCCCGAATGAAGGTGGTCTAACAGGGTACAGCGTGACAGTGGAGGGTGACGGCAAGTCTCACACACAGTCTCTTGCCAAGAACACAACGACACATACATTCGTGGGCCTGAACTCTGGCACACAATACACAGTGAGCGTCGTCACTTTGGCAGGCGAACAGAAGAGTGAACCCGTGATCGGCAAATACTACACAGGTATGTGACGTAAGGAACAGTTGTGTATAACGTCAGTAGAATTTTCCAATTTATCACGGTTCACATGGCTTTATTGTCACTATATCGGTGAATGTTGGACAATATTACATTACCATTGGCTTCAGGGCGTGGTGCGTATTCAGAGGAACTCCCAAACTATCTCTTTATTGTACAACCTTTGAAGTCCTCTAAAATGCCAATTTTGATACTCTCCTCATCTTATTTCTCTGGTATTATCTGGTTTGGTTCGCCTAGTCTGAATAAATGGTAGTTTACGAAGGCTGTATACTATACAACAGTCCAATGCGTCACTTACATGGTTTTTATTACAGCGATGACTACAGCGGAGAAATTGTCAGTATCAAACAGGACTACGAGTTCGCTGACACTCAAGTGGGACGCCCCGGCTGAGGGCGGGTTAACAGGGTACAACGTGACAGTGGATGGTGACGGCAAATACCAAACACAATCACTTGACAACGTCACAACGACACACACTTTCGTTGGTCTGACGCCTGGAACCCAGTACACAGTCAATGTCATCGCTTTGGTGAATGACGTGCAGGCTGCACCCCTAGTCGGCAAATACTACACAAGTACGTGTTGTAACTTACATCTACGTCTTCCTTCATTAGATTTCAGAACCAAATTTACGAACATTCTGTTTGGTAACTTGGTCCGTTAAAATATATTGCATGATATGTAATATAATTGGTATAATGACATGTTCTGCTTCGCATTTGTGCAAATGATATTAACCAAAAACATGAGACGCGAATTAATAAAATAAAGTTTTCACGTATGTTGTCAGAAATTGCCTAGCATTGACTATTCTTGATATAGCATAATAGCACATTAGTAATACAAAAGTTGGCAACTGATGAATATGGACAATAGCATTTATGTGTCTATGCCAGTAGTAATCATATTGATAAGTAAATGTTGTTGTTCGTGACACTATGTCATGTGCTCGTTTCTCTCCCTCGTTTCTCTTTCACGATTCACTATATTTGCCTAATTTGACACAAGATGTTTTATTCTTCATGTCAAAGTAAAGTATTGTTATGTTCCATACTGCACGTCTCCGTGTGATATTTAATTTATAAATGTTATCACAGTACCAAATGCGGCTGAGGCTCTGTCAATGACGGACAAAACGACGCGTTCGCTGACAGTCAAGTGGGACGCCCCGACTGAGGGTGGTCTAACAGGGTACAGCGTGACAGTGGAGGGTGACGGCAAGTCTCACACACATTCTCTTGCCAACGACACAACGACACATACATTCGTGGGTCTGAAGTCTGCCACACAATACACAGTGAGCGTCGTCACTTTGTTAGGCGAACAGAAGAGTGAACCGCTGATCGGCAAATACTACACAGGTATGTGTCGTAAGGGACAGTTGTGTATGACGTCAATATAACTATTTTATCACGGTTCATGTGGCTTTATAATAACTAAATCGGTGAATGCTGGAGAATATTACATGACTATTGCTTCAGGACGTGGTGAATATTCGGAGGAACTCCCAAACTATCTCATATTGTACAACCTTTGAAGTCCTCTAAAATGCCAATTTTGATACTCTCTTCATCTTATTTCACTGGTATTATCTGGTTTGGTTCGCCTACTCTGACTAAAGGGGAGGTTACGAAGGCTGTGTTCTATGCAACAATTCAATGCGTCACATACATGGTTTGTATTACAGCGATGGCTAGAGCGGAGAAATTGTCAGTATCTAAAAGGACTACGAGTTCGCTGACACTCAAGTGGGAAGCCCCGGCTGAGGGTGGGTTAACAGGGTACAACGTGACAGTGGAGGGTGACGGCAAATACCAAACACAATCACTTGACAAAGACACAACGTCACACACTTTCGATGGTCTGACGCCTGGAACCCAGTACACAGTCAACGTCATCGCTTTGGTGAATGACGTGCAGGCTGCACCCCTAGTCGGCAAATACTGCACAAGTACGTGTTGTAACTTTCATCTACGTCTTCCTTCATTAGATTTCAGAACCAAATTTACGAACATTCTGTTTGGTAACTTGGTCCGTTAAAATATATTGCATGATATGTAATATAATTGGTACAATGAGATGTGCTGCTACGTATTTGTGCAAATGATATTAACCAAAAACATGAGACGCGAATTAATAAAATAAAGTTGTCACGTATGTTGTCAGAAATTGACTAGCATTGACTATTCTTGATATAGCATAATAGCACATTAGTAATACAAAAGTTGGCAACTGATGAATATGGACAATAGCATTTATGTGTCTATGCCAGTAGTAATCATATTGATAAGTAAATGTTGTTGTTCGTGACACTATGTCATGTGCTCCTTTCTCTCCCTCGTTTCTCTTTCACGATTCACTATATTTGCCTAATTTGACACAAGATGTTTTATTCTTCATGTCTAAGTAAAGTAATGTTATGTTCCATACTGCACGTCTCCGTGTGATATTTAATTTATAAATGTTATCACAGTACCCAATGCGGCTGAGGCTCTGTCAATGACGGACAAAACGACGCGTTCGCTGACAATCAAGTGGGACGCCCCGACTGAGGGTGGTCTGACAGGGTACAGCGTGACAGTGGAGGGTGACGGCAAGTCTCACACACAGTCTCTTGCCAACGACACAACGACACATACATTCGTGGGTCTGAAGTCTGCCACACAATACACAGTGAGCGTCGTCACTTTGTCAGGCGAACAGAAGAGTGAACCCCTGATCGGCAAATACTACACAGGTATGTGTCGTAAGGGACAGTTGTGTATGACGTCAATATAACTATTTTATCACGGTTCACGTGGCTTTATAATAACTAAATCGGTGAATGCTGGAGAATATTACATGACTATTGCTTCAGGACGTGGTGAATATTCAGAGGAACTCCCAAACTATCTCATATTGTGCAACCTTTGAAGTCCTCTAAAATGCCAATTTTGATACTCTCTTCATCTTATTTCACTGGTATTATCTGGTTTGGTTCGCCTACTCTGACTAAAGGGGAGGTTACGAAGGCTGTGTTCTATACAACAGTTCAATGCGTCACATACATGGTTTGTATTACAGCGATGGCTAGAGCCGAGAAATTGTCAGTATCGAAAAGGACTACGAGTTCGCTGACACTCAAGTGGGAAGCCCCGGCTGAGGGTGGGTTAACAGGGTACAACGTGACAGTGGAGGGTGACGGCAAATACCAAACACAATCACTTGACAAAGACACAACGTCACACACTTTCGATGGTCTGACGCCTGGAACCCAGTACACAGTCAACGTCATCGCTTTGAGAAATGACGTGCAGGCTGCACCCCTAGTCGGCAAATACTACACTAGTACGTGTTGTAACTTACATCTACGTTTTCCTTCAATATATTTCAGCACCGAATGTTGGCACATTATGAATGGTAACTGTTATATTTCTCAACCCGTTAAAATATATTGCACGATATGTATAACTGATATGATGAGATGTGCTTCTGTGTATTTGTGCAAATGATACTAGCTGAGAAAAGCCAATGACACGAGAGTTTATAAAATAACGTTATAAATTAACAAGCTGCATGGACTATTCTAGATATACTATAATAGCATATTAATAATACATAAATTGGTGAATATGGGCAATAGTCTTCACATGTCTATGTTAATAGTAGTTATATTGATAAGTAAATGTTGTGACACTACGTGATGTTCTCGTTTCTCTTCCTCATTTCTACTTCACGACTTGCTATTGTTGCCTAATTTGAGATAATCTATTTCATCCATCATGTCTAAGCAACGCATGTTTTGTTCTATGCTGCACGTCTCCGTGTGATATTTACTCAGTGAATGTTATCACAGTACCCAATGCGGCTGAGGCTCTGTCAATGACGGACAAAACGACGCGTTCGCTGACAATCAAGTGGGACGCCCCGAATGAAGGTGGTCTAACAGGGTACAGCGTGACAGTGGAGGGTGACGGCAAGTCTCACACACAGTCTCTTGCCAAGAACACAACGACACATACATTCGTGGGTCTGAAGTCTGCCACAAAATACACAGTGAGCGTCGTCACTTTGTTAGGCGAACAGAAGAGTGAACCCCTGATCGGCAAATACTACACAGGTATGTGTCGTAAGGGACAGTTGTGTATCACGTCAATATAACTATTTTATCACGGTTCACGTGGCTTTATAATAACTAAATCGGTGAATGCTGGAGAATATTACATGACTACTGCTTCAGGACGTGGTGAATATTCGGAGGAACTCCCAAACTATCTCATATTGTACAACCTTTGAAGTCCTCTAAAATGCCAATTTTGATACTCTCTTCATCTTATTTCACTGGTATTATCTGGTTTGGTTCGCCTACTCTGACTAAAGGGAAGGTTACGAAGGCTGTGTTCTATGCAACAATTCAATGCGTCACATACATGGTTTGTATTACAGCGATGGCTAGAGCGGAGAAATTGTCAGTATCTAAAAGGACTACGAGTTCGCTGACACTCAAGTGGGAAGCCCCGGCTGAGGGTGGGTTAACAGGGTACAACGTGACAGTGGAGGGTGACGGCAAATACCAAACACAATCACTTGACAAAGACACAACGTCACACACTTTCGATGGTCTGACGCCTGGAACCCAGTACACAGTCAACGTCATCGCTTTGGTGAATGACGTGCAGGCTGCACCCCTAGTCGGCAAATACTGCACAAGTACGTGTTGTAACTTTCATCTACGTCTTCCTTCATTAGATTTCAGAACCAAATTTACGAACATTCTGTTTGGTAACTTGGTCCGTTAAAATATATTGCATGATATGTAATATAATTGGTACAATGAGATGTGCTGCTACGTATTTGTGCAAATGATATTAACCAAAAACATGAGACGCGAATTAATAAAATAAAGTTGTCACGTATGTTGTCAGAAATTGACTAGCATTGACTATTCTTGATATAGCATAATAGCACATTAGTAATACAAAAGTTGGCAACTGATGAATATGGACAATAGCATTTATGTGTCTATGCCAGTAGTAATCATATTGATAAGTAAATGTTGTTGTTCGTGACACTATGTCATGTGCTCCTTTCTCTCCCTCGTTTCTCTTTCACGATTCACTATATTTGCCTAATTTGAGACAAGATGTTTTATTCTTCATGTCTAAGTAAAGTAATGTTATGTTCCATACTGCACGTCTCCGTGTGATATTTAATTTATAAATGTTATCACAGTACCCAATGCGGCTGAGGCTCTGTCAATGACGGACAAAACGACGCGTTCGCTGACAGTCAAGTGGGACGCCCCGACTGAGGGTGGTCTGACAGGGTACAGCGTGGCAGTGGAGGGTGACGGCAAGTCTCACACACAGTCTCTTGCCAACGACACAACGACACATACATTCGTGGGTCTGAAGTCTGCCACACAATACACAGTGAGCGTCGTCACTTTGTCAGGCGAACAGAAGAGTGAACCCCTGATCGGCAAATACTACACAGGTATGTGTCGTAAGGGACAGTTGTGTATGACGTCAATATAACTATTTTATCACGGTTCACGTGGCTTTATAATAACTAAATCGGTGAATGCTGGAGAATATTACATGACTATTGCTTCAGGACGTGGTGAATATTCAGAGGAACTCCCAAACTATCTCATATTGTACAACCTTTGAAGTCCTCTAAAATGCCAATTTTGATACTCTCTTCATCTTATTTCACTGGTATTATCTGGTTTGGTTCGCCTACTCTGACTAAAGGGGAGGTTACGAAGGCTGTGTTCTATACAACAGTTCAATGCGTCACATACATGGTTTGTATTACAGCGATGGCTAGAGCCGAGAAATTGTCAGTATCGAAAAGGACTACGAGTTCGCTGACACTCAAGTGGGAAGCCCCGGCTGAGGGTGGGTTAACAGGGTACAACGTGACAGTGGAGGGTGACGACAAATACCAAACACAATCACTTGACAAAGACACAACGTCACACACTTTCGATGGTCTGACGCCTGGAACCCAGTACACAGTCAACGTCATCGCTTTGAGAAATGACGTGCAGGCTGCACCCCTAGTCGGCAAATACTACACTAGTACGTGTTGTAACTTACATCTACGTTTTCCTTCAATATATTTCAGCACCGAATGTTGGCACATTATGAATGGTAACTGTTATATTTCTCAACCCGTTAAAATATATTGCACGATATGTATAACTGATATGATGAGATGTGCTTCTGTGTATTTGTGCAAATGATACTAGCTGAGAAAAGCCAATGACACGAGAGTTTATAAAATAACGTTATAAATTAACAAGCTGCATGGACTATTCTAGATATACTATAATAGCATATTAATAATACATAAATTGGTGAATATGGGCAATAGTCTTCACATGTCTATGTTAATAGTTGTTATATTGATAAGTAAATGTTGTGACACTACGTGATGTTCTCGTTTCTCTTCCTCATTTCTACTTCACGACTTGCTATTGTTGCCTAATTTGAGATAATCTATTTCATCCATCATGTCTAAGCAACGCATGTTTTGTTCTATGCTGCACGTCTCCGTGTGATATTTACTCAGTGAATGTTATCACAGTACCCAATGCGGCTGAGGCTCTGTCAATGACGGACAAAACGACGCGTTCGCTGACAATCAAGTGGGACGCCCCGAATGAAGGTGGTCTAACAGGGTACAGCGTGACAGTGGAGGGTGACGGCAAGTCTCACACACAGTCTCTTGCCAAGAACACAACGACACATACATTCGTGGGTCTGAAGTCTGCCACACAATACACAGTGAGCGTCGTCACTTTGTTAAGCGAACAGAAGAGTGAACCCCTGATCGGCAAATACTACACAGGTATGTGTCGTAAGGGACAGTTGTGTATGACGTCAATATAACTATTTTATCACGGTTCACGTGGCTTTATAATAACTAAATCGGTGAATGCTGGAGAATATTACATGACTATTGCTTCAGGACGTGGTGAATATTCGGAGGAACTCCCAAACTATCTCATATTGTACAACCTTTGAAGTCCTCTAAAATGCCAATTTTGATACTCTCTTCATCTTATTTCACTGGTATTATCTGGTTTGGTTCGCCTACTCTGACTAAAGGGGAGGTTACGAAGGCTGTGTTCTATGCAACAATTCAATGCGTCACATACATGGTTTGTATTACAGCGATGGCTAGAGCGGAGAAATTGTCAGTATCTAAAAGGACTACGAGTTCGCTGACACTCAAGTGGGAAGCCCCGGCTGAGGGTGGGTTAACAGGGTACAACGTGACAGTGGAGGGTGACGGCAAATACCAAACACAATCACTTGACAAAGACACAACGTCACACACTTTCGATGGTCTGACGCCTGGAACCCAGTACACAGTCAACGTCATCGCTTTGGTGAATGACGTGCAGGCTGCACCCCTAGTCGGCAAATACTGCACAAGTACGTGTTGTAACTTTCATCTACGTCTTCCTTCATTAGATTTCAGAACCACATTTACGAACATTCTGTTTGGTAACTTGGTCCGTTAAAATATATTGCATGATATGTAATATAATTGGTAAAATGAGATGTGCTGCTACGTATTTGTGCAAATGATATTAACCAAAAACATGAGACGCGAATTAATAAAATAAAGTTGTCACGTATGTTGTCAGAAATTGACTAGCATTGACTATTCTTGATATAGCATAATAGCACATTAGTAATACAAAAGTTGGCAACTGATGAATATGGACAATAGCATTGATGTGTCTATGCCAGTAGTAATCATATTCATAAGTAAATGTTGTTGTTCGTGACACTATGTCATGTGCTCCTTTCTCTCCCTCGTTTCTCTTTCACGATTCACTATATTTGCCTAATTTGACACAAGATGTTTTATTCTTCATGTCTAAGTAAAGTAATGTTATGTTCCATACTGCACGTCTCCGTGTGATATTTAATTTATAAATGTTATCACAGTACCCAATGCGGCTGAGGCTCTGTCAATGACGGACAAAACGACGCGTTCGCTGACAGTCAAGTGGGACGCCCCGACTGAGGGTGGTCTGACAGGGTACAGCGTGACAGTGGAGGGTGACGGCAAGTCTCACACACAGTCTCTTGCCAACGACACAACGACACATACATTCGTGGGTCTGAAGTCTGCCACACAATACACAGTGAGCGTCGTCACTTTGTCAGGCGAACAGAAGAGTGAACCCCTGATCGGCAAATACTACACAGGTATGTGTCGTAAGGGACAGTTGTGTATGACGTCAATATAACTATTTTATCACGGTTCACGTGGCTTTATAATAACTAAATCGGTGAATGCTGGAGAATATTACATGACTATTGCTTCAGGACGTGGTGAATATTCAGAGGAACTCCCAAACTATCTCATATTGTACAACCTTTGAAGTCCTCTAAAATGCCAATTTTGATACTCTCTTCATCTTATTTCACTGGTATTATCTGGTTTGGTTCGCCTACTCTGACTAAAGGGGAGGTTACGAAGGCTGTGTTCTATGCAACAATTCAATGCGTAACATACATGGTTTGTATTACAGCGATGGCTAGAGCGGAGAAATTGTCAGTATCTAAAAGGACTACGAGTTCGCTGACACTCAAGTGGGAAGCCCCGGCTGAGGGTGGGTTAACAGGGTACAACGTGACAGTGGAGGGTGACGGCAAATACCAAACACAATCACTTGACAAAGACACAACGTCACACACTTTCGATGGTCTGATGCCTGGAACCCAGTACACAGTCAACGTCATCCCTTTGGTGAATGACGTGCAGGCTGCACCCCTAGTCGGCAAATACTGCACAAGTACGTGTTGTAACTTTCATCTACGTCTTCCTTCATTAGATTTCAGAACCAAATTTACGAACATTCTGTTTGGTAACTTGGTCCGTTAAAATATATTGCATGATATGTAATATAATTGGTACAATGAGATGTGCTGCTACGTATTTGTGCAAATGATATTAACCAAAAACATGAGACGCGAATTAATAAAATAAAGTTGTCACGTATGTTGTCAGAAATTGACTAGCATTGACTATTCTTGATATAGCATAATAGCACATTAGTAATACAAAAGTTGGCAACTGATGAATATGGACAATAGCATTTATGTGTCTATGCCAGTAGTAATCATATTGATAAGTAAATGTTGTTGTTCGTGACACTATGTCATGTGCTCCTTTCTCTCCCTCGTTTCTCTTTCACGATTCACTATATTTGCCTAATTTGACACAAGATGTTTTATTCTTCATGTCTAAGTAAAGTAATGTTATGTTCCATACTGCACGTCTCCGTGTGATATTTAATTTATAAATGTTATCACAGTACCCAATGCGGCTGAGGCTCTGTCAATGACGGACAAAACGACGCGTTCGCTGACAGTCAAGTGGGACGCCCCGACTGAGGGTGGTCTGACAGGGTACAGCGTGACAGTGGAGGGTGACGGCAAGTCTCACACACAGTCTCTTGCCAACGACACAACGACACATACATTCGTGGGTCTGAAGTCTGCCACACAATACACAGTGAGCGTCGTCACTTTGTCAGGCGAACAGAAGAGTGAACCCCTGATCGGCAAATACTACACAGGTATGTGTCGTAAAGGACAGTTGTGTATGACGTCAATATAACTATTTTATCACGGTTCACGTGGCTTTATAATAACTAAATCGGTGAATGCTGGAGAATATTACCTGACTATTGCTTCAGGACGTGGTGAATATTCGGAGGAACTCCCAAACTATCTCATATTGTACAACCTTTGAAGTCCTCTAAAATGCCAATTTTGATACTCTCTTCATCTTATTTCACTGGTATTATCTGGTTTGGTTCGCCTACTCTGACTAAAGGGGAGGTTACGAAGGCTGTGTTCTATACAACAGTTCAATGCGTCACATACATGGTTTGTATTACAGCGATGGCTAGAGCGGAGAAATTGTCAGTATCGAAAAGGACTACGAGTTCGCTGACACTCAAGTGGGAAGCCCCGGCTGAGGGTGGGTTAACAGGGTACAATGTGACAGTGGAGGGTGACGGCAAATACCAAACACAATCACTTGACAAAGACACAACGTCACACACTTTCGATGGTCTGACGCCTGGAACCCAGTACACAGTCAACGTCATCGCTTTGAGAAATGACGTGCAGGCTGCACCCCTAGTCGGCAAATACTACACTAGTACGTGTTGTAACTTACATCTACGTTTTCCTTCAATATATTTCAGCACCGAATGTTGGCACATTATGAATGGTAACTGTTATATTGCTCACTCAGTTAAAATATATTGCACGATATGTATAACTGATATGATGAGATGTGCTTCTGTGTATTTGTGCAAATGATACTAGCTGAGAAAAGCCAATGACACGAGAGTTTATAAAATAACGTTATAAATTAACAAGCTGCATGGACTATTCTAGATATACTATAATAGCATATTAATAATACATAAATTGGTGAATATGGGCAATAGTCTTCACATGTGTATGTTAATAGTAGTTATATTGATAAGTAAATGTTGTGACACTACGTGATGTTCTCGTTTCTCTTCCTCATTTCTATTTCACGACTTGCTATTGTTGCCTAATTTGAGAGAATCTATTTCATCCGTCATGTCTAAACAACGCATGTTTTGTTCTATTCTGCACGTCTCCGTGTGATATTTACTCAGTGAATGTTATCACAGTACCCAATGCGGCTGAGGCTCTGTCAATGACGGACAAAACGACGCGTTCGCTGACAGTCAAGTGGGACGCCCCGACTGAGGGTGGCCTAACAGCGTACAGCGTGACAGTGGAGGGTGACGGCAAGTCTCACACACAGTCTCTTGCCAACGACAAAACGACACATACATTCGTTGGTCTGAAGTCTGGTACACAATACACAGTGAGCGTCGTCACTTTGGCAGGCGAACAGAAGAGTGAACCCCTGATCGGCAAATACTACACAGGTATGTGTCGTAAGGAACAGTTATGTATAACGTCAATACAATTTTCCAATGTATCACGGTTCACGTGGCTGTATAATCACTATATCGGTGAATGTTGGACAATATTACATGACCATTGCTTCAGGGCGTTGTGCGTATTCGGAGGAACCCCCAAACTATTTCTTTATTGTACAACCTTTGAAGTCCCCTAAAATGCCAATTTTGATACTCTCCTCATCTTATTTCTCTGGTATTATCTGGTTTGGTTCGCCTAGTCTGAATAAATGGGAGTCTCCGAAGGCTGCATTCTATACAACAGTACAACGCGTCACTTACATGGTTTTTATTACAGCGATGACTACAGCGGAGAAATTGTCAGTATCGAAAAGGACTACGAGTTCGCTGACACTCAAGTGGGAAGCCCCGGCTGAGGGCGGGTTAACAGGGTACAACGTGACAGTGGAGGGTGACGGCAAATACCAAACACAATCACTTGACAACGTCACAACGACACACACTTTCGTTGGTCTGACGCCTGGAACCCAGTACACAGTCAACGTCATCGCTTTGAGAAATGACGTGCAGGCTGCACCCCTAGTCGGCAAATACTACACTAGTACGTGTTGTAACTTACATCTACGTTTTCCTTCAATATATTTCAGCACCGAATATTGGCACATTATGAATGGTAACTGTTATATTTCTCACTCCGTTAAAATATATTGCACGATATGTATAACTGACATGAAGAGATGTGCTTCTGTGTATTTGTGCAAGGGATACTAGCTGAGAAAAGCCAAATGACACGAGAGTTTATAAAGTAACGTTATAAATTAACACGCTGCATGGACTATTCTAGATATACTAAAATAGTATATTAATAGTACGTGTTGTAACTTACATCTACAATTAATAAATTGGTGAATATGGGCAATAGTCTTCACATTTCTATGTCAATAGTAGTTATATTGATAAGTAAATGTTGTTGTTCGTGACACTACGTGATGTTCTCGCTTCTCTTCCTCATTTCTATTTCAAGACTTGCTATTTTTGCCTAATTTGAGAGAATCTACTTCATCCGTCATGTCTAAACAACGTATGTTTTGTTCCATACTGCACGTCTCCGTGTGATATTTACTCTGTGAATGCTATCACAGTACCCAATGCGGCTGAGGCTCTGTCAATGACGGACAGAACGACGCGTTCGCTGACAGTCAAGTGGGACACCCCGACTGAGGGTGGTCTAACAGGGTACAGCGTGACAGTGGAGGGTGACGGCAAGTCTCACACACAGTCTCTTGCCAAGAACACAACGACACATACATTCGTGGGCCTGAACACTGGCACACAATACACAGTGAGCGTCGTCACTTTGGCAAGCGAACAGAAGAGTGAACCCCTGATCGGCAAATACTACACAGGTATGTGACGTAAGGAACAGTTGTGTATAACGTCAGTAGAATTTTCCAATTTAGCACGGTTCACATGGCTTTATTATCACTATATCGGTGAATGTTGGACAATATTACATTACCATTGGCTTCAGGGCGTGGTGCGTATTCAGAGGAACTCCCAAACTATCTCTTTATTGTACAACCTTTGAAGTCTTCTAAAATGCCAATTTTGATACTCTCCTCGTCTTATTTCTCTGGTATTATCTGGTTTGGTTCGCCTAGTCTGAATAAATGGGAGTTTACGAAGGCTGTATTCTATACAACAGTCCAATGCGTCACTTACATGGTTTTTATTACAGCGATGACTACAGCGGAGAAATTGTCAGTATCAAACAGGACTACGAGTTCGCTGACACTCAAGTGGGACGCCCCGGCTAAGGGCGGGTTAACAGGGTACAACGTGACAGTGGAGGGTGACGGCAAATACCAAACACAATCACTTGACAACGTCACAACGACACACACTTTCGTTGGTCTGACGCCTGGAACCCAGTACACAGTCAACGTCATCGCTTTGGTGAATGACGTGCAGGCTGCACCCCTAGTCGGCAAATACTGCACAAGTACGTGTTGTAACTTTCATCTACGTCTTCCTTGATTAGATTTCAGAACCAAATTTACGAACATTCTGTTTGGTAACTTGGTCCGTTAAAATATATTCCATGATATGTAATATAATTGGTATAATGACATGTTCTGCTACGTAGTTGTGCAAATGATATTAACCAAAAACATGAGACGCGAATTAATAAAATAAAGTTGTCACGTATGTTGTCAGAAATTGACTAGCATTGACTATTCTTGATATAGCATAATAGCACATTAGTAATACAAAAGTTGGCAACTGATGGATATGGACAATAGCATTAATGTGTCTATGCCAGTAGTAATCATATTGATAAGTAAATGTTGTTGTTCGTGACACTATGTCATGTGCTCGTTTCTCTGCCTCGTTTCTCTTTCACGATTCACTATATTTGCCTAATTTGACACAAGATGTTTTATTCTTCATGTCTAACTAAAGTATTGTTATGTTCCATACTGCACGTCTCCGTGTGATATTTAATTTATAAATGTTATCACAGTACCCAATGCGGCTGAGGCTCTGTCAATGACGGACAAAACGACGCGTTCGCTGACAGTCAAGTGGGACGCCCCGACTGAGGGTGGTCTAACAGGGTACAGCGTGAAAGTGGAGGGTGACGGCAAGTCTCACACACAGTCTCTTGCCAACGACACAACGACACGTACATTCGTGGGTCTGAAGTCTGCCACACAATACACAGTGAGCGTCGTCACTTTGTCAGGCGAACAGAAGAGTGAACCCCTGATCGGCAAATACTACACAGGTATGTGTCGTAAGGGACAGTTGTGTATGACGTCAATATAACTATTTTATCACGGTTCACGTGGCTTTATAATAACTAAATCGGTGAATGCTGGAGAATATCACATGACTATTGCTTCAGGACGTGGTGAATATTCTGAGGAACTCCCAAACTATCTCATATTGTACAACCTTTGAAGTCCTCTAAAATGCCAATGTTGATACTCTCTTCATCTTATTTCACTGGTATTATCTGGTTTGGTTCGCCTACTCTGACTAAAGGGGAGGTTACGAAGGCTGTGTTCTATACAACAGTTCAATGCGTCACATACATGGTTTGTATTACAGCGATGGCTAGAGCGGAGAAATTGTCAGTATCGAAAAGGACTACGAGTTCGCTGACACTCAAGTGGGAAGCCCCGGCTGAGGGTGGGTTAACAGGGTACAACGTGACAGTGGAGGGTGACGGCAAATACCAAACACAATCACTTGACAAAGACACAACGTCACACACTTTCGATGGTCTGACGCCTGGAACCCAGTACACAGTCAACGTCATCGCTTTGAGAAATGACGTGCAGGCTGCACCCCTAGTCGGCAAATACTACACTAGTACGTGTTGTAACTTACATCTACGTTTTCCTTCAATATATTTCAGCACCGAATGTTGGCACATTATGAATGGTAACTGTTATATTTCTCACTCCGTTAAAATATATTGCACGATATGTATAACTGATATGATGAGATGTGCTTCTGTGTATTTGTGCAAATGATACTAGCTGAGAAAAGCCAATGACACGAGAGTTTATAAAATAACGTTATAAATTAACAAGCTGCATGGACTATTCTAGATATACTATAATAGCATATTAATAATACATAAATTGGTGAATATGGGCAATAGTCTTCACATGTGTATGTCAATAGTAGTTATATTGATAAGTAAATGTTGTTGTTCGTGACATTACGTGATGTTCTCGCTTCTCTTCCTCATTTCTATTTCACGACTTGCTATGTTTGCCTAATTTGAGAAAATTTATTTCATCCATCATGTCTAAACAACGCATGTTTTGTTCCATACTGCACGTCTCCTTGTGATATTTACTCATTGAATGTTATCACAGTACCCAATGCGGCTGAGGCTCTGTCAATGACGGACAGAACGACGCGTTGGCTGACAATCAAGTGGGACGCCCCGACTGAGGGTGGTCTAACAGGGTACAGCGTGACAGTGGAGGGTGACGGCAAGTCTCACACACGGTATCTTGCCAACGACACAACAACACATACATTGGTGGGCCTGTGGCCTGGAATACAGTACACAGTGAGCGTCGTCACTTTGGCAGGCGACCAAAAGAGTGAATCCCTGATTGGCAAATACTACACAGGTATGTGTCGTAAGGAACAGTTGCCTATAATATCAATATACATCACGAATATATGCTGCTTGATGATCTGTGTATTGGTGATTTCTGACCAATATTATATGATCAGGATGTGGTAAATATTTGGAGAATCTCACAAAATATATCTACCTGTACCACCTTTGAAGCCCTCGAAAAATCCCAATTTGATTCTCTCCAACTATTGCTTCTCTTGTATAATCCGATCTGGTTTGCTTACTCTCGGTAATGGGAGTCTGAATGTTGTGTTCTATGCAACGGTGTAATGCGTACCTTACATGATTTGTGTTACAGCGATGATTACAGCTGATAACTTGTCAGTATCGAACAGAACTACGAGTTCGCTGACACTCGAGTGGGAAGCCCCGGCTGAGGGCGGTTTAACAGGGTACAACGTCACAGTGGAGGGTGACGGCAAATACCAATTACAATCAGTTGACAACGACACAACGACACACACATTCGTTGGTCTGACGCCTGGAACCCCGTACTGGGTCAGCGTCGTCGTATTAACGAATGACATGAAGATTGAACCCCTCATCGGCAAATACTACACAGGTATGTGTCGTTAAAATTAGAAAAACAAGCAGAATGTGAAGAAGCTGTGTGGTGTAACATAGTTACAGGAAACTCACCATTAACTGTTGGGTTAGTTTATCGAAGTCCAAACATAAGCACAGATGAGAATGAGAAAATACAAAACGCTATAAAGGAAGTCAATAAACGGGACTGTATAATTATGGGGGATTTTAACCATGGGCGTATACAGTGGAAATCTCAACAGAGTACTGGGAGTGAAGATCAAAAGTTTTTTAATTTAGTACAAGACAGTTTCCTTACTCAACATGTGTTAGAACCAACCAGGGGTGAGAACGTATTGGACATAGTTTTGAGCTCACAGAAGGAATTTATAGATAATGTCAGGATATGTGAGCCACTGGGGTGTAGTGATCACAACCAGATATATTTTATCATCAAAGTAAAAGGAGAACAGAATCGTAAAATACGGTACAGGAAACGTTTTCACAAAGGAAGATATAAGGACATGAGGAAACATTTAGCAAAGATAGACTGGAATAACACACTGGAGAATAAGACAGACTGCATGTAGAGCGCAGTGGCTCAGGGGTAGAGCTTCGGACTCTCGACTACGAGAACCCGGGTTTGAATCCTGGCTGCGGCGTTAAACCCTTGGGCAAGATGTTTCACTCTACATTGCTCCAGTTCACTCAGCTGAATTAAATGAGTACCTGGCTATAGACAGTGGTAGATATGTGTACGAGCAGCCTTCGCGCATTAATTGTAGCATATGGCTGGATGTTTCCCAGAGAAGCCGAGATGGTGTCCGGGGTGAACAGGTCTGTCAGGGAAGTAAAGTGTAAAGCGCTTTGAACGGTCCTGAGGATTGGATATTGCGCTATATAAGAACTGCCTTTTACAGCAACAGAATGTTGGAATATCTTAAAGAGGGAAATTGACTGCATTGTCGAACAATTTGTCCCCTTGAAAAAACAGGGGAAACGGTCAAAAAAGAAACACTTATCAAAAGAAGCCATTAGAAAAATCAAATACAAGCAAACGATGTGGAAGACATATAGACATAATGGAAGTGAAGAAGACTATGCCATTTATAAAGAAGCACTTAACCAAGCTACAGCTGAAATTAGAAATTCAAAGAGAAGCTATGAACAAAAATTAGCTTTTAATATAAAACATGACAGCAAGAGTTTTTATGCGTATGTTCGAAGTAAACAGAAAGTTCAGGATAAGGTAGGACCCCTAGAAGTTAGTGATGGAAACATAATAACAGAGGGATTCTTAATGGCAGAAAACCTAGATAAATACTTTAGTTCGGTGTTCACCAGGGAAGATAGTAGTGCATTACCAGTACCAGAGACTAAATTTGAAGGGAGAGAGTCAGACTATTTAGGACAACTAATTGTAACACCAAAAATAGTAGCTAAGAAAATAAGGGATATGAAGGAAAATAAGTCACCTGGAGTGGATGGGATTCCTCCCAAATTACTACTGGAAATTGTAGAAAAAATCAGCATACCACTTGCAACAGTGTTCAATTTGTCAATAGAGGAAGGAGTAGTTCCATTAGAATGGAAAGAAGCAAACATCACACCATTATTTAAAAAAGGATCAATAAGCAAGTCAGAGAACTATAGACCAGTTAGGTTAACATCGGTGGTTTGCAAACTATTTGAAAGACTAATTAAAGATCACTTGGTTGATTTTCTTGTTAAAAATAACTTGATTAACCCATCTCAACATGGGTTTCTAAAAGCGAGGTCATGCTTAACAAATATCTTATGTTTTTTGGAAGATGTCACAAAGTGGGTAGACGAGGGATCACCAATAGATATAATATATTTAGATTTAAAAAAGCCTTTGACAAAGTGCCACATCAAAGATTACTACTTAAACTAAAGGCCCATGGCATAGGCAATGGTATGATTAACTGGATAGAAAAATGGCTCATTGATAGAAGACAAAGAGTGGTAGTTGATGGGGAGGTTTCAAACTGGAAATCGGTTTTGAGTGGAGTACCGCAGGGATCAGTATTGGGACCTATTTTGTTCTTAATATATATCAATGATTTGGATGATGATATAACAAGCAAGGTGTTGAAGTTTGCGGACGATACAAAAGTGTTTAGAAAAAGTGAAAGTGATGCAGATAGACAGCAATTACAAGATGACCTAAATAAGTTGAACGAATGGTCTGAGAAGTGGCAAATGCTGTTTAATTATGGGAAGTGTAAGTGCCTCCACACAGGACATGGAAATGAAGATGCACAATATACAATGGGTGATACTGTACTAAATACTACCGTAAAGGAAAATGACTTAGGGTTAACTATTAGTGCTGATATGAAGGTATCAGAACAGTGTGCAATTGCAGCAGCAAAGGGAAACCAAATTCTTGGATTAATTAGGCGAAATATAGTGTACAATGAAAAAGAACTAATAATACCGCTGTACAAAACAATAGTTAGGCCTCATTTAGAATATTGCATACAGGCATGGAGGCCATATTGCAAGAAGGATATTGATATACTAGAAAGAGTACAAAGAAGAGCAACCACAATGATACAAAAACTCAGGAATATTAGTTATGAAATGCGTCTAAAAGAATGTGGATTAACAACACTAGAAACCAGGAGATTGAGAGGAGATCAGATAGAAGTTTTTAAAATATTGAATGGGTATGAAAATATTGACAGAAATATTTTTTTCTCTGTTAAGGAAGACAGAAGGACTAGAGGACATGGAATTACATTAGCAAAGAAGCAGTGTAGACTAGATATTAGACAATTTTCATTTTCACATAGAACAGTAAATGAATGGAACAGATTACCGGCTGATTGTGTAGGTGCTAGTAGTGTTAATATGTTTAAAAATAAAATTGACATGTACCTAAGAAGGCCTGGGTACATTTAGTTAGATAGGTTGGCCTCTCGATAAGCCAAAGGGCATCCTTCTCCACCTGCCATCTAGAGTTGATTCTCTAGGTGGCAATTTTGTTAAATCTTGTTAAATCTTGTTAAACGTAAATCTACGTCTTCCTCCCATAGATTCGTAACCATGTTTTCTGATTGATAACTATTACAGCGCTCAGGCCTTTTATATAATATATATATATATATATATATATATATATATATATATATATATATATATATATATATATATATATATATATATTCTTATGTTTTCGGTTGTGCATGACCTAAATCCTGCGTCTTGATATATGTAAACGTTGATCGTTGCTAATGACATTACGTGATTTCATCGTATCTATGTCACGATTCACTACGGTTGCCTAATTTGAGACAATGTGTTTCATTTTTCATGTCTAAGTAAAGTATTGTTACGTTTAATACTACACGTCTCCGTATGATGTTTACTCTGTGAATGTTATCACAGTACCCAATGCGGCTGAGGCTCTGTCAATGACGGACAAAACGACGCGTTCGCTGACAGTCAAGTGGGACGCCCCGACTGAGGGTGGTCTAACAGGCTACAGCGTGACAGTGGAGGGTGACGGCAAGTCTCACACACAGTCTCTTGCTAACGACACAACGACACATACATTCGTGGGCCTGAACTCTGGCACACAATACACAGTGAGCGTCGTCACTTTGGCAGGCGAACAGAAGAGTGAACCCCTGATCGGCAAATACTACACAGGTATGTGTCATAAGGGACAGTTGTGTATGTCGTCAATATAACTATTTTATCACGGTTCACGTGGCTTTATAACAACTAAATCGGTGAATGCTGGAGAATATTACATGACTATTGCTTCAGGACGTGGTGAATATTCAGAGGAACTCCCAAACTATCTCATATTGTACAACCTTTGAAGTCCTCTAAAATGCCAATTTTGATACTCTCTTCATCTCATTTCACTGGTATTATCTGGTTTGGTTCGCCTACTCTGACTAAAGGGGAGGTTACGAAGGCTGTGTTCTATGCAACAATTCAATGCGTCACATACATGGTTTGTATTACAGCGATGGCTAGAGCGGAGAAATTGTCAGTATCTAAAAGGACTACGAGTTCGCTGACACTCAAGTGGGAAGCCCCGGCTGAGGGTGGGTTAACAGGGTACAACGTGACAGTGGAGGGTGACGGCAAATACCAAACACAATCACTTGACAAAGACACAACGTCACACACTTTCGATGGTCTGACGCCTGGAACCCAGTACACAGTCAACGTCATCGCTTTGAGAAATGACGTGCAGGCTGCACCCCTAGTCGGCAAATACTACACTAGTACGTGTTGTAACTTACATCTACGTTTTCCTTCAATAAATTTCAGCACCGAATGTTGGCACATTATGAATGGTAACTGTTATATTTCTCAACCCGTTAAAATATATTGCACGATATGTATAACTGATATGATGAGATGTGCTTCTGTGTATTTGTGCAAATGATACTAGCTGAGAAAAGCTAATGACACGAGAGTTTATAAAATAACGTTATAAATTAACAAGCTGCATGGACTATTCTAGATATACTATAATAGCATATTAATAATACATAAATTGGTGAATATGGGCAATAGTCTTCACATGTCTATGTTAATAGTAGTTATATTGATAAGTAAATGTTGTGACACTACGTGATGTTCTCGTTTCTCTTCCTCATTTCTACTTCACGACTTGCTATTGTTGCCTAATTTGAGATAATCTATTTCATCCATCATGTCTAAGCAACGCATGTTTTGTTCTATGCTGCACGTCTCCGTGTGATATTTACTCAGTGAATGTTATCACAGTACCCAATGCGGCTGAGGCTCTGTCAATGACGGACAAAACGACGCGTTCGCTGACAGTCAAGTGGGACGCCCCGAATGAAGGTGGTCTAACAGGGTACAGCGTGACAGTGGAGGGTGACGGCAAGTCTCACACACAGTCTCTTGCCAAGAACACAACGACACATACATTCGTGGGCCTGAACTCTGGCACACAATACACAGTGAGCGTCGTCACTTTGGCAGGCGAACAGAAGAGTGAACCCGTGATCGGCAAATACTACACAGGTATGTGACGTAAGGAACAGTTGTGTATAACGTCAGTAGAATTTTCCAATTTATCACGGTTCACATGGCTTTATTGTCACTATATCGGTGAATGTTGGACAATATTACATTACCATTGGCTTCAGGGCGTGGTGCGTATTCAGAGGAACTCCCAAACTATCTCTTTATTGTACAACCTTTGAAGTCCTCTAAAATGCCAATTTTGATACTCTCCTCATCTTATTTCTCTGGTATTATCTGGTTTGGTTCGCCTAGTCTGAATAAATGGTAGTTTACGAAGGCTGTATACTATACAACAGTCCAATGCGTCACTTACATGGTTTTTATTACAGCGATGACTACAGCGGAGAAATTGTCAGTATCAAACAGGACTACGAGTTCGCTGACACTCAAGTGGGACGCCCCGGCTGAGGGCGGGTTAACAGGGTACAACGTGACAGTGGATGGTGACGGCAAATACCAAACACAATCACTTGACAACGTCACAACGACACACACTTTCGTTGGTCTGACGCCTGGAACCCAGTACACAGTCAATGTCATCGCTTTGGTGAATGACGTGCAGGCTGCACCCCTAGTCGGCAAATACTGCACAAGTACGTGTTGTAACTTTCATCTACGTCTTCCTTCATTAGATTTCAGAACCAAATTTACGAACATTCTGTTTGGTAACTTGGTCCGTTAAAATATATTGCATGATATGTAATATAATTGGTACAATGAGATGTGCTGCTACGTATTTGTGCAAATGATATTAACCAAAAACATGAGACGCGAATTAATAAAATAAAGTTGTCACGTATGTTGTCAGAAATTGACTAGCATTGACTATTCTTGATATAGCATAATAGCACATTAGTAATACAAAAGTTGGCAACTGATGAATATGGACAATAGCATTTATGTGTCTATGCCAGTAGTAATCATATTGATAAGTAAATGTTGTTGTTCGTGACACTATGTCATGTGCTCCTTTCTCTCCCTCGTTTCTCTTTCACGATTCACTATATTTGCCTAATTTGACACAAGATGTTTTATTCTTCATGTCTAAGTAAAGTAATGTTATGTTCCATACTGCACGTCTCCGTGTGATATTTAATTTATAAATGTTATCACAGTACCCAATGCGGCTGAGGCTCTGTCAATGACGGACAAAACGACGCGTTCGCTGACAATCAAGTGGGACGCCCCGACTGAGGGTGGTCTGACAGGGTACAGCGTGACAGTGGAGGGTGACGGCAAGTCTCACACACAGTCTCTTGCCAACGACACAACGACACATACATTCGTGGGTCTGAAGTCTGCCACACAATACACAGTGAGCGTCGTCACTTTGTCAGGCGAACAGAAGAGTGAACCCCTGATCGGCAAATACTACACAGGTATGTGTCGTAAGGGACAGTTGTGTATGACGTCAATATAACTATTTTATCACGGTTCACGTGGCTTTATAACAACTAAATCGGTGAATGCTGGAGAATATTACATGACTATTGCTTCAGGACGTGGTGAATATTCAGAGGAACTCCCAAACTATCTCATATTGTACAACCTTTGAAGTCCTCTAAAATGCCAATTTTGATACTCTCTTCATCTTATTTCACTGGTATTATCTGGTTTGGTTCGCCTACTCTGACTAAAGGGGAGGTTACGAAGGCTGTGTTCTATACAACAGTTCAATGCGTCACATACATGGTTTGTATTACAGCGATGGCTAGAGCCGAGAAATTGTCAGTATCGAAAAGGACTACGAGTTCGCTGACACTCAAGTGGGAAGCCCCGGCTGAGGGTGGGTTAACAGGGTACAACGTGACAGTGGAGGGTGACGGCAAATACCAAACACAATCACTTGACAAAGACACAACGTCACCCACTTTCGATGGTCTGACGCCTGGAACCCAGTACACAGTCAACGTCATCGCTTTGAGAAATGACGTGCAGGCTGCACCCCTAGTCGGCAAATACTACACTAGTACGTGTTGTAACTTACATCTACGTTTTCCTTCAATATATTTCAGCACCGAATGTTGGCACATTATGAATGGTAACTGTTATATTGCTCACTCCGTTAAAATATATTGCACGATATGTATAACTGATATGATGAGATGTGCTTCTGTGTATTTGTGCAAATGATACTAGCTGAGAAAAGCCAATGACACGAGAGTTTATAAAATAACGTTATAAATTAACAAGCTGCATGGACTATTCTAGATATACTATAATAGCATATTAATAATACATAAATTGGTGAATATGGGCAATAGTCTTCACATGTGTATGTTAATAGTTGTTATATTGATAAGTAAAAGTTGTGACACTACGTGATGTTCTCGTTTCTCTTCCTCATTTTTATTTCACGGCTTGCTATTGTTGCCTAATTTGAGAGAATCTACTTCATCCGTCATGTCTAAACAACGCATGTTTTGTTCTATACTGCACGTCTCCGTGTGATATTTACTCAGTGAATGTTATCACAGTACCCAATGCGGCTGAGGCTCTGTCAATGACGGACAAAACGACGCGTTCGCTGACAGTCAAGTGGGACGCCCCGACTGAGGGTGGTCTAACAGGGTACAGCGTGACAGTGGAGGGTGACGGCAAGTCTCACACACAGTCTCTTGCCAACGACACAACGACACATACATTCGTGTGTCTGTGGCCTGGAATACAGTACACAGTGAGCGTCGTCACTTTGGCAGGCGAACAGAAGAGTGAACCCCTGATCGGCAAATACTACACAGGTATGTGTCTTAAGGAACATTTGTGAATAACGTCATATATGCTGCTTGATGATCGGTGTATCGGTGAGTTATGACAAATATTATATGATCATTGGCTTCAGGATGTGGTAAATATTTGGAGAATCACACAAAGTATCTCTAACTGTACCACCTTTGAAGCCCTCGAAAAATCCCAATTTGATTCTCTCCAAATGTTGCTTCTCTTGTATAATCCAGTCTTGTTTGCTTACTCTCTACGAATGATGTGTTCTACACAAAGTATCACTGCGTCACTTACATGGTTTGTATTACAGCGTTGACTACAGCTGATAACTTATCAGTATCAAACAGAACTACGGGTTCGCTGTCACTCGAATGGGAAGCCCCGGCTGAGGGTGGGTTAACAGGGTACAACGTGACAGTGGAGGGTGACGGCAAATACCAAACACAATCACTTGACAACGACACAACGACACACACATTCGTTGGTCTCACTCCTGGAAGCCCGTACTGGGTCAGCGTCGTCGTTTTAACGAATGACATGAAGATTGCACCCCTCATCGGCAAATACTACACAGGTATGTGTCGTAACTTACATCTTCGTCTTTCTTCTATAGATTCGTAACCATGTTTTGGTACATTCTGATTTGTAACTGTTACACCGTTCAGGCCTTTTACGTATATTGCACGATATGTAGTTAATTATTGTTTTCGGTTGTGCTTGACTTAAATCCTATGAATTGAGATATGTAAACGTTTATCGTTGCTACTGAAATCACGTGATTTCATAGTATTTCTTTCACGATTCACTACGTTTGTCTAATTTGAGACAAGTTGTTTCATTCTTCATGTCTAAGTAAAGTATTGTTATGTTTCATAATACACGTCTCCCTATGATGTTTACTCAGTGAATGTTATCACAGTACCCAATGCGGCTGAGGCTCTGTCAATGACGGACAAAACGACGCGTTCGCTGACAGTCAAGTGGGACGCCCCGACTGAGGGTGGTCTAACAGGGTACAGCGTGACAGTGGAGGGTGACGGCAAGTCTCATACACAGTTTCTTGCCAAGAACACGACGACACATACATTCGTGGGTCTGAAGTCTGGCACACAATACACAGTGAGCGTCGTCACTTTGGCAGGCGAACAGAAGAGTGAACCCCTGATCGGCAAATACTACACAGGTATGTGACGTAAGGAACAGGTGCACTTAACTTCACTAGTCCTCTCCAACATATATCACGGTACATGCTGCTTGATATTCACCAAAACCTGACGTTTCACACCTTCAGGGGACTCTAGTAAAACCGAACACTTCCCTCAATGCTTCTTTTTGATACCCCCAAACCCCCGTTGCAGCTTCTTGTGCTCCAAGAAATCTTCGCCTTGCTTCCGCGAAGTCAACAACTGCTTTGGATATGTGTATTATGTATAGATGGCACATTAATATCAGCTGTCTACACAGTTGTGTGCTATCAGCGGGTATTCCTTTCACAGTCATACGTTGTACATGCTTTTGTAAACCAGCAAACTCCGTTTCTTGTTGATAAAACCATAATTAGTATGTGCTCACTGCGTGTGATCAGTAACTAATTATTGTGTCACTGAGCAAGATAAACACAACATATAACTCGGCGAGACAAATTCATCGGGCCGTCCATGAGAAGGTATATCAATAAAAAAATGTTCCTATTTGAACGCGTGCACTGTTTCAATCATCGCCAAAAATTAGCATGGCGTAAATGTGCAGAGAACGAGAAAACTGAGAGGTAAGTTACATGATGTAGACCAACTAATCCCGCTGTAATGAGAGATCCGTCTTAAATATAAATCACATACGTAATGCAAATCGGTGTTCCAAATCGTTCACCATAAACGCTTCCTTGAATGCATGCGACGTTAATGTGTTGTGGTTGTTATTCTGCTTCGCGCGTGTCCGTTGCAGTGCCGGGGACAGTCCTGAACCTGGCTGCACCAGCCAGGACTAATACATCGATGACGGTCACGTGGGATGCACCCTCCGTCGGCGGGGAGACAGGCTACTACAACGTGACAATAAGTGGTATTGGCACTTTCAAAGCAGAATCATTTGACCGGAAGTCAACAAAAGCGGAATTTAAAGGCCTGACGGCCGGCACTGCGTACACTGTTAGTGTGGTCACTGTCGTTGGAGACTTACAGAGTACAGTTGTGGAACGCACTTTCTACACTGGTAAATATGATTTTTTGGTGGTAGGCCGGTTTCACTTTTGTAATCTGTTATCAACAGACGATCTGATAAGTATTCCTATCAACATACATTCATCTATATAATATATACAAGAGTAGTTACCGGTCCATGAGTAGTTCACAGTTACTCTTGCACGGCATGTTTACCTTCCAGAGGTTTACACTACAAGTGTTCCTTATTCAGCAATCTGGCGTTCAATCGTTAAACACAACCGATTTATTCGCTACCCCACGTATTTCAAAATTAGTACTAAATACAGTGTCAACACACACGTGAGACTGTGATGTATGTGTCTTGCACTGTAGTAGATTCACACGTGTTGCAGTACCGAATGCTGTCCTGGACTTGACCCTTCTCGCGAGGACAAAGCGGTCACTGACAGTCATCTGGAATGCGTCCTCCGAAGGCAGGTTGTCGGGGTACATTGTATCACTGGACGGTGGTGACAAGTCCGCCAAAGAAACACTTGGCAGAGACGTGACAACAATACAATTCACTGGTCTGTCGACTGGCACGAAGTACACCATCCGGGTAGTTGCTGTGAGTGGGGACCAAAGGAGTCGCCCCTATGGAGGATATTTCTACACAGGTTCGTATAAATACTTTGTAATTGTTAGCTTCATGCTTGCACAAACATAGCATTTCCACCCGATTTGCAAGCCCGTTTTAATCAAGGTGATACACTTTGCCAATGCTTCTCATTAAGTCAAGGAACGATACATGCTGTATTACTATACTAAACTTACACAAACGTAGGAACGTTTGTCATGTGTCTATGCAAATTGCATAGTTAGCTACATATTAGAGTGACAACTTACGTGTTGTTCCTATGTCTGACGTCCGACAGGTTAAACATATTAAATGCATAAACATTATGCAAAATTGCTATTAATTTTATACAGCAGACAGTGTCAATATCTCAACATGAATATATTCATTATTATTATTATTATTTGTTGTAGTAGTAGTAGTAGTAGTAGTAGTAGTAGTAGTAGTAGTAGTAGTAGTAGTAGTAGTAGTAGCAGTAGCAGTAGCAGTAGCAGTAGCAGTAGCAGTAGCAGCAGCAGCAGCAACAACAACAGCAACAGCAGCAGCAGAAGCAGCAGCAGCAGCAGCAGCAGAAGCACCACCAGTACCACCAGCACCAGTAGTAGTAGTTGGACCTACCATTAGTGAATTTCTGTCAATATGTCAGTGTTGACTGAAATAAATAAAAGCAGCGTTTGCGACAATATGCAGGCAGATTTGTTATCAGATACAAAACAATATTAAGAACTACGATGGGACACAATTGTATGGACTGACCAAGATACCTAATAGCGAGGTGGCGGAACTTACTGCAGAAATTATACTGTTACAGAAATAAGTTGGAACTGCCTTAGTGCGATCTAGTTAAGAGGCGTTTTGTCACATATATCAATACACAGAGCGATATTTGAATGTTGTTTACACTATTGCACGTATGAACCTGAATTTAAAGTGTGGCAACCAACTTAGTGGGCCTTTCTTAACGTTTTAGTATTAACGTTCATAAGGAAACACGTGACCTTAGACAAATTAATAAATTCTGGTATTTCACTAAGACCGTTCGTTCTTGTAGAATTGTTTACAAAGCGCGGAACATTCACGGTCATAAACCACGAATTTCGGGAAAAGCTTCGTGACACAACAACAAAGGATTACAAACGAATGGCGGCTCTTGTAGAATCTGGGGTGAGTATTAATTAATTATTAAGTGTATCGGGCCTATCTCCTTAATTATGCTCTGTTCGCCTTAAAGGGAGACAAAACTGAAAAGTTACATATGCTATGCACGTGAAAGATTGAATAAAAACGAACTATTTTGAACGGTAATCACATTTTTTAAGGCAGTGGTTTATTAATAAAAAAAATCTGAACACCTTTTCTATCAAAGTTCGTCAGTCTCGCCATTTTGACTGCTGTGTGACGTCACTGATGATTGGCGAGATGAGTCGCAATCTGGCTATTCTATATTTTAAATAATCGCCAGGTGGCGCTGTGTACATCCGATTCGTGTAGATTTTTCGATCAGAAATAGCTGAATTTCGATTGCAACGATAAGGGCCAACATTTTCAAGATATAATGGAACGCGCTGGTAAACCTGGCAAAGAAGACACGCCGAAATGCAAAGGCGAGTAACAAGCCAAGGCGACATTGACAAGTGGTCACTCCGTCGAAACTCGCCGAAACTTCGAAAGGCGAATGTATGCTGTTAGTGTTACTCACTTCACTTGCTGTAACTATGAAGACTCATGAATCTGCTATTCTGCACGCAGAGCCTGTCGGTGAAGGTAAGAATGTATGTGTCTAATATAAGAAATGGGTAATGTTGGCCTAAATGTCCATTATGAAGTCCGGGCTGGATAATAATTTTAAAATATCAACGCCAACGGAGTGAGTCGATGGTGGGTCAGTGACACTGTCACTGACAGGTCTGTTGATGGCCACCTCGCATTCGGTCCCGGGATTCGGCAGTTTCTACTTAGTCACAGCCATGCCATGTATTATTCTCCAAGTCAATGGTCTAGTGTCGGATATGTTATACACAACTTGAAGTTACCCAATTTGAAACACATCATTGTCATCATATCACATATATGGGGTCATGGCTCTCCGATTTATCTCAGCCTGACACAGAGTGACAGGCTCGGTCCTTCACCCATGCTTAAAGTTAAAACTGTTTTCAGGAATCATTTTTTTCCAAATTGTCCACAAATGTGAAAAATATGCAGATGAATTGTTGTTTTTCAAATACTGGACATTATTATATTAACAGCAGCGACTGTGACATGTTTTTATATTGTTGGCATAGCTTGACCTGTGGGACTAAAAAACAGATGTGTGTCAATATTGATTGTTCTTTTAATAGGCGTGGTATATTTAAAGCGAGGGTTTGGAGCCTAATTCTGGAGGGCTAAATAAACAAAAATAACCACCCATGTTCTTTATGAAATTAACTTCATGCTGAATAAAAAATGATAATGGATTGAGTTACCTCCATTTTTATATGTCACCTGTCAACACAGTTCTTATATAGTGCAGTATCCAAACTTAGACATGGGGTCAAATACATTTGTATTTGAAAGTATTTAAATACTTTTTAAGTATCTGTAATTTATGTTTAGGAATTATAAGTATTTGGATTCCTCAAGAGTATTTGTATTTAAATAAATTTCAATGTATTTGACCCCATGTCTGCTCAGCATTGTCCAAAGTGCTTTACACTTTACTCTCTGGCATACCTATTCAATTAAACACCATCTCATGGCTGTGGGAAGCATCCAGCCAAGCTGTAATTAATGAATCAAGACGGTTCGTGTACACATATCCACCACTGTCTATAGCCAGTTACTTGTTTACATAGCCGAGTGAACTTGTTTACATAGCCGAGTGAATTGAAGCAATGATGGGTGAACAGACATGCCCAAGGTTCGACACAGCAGCACATGGTTTCGTTCTCGTAGTTGAGAGTCTGAAGCCGAGTCCAAAGCTTTAAGCCACTGCAGGGTAGTTGATATATATTTATTTAAGCCTCATTTTATTTCAGGAGTCCAAGTCGGCCATATACAGAGAGGTTTACCTGGTGGATCCATGACAGGCTTAGTCGAAGGGTACAGAGAGTCATACCAGGGTATACCAGCCATAAGATCGAACTTCTGTGCTCTCAACGGAGAACAAGATCTGGGATAACACTTGGCACTTGTTGACTGCTGCCCTTCCGAATTATCACTTCATTTGTATATAAGCAGTTGGATTGACTATGAATAAATAAACTGACTCTTGACACCAGCAGACCTTGTTTCATTAGCTTGGGCATATCTGAACCAAGGACTGCAATTCCGACATGAACAGTCATCGTGGGCAGCGGCAGTTTGACAAAGATGTACCCCGCAATTCACCGTTCACTCATTCTGTCTGCCATGGGCTGGTGGATCTGCAGGTAAACATACAGCTGTAGTGTCTTCCGCATCTCCAACTACTTGCGTCTTGATCAGAAAACAGCCATGTTGTCAGGGTTCACTAGGATGTGGCCGGACGTTCTTGCTAGAGCCATGGTTCCATCTCTATAAATAAACAGGACACGCTGTACTGCTAAATATTGACTGTTTGAATTTACTCTGTTTTTGTATGAAAAAAGATATTCAATGTGCGCAATGGTGAACAGTGTCCTTTACTTTGGTGCAGTGTGTTGGAGTGGCAATATCAACAACCAGGACAGGATTAGGCTATATACATTTATCAAGAAAGCAAATGGGACTGTAAGGATGGAACGGGTCATGGATCATGGGTAGAGTACAGAAGATTTCTGGCAGATGACATACACTCACTAAGATCTTAATTTGACAGCTGACAGGAGTGACAGATACTGACTGAGCTGCATGCGCTAGAACTGCATTCATATTATTGCACAGTGCTTGCACAAACAGATAGATGATGAAGCTGCTCCAGCTGCTGTCTTCATATTCCGATAGATATGTGTGTATGTTTGTGTGGTGATACATATTACATAAACTAAGGTATGATAACTTATTACATGACCATTTAGTGTTTATGCACTAGAGTTAACAGTCAGTCATGCAATTTCCTAATGTTGGTAAACGTGGTACAGTT
This sequence comes from Oasisia sp. SBJ-2009, assembly GCA_964017155.1. Lineage (NCBI taxonomy): Eukaryota > Metazoa > Annelida > Polychaeta > Sabellida > Siboglinidae > Oasisia > Oasisia sp. SBJ-2009. Next base: position 38,905,255 of record OZ024859.1, read on the forward strand.
TATTGAGATTGTATTGCACATGACCAATTATTATTTTCATTTCACCCCACTATGACATTCCTCTCACAAAATGTCCACAAGAGCTTTTATTGCTACACTGTTTGTGTCATGTTGTATCTTATATACAGTGACTTGCTATCAAGTGTGGTTGTCTTTAATAAAAAATTGTGATAATGACTTTAATTGATATTATTCAATAAACAGAAACGTTGGCACTTCAAAATATTAAACGAACAGGAATATATATGACAATGTATATTGTTAACTGACAAAATGTCATATTGACACATCACGCCACTGTGCATGGTGGAGCATCTGACTTACTTGCTAAACTATTGGATTAAATTATTGTTGAATTAGGTTAGTGATTTACACGAAACAGTGGTTGAGGGCAGATAATTCCACTCTTATTGTGGTGGGGAAGAAACTGGTTCCAAATGTTTTCTGAGTGATCTTGTGGGATATCTACAAGTCCACGTTCCATCTAGTATATTATGCTAGTCTGTTAATGGGATGTGTTAATGTTTCTTCTTGTTTGCTAAGTGTGTCCCAATATTTCAAGAAACTTCCTACCAATAAAAGCAATATGAATATAAAAAAGTGTTTTTTTATAGTACATAAGTTATGTCTCATCATAGCTAATTATTCATCCTTTACTGTAAGCCTGTAACATGTCTAGTTTCAATGTGGTATGAGTATCTGAACTGATACACTGTATTAAAAAAAAATGTGCTGTATCATACACACAGCACACAGGATTTGTAATTGTGTCTCTCGCTGAACAAACAACATGATTGAAAACAACATTTGCAATGCCAGTTTGTGATGTTTGAATAATATATTTACTGAAAAATATAGCAGTCATGCTGGCACTTTCAGAGTGGTCAACCTGAAAATAGGAACTGCGTAGCTCCGAAAGGCAGTACTGTTGAAAACTTATTTAACGAGTTATATCAAAGTGCTATATTATCGTTCACGCGAATTGACGGGGACGTCTATGTCTATGACTATGATCTGGCTAGCATTCAGCTGTTTTAGTGTTATGGTCAAGTTACACACGTGTAGATTTACTTTATTTCTATGCCTCTGTTCATGCAAACGTGATACCATTCAAAGTAGGATAAAATAAAACTAATAATAATGAATAACAATATCGGAACTCGCTTGGACCTAGTCCTAGTAGCGGCTCCATGATCCGGAATCATGTACATACCTTCTAGAACGTTAACTGTGGTGGACGTTTATGAACAATATCAGTAGGTACATAAGTCATAACGACAGACATCGCAATGTGTCTAATGGTACAATATTTACATAATTTAGATACAGAAGACTTAATAATATTTATTAACCTACTTGCGTTCTGAGTCTGACTTGGCTACGCCTACGGTGTGTCGACCGGTAACCCGTTTCGACGACTGTCGTTGGTGATTAAATATCGTGCCAATATCGTTTGCACAGCTCCATGCTTCAAAACTCGACGTCGCCGACGTTTCTGTTGATCTTGACCCACTATACGGTGAGAAACATCCTTTTCGAAGCAACTTTCTTCGAACGGACGTCCTTCTCCGGAGTGCGCTACCGTGTTTACACCGACGCTGCTACCATCTGCTACGTCATCGGAAGCGTGACTTTAGGGTCACTGATTGGTCAGGCAGCGCATTTCCGCCGTTCATGGCCGCCTTCACGTAGTCGGTGATTTCCATAACATTTTCTACTTTGAAATTATTTTACCAGTAAACCACTGACTTTAAAAATGTGATTACCGTTCAAAATAGTTCGTTTTTATTCAATCTTTCACGTGCATAGCATGTAACTTTTCAGTTTTGTCTCCCTTTAACCATAGGCGGAGGGGTCTATAGCTGGTGTAATGATATGGAATATATTGCTCATGGTTCCAACACATGGTTGTATTGTAAGAAAATAACTTAGTGTTGAGCATATTATTTGAAACATTTGACAACGACCGCGCCCACACCTAAATTGGTCGTGCAAAGAGATCATTCAGCATGCGGTTTAAAGAACACACAAACTTAGACAAACCTATAGGAGTAGGAGACCACTGCCGGGCCACAGGACACTGAGTGTCCACAGATAACACCAGTCAGGGCACCAGAACAACAACCACTAGCATAAGAGAAGAGTCAAGGAGGCCATTTGCATACAGTGGACAAAGACCAGCCATACCACCTGTCTGCCATCTACAGCAAAATAAATTTTCACACAAACCTGGTTCATATCACATGCCCCAGTGCGTGACCAAGACTCGTAGCTGATGGATCAAAACGTCGTATGTTACAAACACTAAATGCTCCAAAGTAGGTTAATTTCTTACAAGACAACATGTATAATATTTAAACACGATAATTAGGCGACAGCTCAACAAAACGGTGTTGCATATGACACCTTTTGAACGAAACTTTTCTCAATGTTGTGGATACAAGATACAAGATACAAGAAACTTTATTTAACGTCGGTTACATGATAATTGGCAACATTAGCTCATCTGAGCTATTTTCCGACAAAACGAGAGTAAAACAATGAGACATAAAACCATAACAAGCATACAGAGTATTTAAAATGACAGCAATAATACATATAAAATAGGGTAATGAGTACAATATAATAATACATGCATGTATAATATATCTGTTTTTTTGTTTTTTGTTTTTTGTTGATACATAAAACATGCAAAGATATGGTTAAAATTGATTGAAATAATATATAATTTAAGACATTTGCATAAATATAAATTAAATTGTAGAGATGTATATTGACTAAACTTATTAAACATAATAAATACTTTAAAACATTAAAACATTAAAATAAATAGATCTAAAGAATAAATTAAGGAATAGCAATATTTTACACATATCCATATATACAATGAAAGTTATATTGATAATATTGGCATGGCGACAAACATGTTAGATATTAGCTGGTTACCTACATATAGAGCAATTGCGTGATGGGCCATCCCAGTTCCGGATCAGCCTGCGAAATTCGCCGTAGTTAAATGTTTTTCGCATTTCATTTGGCAGGCTGTTCCAGATCCGGGGCCCATCATGGACAAATGATTTAAGTCCATATTTAGATGTGTTTGCCTTAGGGACAACTACAGTGTTTTCCTTTCGCATGGAATACTGGGAACATTTTAGAGTGATGAGATTTTGAATAAAACTTGGAGCAATATTATTTACAATTTTGAATACTTCGCATGCCATTTCTTTTATCCGTTTAACGTGGAGGTGTTCGGTGTTAGCGGTCTTTAAAAGGTCATGATGCGTGGATGAATAATCATTCTAAATAAAGCGAAGTGCTCTCTCTTGAATTTTTTCAAGTTTTTTGGTGCTAGATTGGCTACAAAAGTGCCAGATCAAAGGACAGTAGTTGAAGTTTGATGTTATGAATGATTTGAAAATTGCAAGTTTCCCTTGTCGAGTAAGGAGATGACCGAGACGTTTTAAGAGCGCTAACTGTCTAGCTGACTTTTTGCAGATGTTCGCGATATGTGTGTTAAAAGTTAACGAATGATCAATCTCAATGCCGAGAAGGACAACAGAGTTTTCACAGTGAATGGTAGTGTTTTCAAAAGTAAAATTTGTTATGTCCCTTGTTCCCCTCTTGCCGAAGCTAATTGCTTGGAATTTGGATGGGTTAGCCTTCATCTGGTTTATATTGAACCACTGTAATGTAGAAGTACAGTCTTGTTGCAAGGTGTGAATGAGAGTGTCATAACTTGAATGAGCATAAGACAGGGTGTTATCATCGGCATAATTGTAGAGAGAGGATTTATCCAAAAAGTGAAAAATATCATTAATAAAAACATTGAAAAGAAGAGGGCCAAGAATAGAGCCTTGGGGTACACCTCTGACGATGTCAGCCCACTCACTGTAGTGAGGTCCTAATTTCACTCGCTGTTTCCTGTTGCTGAGGTAATTACTAACTAAACTGCATGATTTCTCAGAAAGGCCATAAGCACTGAGTTTACCTATGAGCAAGCTGTGAGGGAGGCAATCAAAGGCCTTTGTCAAGTCCATGAGAATGGCAGCGACATACTTATGACTGTCAAGTGCCTTGCGCCAATCCTCTACCAGTCTCAATAGAGTGGACTGACACCCCATGCCCGGCCTGAAAGCACCGAGAAAAGGGTTGAACAAATTCTCAAAATGAGAGCTTAATTGGGAGTTGATTGCGTTTTCAAATAGCTTAGAGATGAACGGGAGAATGCTAATCGGTCTGTAGTTTTGCTTGTCTAAAGGATCTTTTTTCTTATACACCGGGATAACTTGCGCTTCTTTAAGTCTGTTTGGGAAGGCTGAGGTCGCAAATGAGTGATTTATTAATTTTGCAAGTGGTTCCGAAATTGATTTACTGCAAGATTTTATGATTTTTGCAGGGATGCCATCGACTCCAGTGGCTTTTTTGGGGTTAGATTTAGAGATGAAAGTCTCTATGCTCTCAGAGGTGACGGGAGTAAAATCAAAACCAGTCGGAGCAGGGATGTGAGCTGTTATTTTTTGGATGCTGGGGTGGTTTAATATGTCTTCTGGGATAGGTACAGATGATATGTCTTGAGCGGCATTTACAAAGAACTCGCTTAGAGTACTCGCAACAGAGATTTGGTTTGATGTGATGCTATCGTTTTCTGAGAGAAATATTACAGGGTCTTTTAGGAGCCCTTTGTTTGACAAAAATGGTTTTACGGTGGGCCAGAAGTCTTTGGACTTGGGTCCACCGGCACACCTCTCAGAAAAGTAATGTCTTATTGATTGCCGTTTTAGTTTTGTGGAAGAACACATCATAAATTCCTATCGCCAAACTTTGTTGGTGACCCGTGCCATTAAGCAGTTATTACGAGAAATGTTTACGAGTGAATTTGTGTATATGGGGCGGGGGGGACGCGCGCGTGCGAAGATGCGTTTATTTGTGTGCGAGCCCTCATCAGCAATCCTTTCAAAGTTGTAATTTATTTGACCCATTTCACATATCAAACTAGTGAGTCTGTTTAGTTTTTCAAACATGCAATTTGGTAGGACATACTCGGTAGTGATACAAACAGACTACGTCTTTTAAGAATCAACATGGCTTTAGTCGCCATTTTATATGTTCTTCTCTGTAGGTGCGACACGGGTACAAAGGTTCACCCATCTACGACCATATCGTTGATGTCATAGACATCACATTCAGGTAATAATACTAGTTTGTTGTACTTTAAAACAATTAATGTCGCTTTTTTCCGCTTTTCATTATTGAATCTGTATCAGGTAATATAACGCACAACACAATATGGAGTATCCCTATATTGATGTTTCGTATATTTATTGGAAGCATAGTTAAGGCGTACGTGTGATGTTCGTATCATATCTATAAGTAAAATACGTCTTAGCTCATTCAAAAGGCAACATTTGATTGTGGGCATGCCCCAGGTAATTTGCAGTCTGAATTGTATATAGTTTAATGTTTAAGCGTATGCCAAAAAAATACAATTGCATTAACATATAAGGGCCTGAAATATACAAAGTGCTGTTTATAATGCACTATTATTCTATCGAATAGACAAGTTCGTAGCGATTACTCCATGACAAGAACAAATTAATGCACTGGCAAAAGCACGTAAGGATTTTCCGTTTTACATGTTGCTTAGTAGGCATACCTATTTGGGGGCAAGAAGTCCATGTTAACATATAGACTTTGTTTTGTTTTTGGTTGTAATAATCTGAATGTCCCCAAATAGTGTGTTATGGTTATATTGTCCGAAGAATAATCACAAGCAGAAGCAGTGGAACACTTTGCCGGTAACAATGATCACGGAAGTCATGCATTTTAATCGATTAGTATGGTGATTGCCATGGCATCGGTGGCTAGTACTTGTGTTTGGCGATCTTGAAGAAGAATGAAGAATGCCATCTTTCGCGCTGTACAGCATGTTTTTGGGAAAATGTATATAGTACATGTGTTATTATTATGTGCATTTAGACAACTTGTCAGATATAGTAATAAGTGTCAATCGAACTGTTGTGAACCCACAATGTACAGCAGTGTAATTTGTAATGCAAATCCCGCAAGACACAAACGGCCTAAAATCGTCTGCATTACCTGCGCTGAATAAATCGCTATCTATGTCTATCATAGTGTGGTAAATTCAATATTAAATCGGACATTTAAGATAAGAAAGCGATAACGCAAGATATTTATGACCTGATTTTCCCAGTGCTCATCAGTCGGGAGCTTCAACTGTCATCCGTCGTTAGAATATCATTATTGTCTGTTTATTAACGAACTTTGTGCACAATTATTATACACAATCAATATATTATACATATTAAATAAATGCTGTGAATCTCTCACTAACTGAGGTATCCCTTTAATAATTAAATATGTGATGTATGAATATGTCACTTCACCCTACAGCAAAGGCAGCGTCGTTGTGGACTACAACCTGGTCATAGACAACGACATACCTCCGGAGGTTCTGGTGGAGGAACAGCAGTCGAAGATTAATAAAGAGTTCGACTTTCTCGGTGAACTACAAATCCGTCCTCACAGCGTCGCAGTAGAGGGTTAGTAGATCAGTTTCACAACGACTACTGTTTATGACCCAGCTGTATGTATCGGATTAATGCCCGCATTATCATGTTTAATCTGTCGGCTTGCTCAACCACAAGTTCAAAATAACTGCGTATGAAGTATATGTAGAAACATCATCTAAATAATGTATTTTAATTCGAAGTTAAAGGCATTTGTTTTTAGATAATATGAAATATGACTATAATAGTTCAAATGGACAATTACTTAGTTTGATGAAGTAATACATTTAAAAAAAAAATTACAGTATGTAAATATTGTAAGGTACAACGTATGCAATTCAACACTATGTTTATTATTATTAAGTATTAACTGAATAATATATTTTATTATAATTGTTTCATCGTATTTTCTCTGTTGATATATTATGGATAAACTTAGGTATTGCGTTATGATTTTTATAAGAATTATTTATTATTAACTTATTTGTTATTATAATTTTACTTTATTTTGCCATATAAGCTTAATTTGTTAGGCGCATTCTATATATTCATATTTTATTCTATATATTTATAATTTATAAATGCTGTACTTTATACGCCTCGGAACGGAATTATATTATGGATATACGGCGGAAGTATTTTAATGAATTATTATCATCATTCGTTACTTGTATCTCGATGACACGTTACTGTGTCTTCATCTACAATAGATTGTATTGTGCTGCAGTTATGTTTCTGTCCATGTAAAGTGGGTAACACAACTTCGCTATCTATGATCAGCTTCAGGCTGCTAGTTTTGTTAAAAATGAAAATAAAATGTACTCCCTATGAAAATGGATTGCATGGAAACCTATGTCGTTTCTTCTGGTACACAATTGGCGCATCTTTCTGATTTCGCAGCCTGTTATCATGTCCGTGAAAAAGTTCATCAAGTTGGCCGTATATTATTCCAAACAAATTTCATAATTACACGACTAGCAATGTTCTACTTACTTCTACGTTTCGACCACCATCGGCGGCCTTCTTCTGGAACTGAATGTTCAGTGGTCACTGCTCGCTGGATGGACAATCTGCTCGCCACACCATCTAGCGAGCAGTGACCACTGAACATTCAGTTCATGAAGAAGGCCGCCGATGGTGGTCGAAATGTAGAAGTAAGTAGGACATTGCTAGTCGTGTAATTATGAAATTTGTTTGGAATCTTATCATGTCGTTCATTCTTATCATGTCGTTCATCTCTTATCTTTTACCATGTTGTGGTTGTACATTGTATATAATTATGTTGACAACATTGACTCGTTGGTTGCCAGGTCGTCAGATGCCCACCCCTTCAGGCATCCCCCTGTGGCTGGTCGTCATCCCGTGCGTCATCGGCGTCGTCTTCATCGTCTGTGCTGTGTGTCTGGTTATGCTCGTGAGGCGACTGGCAAAACGGCGCGAGGGAGAGCGCCGTGTTGCCAGCGACCCTTGGACCAGTGAGGCGAGCTCCCCGGGATACATCGGTCCACACAACATGCTGTGGCAGAAACTTGGCACGCCACCGCAGCATCTACTTCCTGCTCAAGGCACGTAATCACCAGTTCCTTTCATAGCAACAGTTCGTCTGATTCTAGCAGCATACCCATTGAAAGAATGGCGTGAGATCGTTATTGATGTTTTTTGTATATTCACAGTTATTAAGTGTGTATTTTATAATGTCAAATCCGATTCTCTTTGTGGCGCATTAGATGAAACTAAGCATCAATAAGTAATACTAAAATCATTACTAAGCCAACAAATAGTATGTTCTTAATGTAAAGTACATTTAAATCAATCGGGCATGGCCACGTTGAATCATCCCGCGCTGCACCACAGTACCCCTGGCTGCTCGTCTCTGCAAACCGTGGAAGTGAGCGGAGTCGAACTATTAAATTATTCGCTACTACTCCAGCGGTGAGAACAGCGCAAATACCCGCCCAATGTTAAGATGGATACACGACTGATGGGAACGCCATTATAATGACCCATTGGTATTCTAAACAACGTGTAGCTGAAATCACTAAATATTATATCACATTACTGGAAACCAACTACATTCCTCGTATACCATTTTATTGGCTGGTGTTAAAATATGACGTTTTGCAAAGGATTGTGCCAGGGATAATGTAGGTCAGTACTGACGTAACCAGCCACAGCGACCCTCCGCGCGAAAGGGTGCACTGAATCTGCTATAAATGAACCCACTGACCCCCGAAGTCACCAGTCATCTCACTGGGTCTGCAATTGATTTATTTGAATTATAGATAATCACACTGTGATCTATTGTTTTAGGGTGGAGCAAAATATGGCTGGCCTGCGAAGAAGAACCACCACGGACAGCGAGTCCCTCGTACGACACTCTACCGGCGACAACATCCTCTCAGCTCTGATCATCTATGCAAAAACATTCACAAATACATAACAGACAATGTGACAATATTTTACCTCTCTGACTCTTCAGACGCCGTGAATGTGTCGGCCACTTTGATGTTCATGAACTTTGATTCTGATAAGATTTCGTTAGAGGTCGGTGTGACCTGCAGACCTGGAATGACTTTGTGCCAACTCTGCACGACAATGGTTTGATATGCTTTCGTCATAACTAAAGCAGGCTAGTTATTCTCAGTGATATGCTAATTTTTTATTCCAGACTGTTGTCAACGAATTGTTGCATGCGTAAACGCTATTGCTTTGTCAATAACCAGGTATAAAGTTACAAGTTACGGTTTTGAGACATAAGAAGCTAAACCCCTGATGTCTGGGAAGATGGAGCTGTGTTTGTTCAGCTCTGACTTTGATGTCCAGGATACCTCGACCATGAGCTCTCGTCTGACATATTTCGAATCTGATGTTGATTGGCTTCAGTATTATTGATTTAACATGTATGTTTTAGAAAACAAATACGGTTGTTGGTATTAACTGGATTTATATAGTATTGGCCATTTCGTTGTACTAACTCACGATATGATATTATGGTAACACTGCTACATATGTATTGTTTATGACGAGTTTATTTGGTTAAGGTTTTGGGTGTATGTATATATATATATTAGATACATATATGTATACATGATATACACATATATAATATTACACATGCACATATACACACATACATACATACATACATACATATATACATACATACATACATACATACATACATACACACATACACACATACACACATACACACATACACACATACATACATAGACATACCAACATACATATGTACCTCGACACACACATACACATAATAATATATATTACGTAATATATAATACATATAGTATGTATTTGTATACCTACTATTTACAATATTTTTAATATACACACTGTGCAGATTAACTATCTTAGTGAGTCACGGAGTACTAAACAAGTTCCACATTTTTGTGGTATAGCAGGTGAGGGGATGTATTACATGTGTGCTTCCGTGTGGATGGAATGCTAATGTATGACAACGTTTATAAATACATTTTCAATGAGTAAATGGATGTTGCCATTTTTCTGTTGATCTTTAATGAGTTTAATCAATGACTCGCAAAGCTGGACTGATTGTCTTAAAAATCACATTTGTAGTGATGATGAAGGTGTTGGTGAAATAAATATCACTGCAATTGGCAGTAAAACATACAGTATAGTGGTTTTCTTATTTGCTGAATATAGATAGGTGTTATATGGCACAATCCTGATTATTGTAATATGCTATATAATGATTAAATACGTAACGTTTTTCAGTATAAAGCTATACAAATATACAGTTGTACCCATTATTATAAGTGGGTAATTCTTATATTAATGTTGCTTCTTCTTTAACAAGATACTACAAAGTATTCCACATGATTGCCAGCCAGAGAATTAACTTTTTTATCAATACGTTCATAACCACGAAATTATTCATGCACTTCTATCTTATTTCTTCTCAATCTCCTTGTCTCGAACGTTGTTAAACCACGTATTTCATGACTAAAATCCATCGTTTTAGTGTCATTTTATAGTCAATCTCTTACTTCTTCCCAGCTTATATGTGTCTTTATGACCTCCATATTGGTACTTTTGCAAGCATGATCCTTGAAAAAACATCTGACACTCATCAAAGTTCAAATCGTGCATGTGCTACATATTTGTTACAATTGTACACATGTCGCGTGATCAAAATAAATAAATTTAGAGTTTGTTATCAATAAAAATGAAGACGAAATTCACTCGTTTTTGTATGTAAACATTAGCTTCACGGGAAACTCGGGTAGGTAGTGCTTCTTTGGGGTTCGGTGGAGATGGTTGTTATGACGTGGAAGAAGATTTAGGGTTAGCATTAGGTTTACAGTTAGGTTGAAGGTACCTTTGACAAGTTTTACATCAGGTGTTTACAAGCATTTACAATGTACATACGGGAGGGGGGAAACAAAAGTCAGTGGTGCCAGTTATTTAAACGGAGTTCCCTAATGATGAAAATAAATAATGTAGCTCGCAAAACCGAGTGTATTCCGTATATATTTTATTGATAATAAACACTAATTTCATATTTTTTATCACTTATATATTACTTATTTTTGTGGTTTATTTTAGGTAGGGGCCTAAAGTTATACTAAGTATTAAGTTATTCCAAACGCTATATTACCTTCGTCTAATTATAATATAGTCTAGGCATTTTATTTCCCTTTTAGTTTGAAGCAGCAATTCAGCACAGTTATGAAACCTTTATATCAACACTAATAATTTAGCACTAAGCCTGTTTCCTTTATACTTGTAATTAGTACAGCATCATATTGTATATTGTGCATCATCATTTAGAATCATGTCCTATGGCTATGATTTTGAAATCATGTGTCAGTGTATGGAGGCTTGCTTACATTTTCCAAACCTATATACCTGTCCACACATGACGATCCGACGTCCTGTAGTGATATCGTTCACAAGCTCAGCACCATATTCGCTGAAACGCCAAGCCATAAAAACAACTGTATGCGTGTTGTTGCTTGAATAAATGCATTTTTAAACGATAAACTCATAATTATAGTCATTCTGCAATCTGTTTGGATCCGTGCTGACCTCTGGCGATCAAACATTTGACCACATAAAGCACGACGGCACCGGCTACTGAAACGGTTGATTCGGCCAACACAGTTATATCATAATATTGGATAGTATACGGTATACAGTAAGGAGAGGGATACAATAATTGCTTTGATTCCGTCCACGCGAAAGCAAACAAGTCACGGTTCCCCAGTTGCGGAAACGTATGATTCAGCTCGATGGGCCGAACTCATCGTGGGCCGAACTCATCGTGGGCCGAAACGTCCGGCTACCGCTCTGCGCGCTGCCTAGCAACAGATGCCATTACAAATCATGGACTCCACGAAGAGACCACTTCGAATTCCCCCAGAGTTTGCCACATATGCTGAAAAGCATGGCATCTTTGATATGCACAAGGTAACACATTGGACGAACCGATGGTTTCTCTTTCAGTAGTGATGTGTTTAAATCTTGTGTTCAAACGTATAAAACACTCGCAAAATTGTAGTTCTACCGGCATCACCAGGCTCCGAGTCTGACGCCGTCTGACTGTCAAGTCATTGAAATGTGCCTGTAATTGTCAACACTAGCACTGACAAACTACACAGTCAATTGACAAATCGAGGTATCATTCTGCCAATTACTGAGCCCAACACAGTATTTAAACCTGTGTTCTCTAGTCTAGGTAGAATATGATGCTCTAGCCACTGCATTCCACATGTCAGTTATTATTTACAAATTATTGTGTTATGTTACTTTTTAAAATTCATTATTAAATATAAGCTTATATTTGGATATAGGTAGTGTGCTTAAAAAGACAGAAATCACCTCCCCATTACAATCAAATCATCTGAAATATATTGTTTGCAACTGAATTGCATTTACACCCTAATTTTTATTTTTATTATTCATGTCTACCCAAATATGATTATGCCTAATAATTTTGTTTGTTGCACTACCGAGCTTGAATTTTAAACAACACAGGTCCTATAGAAATGTTACCCTTATTATTATTATATTCACCATATCATTGTACGGAAAATAACATAATTTATATTAATACTTTGATTATGATTTTAACAAATTAATTAAACTCATTCCGTCTATTTCAGCGTTTGTTGGAGCAGTTGATCATCCACCGGCCAGACAACCCAATCCGCTTCTTTATCCAACTACTGAAGCGGGAAAATGATGACGGTGAGGCACATGGGTGTTCTGACTGTTTTAAAATTATATTTGAATATGTTAAGAATTTACATCATATTTACAATTATGTTTGGTGTGATGTTTAAAATAGTTACAAAAATGTTAATGATGTGAAGTGACAATTTCTGCAAAGCATGGGAATTCAAGAGACGTGTGATATTGATCAAAAATCCATACACATCCAAGTTCATAACAACCTGAAAATATACTACCCCGGATATGTTGATCAAACAATTTATACTGTATACATACCCTGTATATGGTAAGCACGTGCAGTATTACCTTAAATAGCAAGAGATGACATTTTTAAGGTCCCCAAGGTGCTGCGAAAAGGTACTCAAATTATACATGACTATACACATATTTTACATGCACTTGTCCCGATGGTTTAGAACTATCACATCCAAAACAAATATGAAGCATTTCCCATTCATGTTGGCTTTTCGATGACAAACTCCTTTGACCTTTCCATGGGAAATATGTGAAATTCATTAGGAGTGTATGCTGTATTTTTTATTTGTGATGCGATGACCACAATTTTAGTTTTATTAGGATTTTTACATTGTCTTAATTCTGTAATTTATTATTAAATTTATTTATGTTTTATGAACACTGTAAATGATTTTCCTTCCAAGGCATTATTGTATTATAGATATGTATCAATTGTATATGGATTTTTACTTGCACTGAAGTATTTCTATTCAATGGTATCCTGCATTGCTATCTTGCTTGTTTTAGTGCCACAAATCATCCTTCTTGGGGCGCCTGCAACAGGAAAAGCAACGATTGCTAAGATGATCTGCAGTAAACTGCGTGCAGCCAACCTGAGTCCTGCCTCGCTCATTGAAGAGTCGGAGTCGCACTTGAAGAATGCAGTGCTTGAGTATCAGAATAAGAATCAGGTAAGGATGCAGTGCTTGAGTATCAGAATAAGAATCAGGTAAGGATGCAGTGCTTGAGTATCAGAATAAGAATCAGGTAAGGATGCAGTGCTTGAGTATCAGAATAAGAATCAGGTAAGGATGCAGTGCTTGAGTATCAGAATAAGAATCAGGTAAGGATGCAGTGCTTGAGTATCAGAATAAGAATCAGGTAAGGATGCAGTGCTCGAGTATCAGAATAAGAATCAGGTAAGGATGCAGTGCTCGAGTATCAGAATAAGAATCAGGTAAGGATGCAGTGCTTGAGTATCAGAATAAGAATCAGGTAAGGATGCAGTGCTTGAGTATCAGAATAAGAATCAGGTAAGGATGCAGTGCTTGAGTATCAGAATAAGAATCAGGTAAGAATGCAGTGCTTGAGTATCAGAATAAGAATCAGGTAAGAATGCAGTGCTCGAGTATCAGAATAAGAATCAGGTAAGGATGCAGTGCTCGAGTATCAGAATAAGAATCAGGTAAGAATGCAGTGCTTGAGTATCAGAATAAGAATCAGGTAAGAATGCAGTGCTTGAGTATCAGAATAAGAATCAGGTAAGAATGCAGTGCTCGAGTATCAGAATAAGAATCAGGTAAGGATGCAGTGCTCGAGTATCAGAATAAGAATCAGGTAAGAATGCAGTGCTTGAGTATCAGAATAAGAATCAGGTAAGGATGCAGTGCTTGAGTATCAGAATAAGAATCAGGTAAGAATGCAGTGCTTGAGTATCAGAATAAGAATCAGGTAAGGATGCAGTGCTTGAGTATCAGAATAAGAATCAGGTAAGGATGCAGTGCTTGAGTATCAGAATAAGAATCAGGTAAGGATGCAGTGCTTGAGTATCAGAATAAGAATCAGGTAAGGATGCAGTGCTTGAGTATCAGAATAAGAATCAGGTAAGGATGCAGTGTTTGAGTATCAGAATAAGAATCAGGTAAGCATGCAGTGTTTGAGTATCAGAATAAGAATCAGGTAAGAATGCAGTGTTTGAGTATCAGAATAAGAATCAGGTAAGGATGCAGTGATCGAGTATCAGAATAAGAATCAGGTAAGGATGCAGTGCTTGAGTATCAGAATAAGAATCAGGTAAGAATGCAGTGCTTGAGTATCAGAATAAGAATCAGGTAAGAATGCAGTGCTTGAGTATCAGAATAAGAATCAGGTAAGAATGCAGTGCTTGAGTATCAGAATAAGAATCGGGTAAGAATGCAGTGCTTGAGTATCAGAATAAGAATCAGGTAAGAATGCAGTGCTTGAGTATCAGAATAAGAATCGGGTAAGAATGCAGTGCTTGAGTATCAGAATAAGAATCAGGTAAGAATGCAGTGCTTGAGTATCAGAATAAGAATCGGGTAAGAATGCAGTGCTTGAGTATCAGAATAAGAATCAGGTAAGAATGCAGTGCTTGAGTATCAGAATAAGAATCGGGTAAGAATGCAGTGCTTGAGTATCAGAATAAGAATCAGGTAAGAATGCAGTGCTTGAGTATCAGAATAAGAATCAGGTAAGAATGCAGTGTTTGAGTATCAGAATAAGAATCAGGTAAGAATGCAGTGCTTGAGTATCAGAATAAGAATCAGGTAAGAATGCAGTGCTTGAGTATCAGAATAAGAATCAGGTAAGAATGCAGTGCTTGAGTATCAGAATAAGAATCAGGTAAGAATGCAGTGTTTGAGTATCAGAATAAGAATCAGGTAAGAATGCAGTGCTTGAGTATCAGAATAAGAATCAGGTAAGAATGCAGTGCTTGAGTATCAGAATAAGAATCAGGTAAGAATGCAATGCTTGAGTAAGTATCAGAATAAGAATCAGGTAAGAATGCAGTGCTTGAGTATCAGAATAAGAATCAGGTAAGGATGCAGTGCTTGAGTATCAGAATAAGAATCAGGTAAGAATGCAGTGCTTGAGTAAGTATCAGAATAAGAATCAGGTAAGAATGCAGTGCTTGAGTATCAGAATAAGAATCAGGTAAGACTCATGTTCTGCATATATGATAGACAATAGTATAGCAGTATGCAGGCTTGCAATGGTTATTAGATGAATCAGACAGTAAATTTACCTTTCATTTCATAAAAACGATCATAGTAATTTTTGTTCAATCTAGTATCATAGTCATGTACCCAGTAGTTAAGTACATGTACCTGGTAGTATATGGTTTTGTAAAAAATGGTTTATATGATAATTTAATAATAATTTAATATGTCTTGCCACAGACTATCTACAGCAAATATTTAATATTTGTTTTCAAGTTTATTGATACCAAATTAATTTCCAAACATTCGTTAGCTGAACTTATATTTTTTCTTTGTGATATTGACATTTTCAACATATACCCAGGTAGTTTGAACATTATTATTATTATCAATGGATACACGCAGCAAAGATAAGTGTCTCAGTCTGCCTGTTATTACAATAATGGCTTTGATTTTGTGGGACGCCTTCGCAGAGTAATTAAACACCAGACTCACTTGGCATGACAAGGGCCAGTTCAAATTCTCTTTCCACTGTTTTGAAGTTTGGATAATTTGATTCTCTCTACATTGCCTCAAGTCATTCATTTGGCTGTCAAAACTGGTGGATGAGCAAGTAGTTTGTGTAGTAACTGAGGCATAGCTGGATGTTCCCCACAAAGTTGTGTTGTTGAATTAAGAGAAGACATTTCTGTTTTGAAACTAATACCACCAGAATGTTTATCGCCCATGCATAGAGTTACACTTTTACAATACTTTATTTATAATATCTACTCAGTGTAGTTTTATAATACTTTATTTATAATATCTACTTAGCATAGTTTTACAATACTATATTTATGTACATTTTTAGCCCTCTTGTGTGAGATTTTATGATTTATATTTATGTTGTACACACCTGTGAATGGGGCATTAGCCTTGGATTTGATGGTGTTAAAAAAAAAGTTTTTATTATTAACACAATGCTGTGGCCAAAAAATTATATGCTGTACAAGAACTCACATGACATTGTTCATTTCAGCCGGTGCCCACATCAGCTTGGGTCGACTTAATTGAAGAGCGTCTCAAACAGTTTGACTGTATCAAGAAGGGTTGGGTGATGAGTGGGTTTCCAGAAACGAAGGAACAGGCAGTGGCCCTTCAAGCCATCGGCATCTACCCCAAACATTACAGTGAGTCTGTTACTCCTTCCCTCACTTTTGTAGTGTTACTTTGACGACATTCAGGTTATAGTGAGACTTCTCATGGATTAAGTTATGTGGGAGGTTGATCTTTTGCTTTGTGTGATTATATATCTAAAGTAAAATAAGGAACTAGTTGAAGAAAATGTATCTAATTTCACTAGCAAAGGAACTAGAATTGGAGAAATGGTAACCCATTTGATTAAATGTCCCTAGCCATAATAATTACTTACGGGGATTTGTTTGTGGGGATAATAGTCCATCAGCAAAGGTTCTCCAGTGGATCCTGTTTTGTCATCTTTGCAAGTTCATCCCAGATGTAGTTCATCCTAACTAAATCGGTCTAAAAAACTGAATTAATGAAAAAAATCACATGCAGCCGCTATTGGAGTGGGATTGTATACTCTGACTGATTGGGCCATCAGTAATTTTTAAAGGTTTCACTACACTGATGCAAGGGAAGACTGGTTTGCATTCAGAATACTGAAGTATGATTGGCCCTTTGCTTATCCAGGTTACCTAGACTGGCTCTAGGGTTTAAATGTAGTCTTGGTTGCCTCGCATAACAGCTATTATGCATTGTGTATGCATGAATCCATATTGTGACTATGTAATGTATATTGATTTTCAGTGTCATTTACTCATGTTATTGTTGTCAAAAATCAACAAAAGTATCCTTGTCACATTCGTTACATGAACACGCTGAATGTGATTTCACTTGCAGTTTTGCTCGAGGCTCCAGATACCGTCCTTATTGAGAGAGCGGCTGGAAAACGCAGGGATCCAGTATCTGGAGGTCTGTACCCATTGGTCAAGATTTCAATATGTTTTGCATATGTTACTTATGGTTATACATGTATTGTCATAATTATCTATAATATAAAGTGTAATATTTTGGATATATCTGACATGGTCAAATAATTTTCCAGTCAGATAAAAGGGAGTATCAGCATCACATGTAGAATGTAGTTAACTGTTATCATAAAGTTATCGAAACAAGATTACACTAAGATGCACTTTGTGTCTTCAAATAATGCTTTTAAACTCTGTTATGATAATTTAATACATTTTAATAAATTGTAGATCAGGTCATATATACATCCGTATATACATGGCTGTATCTTTGTCCATTCTTGGCATTAGCCCTATACTTGTGTACGTGTGTATTTTATTTATGTTTTACTATATATAATGCATTTGTGTGTGGATGGATGTGCATGGATGTGTTTTCTGTCTGCAATAAAGATTGATTGTGTTTAAATAAAAATAATTATATAATTTTATATGGATGAATATTAATTGAGTCAACGTTTCTGTGCAGAGATCTACCACATCACGTTTGATTGGCCGTCAAACCCAGACATCGCAGAGAGACTACAGTTAGTGCCGGGGAACTTTGAGGAGGATGTAGTGGACAGACTTATTGTCTACCACCGCAACATTGACGGCATCACAGAGGCCTACAAGAAGGTCATGAAGGTCATCAATGCTGACCAGCCGAAAGCCGACGTCTTTTCTGAAGGTCTGTCATTGGAGCTCATAAACTGTTTGCAAATGTTAAATTTTTTAGAGTGATATCTTGATTTGTGGCAATTCAAGTAAAGACAATTGCGTAAGTGGTGCCAACAATCTGTTTATCTAATATAAATAGTCTCCTTCCAAGATATCAAACGTGGTAGGAATTCTCCAAATATTTGCAAAATACACTTACAATGCTTCTAAAATTAATATAATAACCTGACTCACAGAATCTACAAATACACTTTTACCTGTTTCAGTGATGACATTTGTGAGCAGCAGTCCAAGGACGTTTGCGCCACACACACCTCGCATCGTCCTCCTGGGCCCTACAGGAAGTGGCAAGGCTGTACATGCCGCACTTCTCGCCAGCAAGTACAACATCGTCAATGGTAATAACTTACTCTCTCTTTCTTTCTCCCAGATACTGCAGGGGGTTTAAAGTGCAACGAGAATTTGTGAGTCCACTACAGGTTACACATTTACCCCCTGTGTGGGATCTTTTACTTCCCCTGACATAGACACCAGATAGAAGGGACACCGGCTTTTAGTGTCTCTTCTGAAAGACACAGGCAAATGTGGGGTGAACGAAATTGCCTAAGTTTCGAAACGGCGGTGGGTGGGATTGAACCACCGTCCCCTCGATTGACAGTCCGGCACTCTACAGCACGACCACCGCTCCGACTCGTCTCTTCTGCCTGTTATACAACCATAATCATTTGTTGAATATTTTGTTGTGAATTATTTTAGAACGAGTCCTCTGCTCAATCAGTCAACAGCAGGTTTTTCCATTCTGCTGTTTGTGATCTGTTAAACACCAGAGAGAAGGGACCAAGGACATGTAGTGTCTCTCCTAAATCATACAGACAATGTAGGATAAATTAAATTGGCCAGGATTCGACAACGTGGCCGAACTAGTATTGAATCACCGTCCGCATTCGAATTGTCCTTCTGAATAAAATTTCAGCTTTCTAACTGCTTGACAACTGGACCAGTTTTAGAGGTCATTCATAACAGACAAAATTTAATTGTATGGAATATTTGAAAGGAGGGTGCGGGGCCTGAGAGCGAGTTCTGATTATAAAAACTTTGTTTGTGAATTACATAACCATATTAACTAGAAATAAGTTTCTAAATCTTGTAACAACAGTTATTATGTTCCATATCAAAAAGATGCTAAGCACCTGGAAATTATCAATTAATTCAGGGAAGGGGTCTGTTTGTGGGGCACTGCCAGGGTAACAGAGTGATGAGTGTGTCAATGTGTTTCTGGGAGTTTCACATTTAGAAAATTAATATTAGCTGACATTGTGGATTTTTTTTCTAGATGTTTTTTGAAAATTATGTTAAAATGCATTTTTCTATTTACATTGGTTGAGGTTGATATCCAAAACAAACTAATAACTATTATAGCACCCAAATAATCAGGAAACCATGTATAATGAACAAGTATAGCAAAAAAGTATCTGATTAGCCAACAAGTTTGTTGATCTGACCAAAGAGAATATTATTATTGTTATTACAAATGTGAGATTTTGCTAATTACTTGTACTTGTTTTGTTTTACAGCAGAGTTATGACAACAACAAATGATTTCTTGTACAACAAATGATTTGTTGTAGTGCGTTGTGGTCAGCTCATCAAACAAGCGATTGCAGATGACTCAAAAATGGGTGGCGCGTGTAAGGCGTATGTCGTGAAAGGCCTTCAGGGTATGTACTGCAGGCAACTTCTGTCATCATCTGCCAAGTAAAGTTCAAGAAATATCTTTTAATTAATGTTTATTTATTAGTTTTAATACAATAATGCTATCGACCTATTTTATATAAACTTTATTTATTATAATCAATATATTTTCTTTTAAATAATGTTAAATGATTTATTAATGTAATTGTTTTTATTGTTTAAATATTTTATATTTAATTATATTTTAATAATATGTATTTATTTATAATTACAGTTTATATTTTTTTCTATTTATTACTACTGTGGTTGTATTTGTATTGTGGTATTATTGTATGTATGTATGTATGTATGTATGTATGTATGTATGTATGTATGTATGTATGTATGTATGTATGTATGTATGTATGTATGTATGTATGTATGTATGTATGTATGTATGTATGTATGTATGTATGTATGTATGTATGTATGTATGTATGTATGTATGTATGTATGTATGTATGTATGTATGTATGTATGTATGTATGTATGTATGTATGTATGTATGTATGTATGTATGTATGTATGTATGTATGTATGTACATGATGTATGTATGTATGTATGTATGTATGTATGTATGTATGCATGTATGCATGTATGCATGTAAGATGATGGCCCAGTGAAAATCACGACATACTACATGACATGGTTAGCATCAGGAAATAATGCTTTTACTTACTACTTACTTACGTTAATGAACACATACTGTATATTTAAATTGTGTTGCAATAAAATCTATTAGATAACCGAACACTAGCAAGGTTTATGAATAACAATATTTGCGCAAGTGTGTGATCAACCTACATTTTTATGAGTCTATTTGCCTGCAGCGCCAGATGTTATGTTACGCAACTTTGTCATCATTTTACCTGTGTTGGATTGCCTATACTGCCAAGTGACATCTGATGTCATTAACCTGTTTGATTAAATTTTTGAATATGGCCCAGTTTGCATATTCATATGCAAGTGCATGACATGTTTGTTTGCCTACGGTGCCAGATGCCACTTGAATGATGTTGAATGATGTTTATTTATTTGACCAGTATTTCAACCAAATACATACACTATATCCATGTCAAAACAACTCAGAATCAAATAGAAATATAACGATCATAATAAACATGGTAATAGTATATAATAATTTGTAATACAGTAACACGACATACAGTCAGGAGACTCCTCTAAGACCATGCTAGTCGCTATCGAGGAGCCACCACTTGGACATTTTAAATTCCATTACCATCTTAAAATAAACTAGAATAGATAGCAAAATATTTTGCAGATTTATGAGAGATAAAACACTATTATATGTATGTATGTATGTATATATATATATATATATATATATATATATATATATATATATATATATATTATATATATATATATAGATATATATATATATATAGATATATATATATAGATATATCAAATGCAACCATGTGATTTATGCATCATTTACACTTGCTTGCCTACAGTGCCAGATGCCATCCTGATGAGCATCCTGTCCGACAGACTGAGTCAAGTGGACTGCGTCAGTCGAGGCTGGGTGTTACACGGCTACCCTCGTAGCAGGGAGCAGGGGGAACAACTGTCATTTGAGGGCTTCATTCCCAACAGGTGTGTATAGACTAGGGTTTCATTCCCAACAGGTGTGTATAGACTAGGGCTTCATTCCCAACATGTGTGTATAGACTAGGGCTTCATTCCCAACATGTGTGTATAGACTAGGGCTTCATTCCCAACATGTGTGTATAGACTAGGGTTTCATTCCCAACAGGTGTGTATAGACTAGGGCTTCATTCCCAACATGTGTGTATAGATTAGGGTTTCATTCCCAACAGGTGTGTATAGACTAGGGCTTCATTCCCAACAGGTGTGTATAGACTAGGGTTTCATTCCCAACAGGTGTGTATAGACTAGGGCTTCATTCCCAACAGGTGTGTATAGACTAGGGCTTCATTCCCAACAGGTGTGTATAGACTAGGGCTTCATTCCCAACCGGTATGTATAGACTAGGGTGTCATTCCTAACATGTGTGTATATACTAGGGCTTCATTCCCAACAGGTGTGTATAGACTAGGGCTTCATTCCCAACAGGTGTGTATAGACTAGGGCTTCATTCCCAACAGGTGTGTATAGACTAGGGCTTCATTCCCAACAGGTGTGTATAGACTAGGGCTTCATTCCCAACAGGTGTGTATAGACTAGGGCTTCATTCCCAACAGGTGTGTATAGACTAGGGCTTCATTCCCAACAGGTGTGTATAGACTAGACTGCTACATTCTGTGTGAGTCACATAAACTGGATTTTCAGTACACATTGTTATTATAATTTTTTGACAAGTTATGCAAAATTGTTAATGATAATATTATAGTCCTAGTTATCTGTTGTATTAGACTTCTAAAGATGGGGTGAGGTGCAGTTTGAGATTCTCAGCACTTTGGTTCTGTTGGATTATTCATCAGGTGAAGGCAGGGTGCCGTTGGCAGTCTGATATATAAATTCCAAAAATTTGTTTGAGTTAATGGGAGCCTAGGAAATTCAGAAAAAGTCCAGGAAACCACCGGAAAATCTGAGAGGGTGGGCACAGACACATTTATACAACAAATACAAACAAAATATATGTTATGTAATACATCTGTTTTAGGGTATTCTGCCTCGATGTTCCCAACGACTCTGTGATTGAGCGACTGACGCTGCGAGCGACAGACCCAGTGACAGGGGAGCGCTACCACATCCTCTACAACCCCCCTCCAACACAGGAGATCAAGGAACGTCTGGTGGTTGATCACCGCGACCAACTGGATGCCGTGAAGAAGCGGCTCGCTCGGTACAACGCCTACATGGACGAATTGGCCGATTTCTACACAGACTCGCAGCACATCAACGCCGACCAGGACCCACACACAGTGTTTGAGTGTATTGAGAGCATGCTGGTGAAACCTCTGCCCAAGTCAGAGTTTTGAGTCTGAGTTGTAGCGCTTACATTTTTCCGGCGTTAAAAACCTTCCGATTGACGTTTCTGCACATTCGCGATAAATGTAAAATCATCAATGTGCAGCGAAAAGACAAAGCATTTATGGTATAAATACTACGGGTTGTTCGTTAGGATGTATATAACCTCTCAGCAAAGTTATTTGTCACAAATTAACATGAGGCAAACAAGTTTTAAGGCATATTATGATAGCAAGCGTATATCACGTGACAGTAGTGCACCATAATCCGTGACAGTGATATATAAAAAACTTTATATTTTATTGCATTGAATAACATTTTAAGAAACTCTTCACAGTAATCATCACAGGAGAGTTAACGAACAGCTTGTGGCACTTATACTGAAAATGCTTTGTTGTTTCGCTGGACATTGCTGGTTTTACATATATTGCGCATGCGCAGAAACATCAATCGGAACGTTTTTAATGACCGGAAAAATTTAAGCGTGACAGCGTGCCACACA
Source organism: Oasisia sp. SBJ-2009 (assembly GCA_964017155.1). Classification (NCBI taxonomy): domain Eukaryota; kingdom Metazoa; phylum Annelida; class Polychaeta; order Sabellida; family Siboglinidae; genus Oasisia; species Oasisia sp. SBJ-2009. The sequence goes on from OZ024859.1 coordinate 38,928,800, forward strand.
TCCAGTGTTTGTTTCGATTGAACTTCTGTTTTGAATCATTGAAGCATCCCAGCAGGTTGGTTTCTGTTGAATTGTTCCAAGTGTATTATTTTGTTATGTGTCAGTTTATCCAGAAATAAATTGCGGATTTTCCGCCTTAGCAAGATGGGTTTATTTGTATCTGACATGTTGGTCATATTACACTAATGTGTATATGTACATGATATACAACAGTTCCCTTCAGTTTGGCTCATTACTGCCTTAGTTTAACATATCAATATACTGTGGCGTTATCCAAACGATGTGAGTTTAGCCGATGGACCATTTTTTAAGAAGACAAGTCTACACATGTATATTAATTATTGTATATGATGAACATAAATGTTTTCAATAAAATTAACCATGTTCAATATTGAGTATGTGAAATGTTTCATTCTGTTTTGTTGAAATTTAAGTGAACGCATGACTTGGTCATTCGTTGATGATGATATGAAAATGTAGACATATGTGCATCTGTCCATGTTGCGTGCTAGATATGTGGAATTGCAGACTTTGTAGGAAGTTTTGTTGTCAGTGGTTGGCTGCTACCAGTCCCACTAAAGTGAGGGTGCCAGCCCTGCCCGGAATTGGCCAAGCAATGATGTCAGATACTGTCTAGTCCCATGTTCTAGATGCGAAGTCTGCTGTTTAGAACATGGAAAACTTGAAATGGCATTGTGGTTAACTCTGCTCACCTCAGCATTATTGCAAATCATGTTTGTTTTGAAACTGGTTCCTTTGTTTACCATTTGAAAATGTTACAGGCAGAATATTTCAAACTGCAAGCATTGTTCCGAGCTTGGTAAAGTAACTTAACACAAATTGACAGGCAATAAATGTTCAACATGCATGTTATGGTCATAAGAATGTAATATTAAATGGAAAAATGGAATCTAGGAGCTGGCACCCTTGCTTTAAGAATTGTTATATTTAATGTGCATTATATTAGAGTACAACAGTACATTCGACGCAGTTTTTACAAAACATTTCAATGTAACATTTATTATAGAATACAGAATTATATGCATAATCTTTCTTTTGCATTGCGTGACACACGTTTGATATATAAGATTTCCATATACAAATTTCTACACTGCATCTCGTATATATTATTGAAGAGAAAATCAGTTAGCCCCTGATTATTAGCTTACCTTACTTACTTATCTTACAGCATCAATGGAGCAGTTAAACATGAAAGGAGGCTGTATATTTTCAGGAATAATGACTAACATCCCATCCCGTGTGCAACACTTTACACCAATTCACATCACCAGATGGTGCTGTGATACTAAATGGCAACATTCAAGTGTAACCAACACCAGTGTCTTGTGGCCTTGCCTACTCAATTAGCTGTGTGTGAAGCTATATGGATGTTAACGTTAATCATTAATTTATCTAAATTACATATGAATGTCTTATGGCAGAACACTGAAACTGCGAGCCAACTATATATTATTAAACATACACAATTTGGCAGGTATTATGCCTTAAATACATTAATTTATTTTTTATTATGAACAGTTTATCATTACCAAGTGAGAAACAGATGTCATATCAGTCTATATTTGTTCATTCTGTGAAAAACTACATCACAATTATTAGTATTTAAAATAAACTAATGGCACCATCCAGTGTTCGGCCAAACAAATATGTAAGACTAAAGAAACCAAATGTATTGTGTTGTGCATTTTATCTGTTCTGTTAATTGGAGAGACATTTAGTTCTTTATGTATATGATCATATGCAATTCAATCCCTTCTTTCAAAACCACACAGTATGAAATTACCTGTATGCATGCATTATTATGCACTGATATTCAATAAATAAAAAATACAACATGCAAAGTAACTATTCTTAACAAATACTGTTGCTGCACCCTCTCTACAAGACAATATCATAACTTATCAAATGTGACTGCTGTTATCGCATACTGAAAAAATCTGCTGGCTTTAACCATGCGTGCTGGTACCGAAGTACAAATTACTGTGCTGTTACGGCACATACAAATTACTTCAGCAATTACTGAGCCATGTTTTGAACATTTCTTCGAAGCAATTAATAAAATTGTCCAAGTTGATTTTATTGAAATTAAATATTAGAGATGAAATTTAAAAAAATTAAGGCTTCCAACATCTAAAAAACAGACCTGCCTGGTCATCATTTTACTCTAGGAATGGTAGATTCATCATTGCAGTGTTCCAGGATGTTCACTGGTAGAGTGAAAGGTATGTTCATCACCACAGAAAACTGAATGTTCATTGGTGCTGTGAGTAGTATGTTCACTGTCAGAGTGAACGGATGTTCAACATCTCTTGTGAACTGGATGTTCAACATCGCTGAGATCGGATGATGCTCATGAGTGGGTGTCATCAAGTTTAGTTACTCGTGCTTGGCTGTTTTCTGTTATCGCAGGTTCTCCATGATTTCTACAACAACAACATTATCACCATCAGTATTAGAGGGGGCTGTGTTTGTTGTTTGTTCTCTCAACTTCTGGGAGACTTTGTTTCTCGTAACTCTGGAGTGTAGTGTTAATTGCTGATATATATAAACTAACAGAACCCCCACAGCTGACAAGAATCGGCACAACCCGATATGTCTATAGATGGGGTGGTGTGGGGTGTTCTGTTAGTTTCTGGTAATTGTGTTGTCTGTTGCCATCAGTTGTGTTTGTTGCTGTCAGTTCAACGACTTAGTTGTGTTTGTTATTGTCAGTTGTGTTTGTTGCTGCTAGTTGTGTTTGTTGCTGTCAGCTGTGTTTATTATTGTCAGCTGTTTTTTTCCTGCCAGCTGTGTATGTTGTTATCAGCTGTGTTTGTTGCTGGCAGCTGTATTTGTTGCTACTATTTGAGTTAGTTGCTGCCAGCTGTTTATTACTATCCGTTGTGTTTGTTGCTGCCAGCTGTGTTTGTTGCTGTTAGTTGTATTTGTTGCTCCAGCTGTGTTTGTTGCTGTTAGTTGTGTTTGTTGCTGCCAGCTGTGTTTGTTGCTGCCAGCTGTGTTTGTTGCTGTTAGTTGTGTTTGTTGCTGCCAGCTGGGTTAATTACTGTCTGCTGTGTTTGTTGCTGTTAGTTGTATTTATTACTGTTAGCTGTGTGTGTGTGTTGCTGCCAGCTGTGTTTGTTGCTGCCAGCTGTGTTTGTTGCTGTTAGTTGTGTTTGTTGCTGCCAGCTGGGTTAATTACTGTCTGCTGTGTTTGTTGCTGTTAGTTGTATTTATTACTGTCAACTGTGTGTGTGTGTTGCTGCCAGCTGTGTTTGTTGCTGTTAGTTGTATTTATTACTGTCAGCTGTGTGTGTGTGTTGCTGCCAGCTGTGTTTGTTGCTGCCAGCTGTGTTTGTTGCTGCCAGCTGTGTTTGTTGCTGTTAGTTGTATTTATTACTGTCAGCTGTGTGTGTGTGTGTGTGTGTGTGTTGCTGCCAGCTGTGTTTGTTGCTGCCAGCTGTGTTTGTTGCTGTTAGTTGTATTTATTACTGTCAGCTGTGTGTGTGTGTTGCTGCCAGCTGTGTTTGTTGCTGCCAGCTGTGTTTGTTGCTGCCAGCTGTGTTTGTTACTGCCGGCTGTGTTTGTTGCTGCCGGCTGTGTTTGTTGCTGCCAGCTGTGTTTATTGCTGCCAGCTGTGTTTGCTGCCAGTTGTCTGTTTCTCTCTGTACGTACGTGTGAATGTCTTCTCCTTGTAGTCTGGTAAGCTGTTCTTCAAGTGTTGCCAACGACTTCTCAACACTGCAACTGGAACATTCCTAAAACAAACAAACAACTACTGGAGGTCCACTCACACAAGCAAGTTGTATGTAATCATACAACTCATAAACAACCAATAACAATTCGCTTAGCAATTAGTTAGAAAAACCACAAAGACAACAGTCATAATCCATGTATCACTTTGAAGTATGTACTTTTAATTCATTAACACCATTGCTTCTGTTCCGTGACAAATTCTATATAAAATTTAGTAATATTCGTCACAAGAAATGGCCAAGAAATTCACCCACTAGTTGGCATTATCGATACAAAATACGTTGACAAATTGAATCATGATAGGTCAGGTCATCTGCAACCAATGTTGTCAATCTGGCGGGAATGTATCTCTTATAATCTCCCCTTTCACTGTCCAGTTCATTTTTCTCAGCAAACAATCAAAAATTAATCTACATTTTAATACAGTCATGCTCCAGCTGGTGTCACATGTAGGTCATGTGACACGATCATAAATTTATCCTGTGAAGAAGGCTGCGAGATGCTGTCATTTAATACACCATGACTGCTATGATGCGTCTATCTAGAACTCACTTGTTGATCAGCTCCTGTACCCTTGACCAACTGATGTCAGATGCACTGTCAACTCCCAAGCTGGCAATACTACATGATAAATAACAGGAATAATAAATACACATATTCAGCACCATAAATTTGCATAAATTCCATTTATTTAGTGACACTTAGGTGCTTAGGTTGTTTCCTCCAAACAGCCCAAATTTGGGCTAACGCAGGAGTTCTTCTCTAGAATTAGTGAGTCCACTACAGGTTACACATTTACCCCCTGTGTGGGATCTTTTACTTCCCCTGGCATAGACACCAGATAGAAGGGACCACCGGCTTTTAGTGTCTCTTCCGAAAGACACAGGCAAATGTGGGGTAAACGAAATTGCTTAAGTTTCGAAACGACGGTAGGTGGGATTGAACCACCGTCCCCTCGATTGACAGTCCGGCGCTCTACCACGCGACCACTGCTCCCCACAAACACCACTTAAAATTACTAATGATAGATATTTAGCATTTGGCCAATCAACTTGTAACTTTGGTCATGCGGTTTTTGACAGAGTATTGAGAGTAGGTAGCCAGAGTAGATAGAGGGTAGTTTGCCATCCAAAGAATTATTTCTATATGAGAAGTGGACAAGGTAGTCGCTTGGCGTATCAAAAGTTCAACACTTTATATCTGTGTTCCTCTACAGAGATATAAATTGACAACGTCAACACATGTACATAGTCACATAAATATGTATACATGTGAACAAAGAATATAATATTGAAAATCAAGTGAATTTATTCTGGATGCAGAATTATGTAAGGCATATGACATACAGGTTGAACAAATAAGCTAACATACACATGTGGATACCAGATAAGTTTGCTTTTTTGCAAAATTAATTTGAAATGAGACGAAAAATAGAAATTGAAGATGCACTTGAAGTTATGTTCCACCAATTTTCAAATTTAGAAAGTCTTACTAGATAACTCATTACAATGTAAAATCATTAATGGAACAAACGATCAAATGTCTTGAATTACCCTCACATATAATTACAACTGGAATTACAATACATATCTAGGTATATGAGGGTAAGGTTGGCCATGCTGCCAATAAATAGTTCATGCAGCGTGTAATCAATTGAAACAATAAACAAAGAAGCAAAGATTATCTCTTAACATGAAAAATCTGTTGGTTGACACAATACAATTTAATAATAATAATAATGACTTCTTTTGCGCCAATATCCTCGAAGATCAAGCTCAGTGGCGCGACAAAACCAAGGGATTAAGCAAACTCGTAATCGAAAACAATGCGTGAGTTGTCAATGGATCGATGAAGAAGCTAGGAGGCTAAGGATAGGCAGCATTGAAGAGATAGGTTTTTTTATTTCAGTTCAGACACCCAGTACACAATCCAGGCCCACATTGAACATTATATACCGACTTTATAAACTATTCACACTGATATAACCACCTACCTGTCAATCAGTTGCCTATTGCTGAACATGGTAGCACGTATGTGGCTGTACTTGTGTACACGTGGTGACTCACCCTCCAGTTGCATCTTCAGCCTGGGTTGAATTACACCAAACCTACAACCAAGTCAAACACCACAAGCTGCAGAGATGAGAAGACCACGTGGCTGCCATGTCACATGTCAGTGTCATTGTTTGTCACAAAAGGATTTTGATGTCTTCACCAGTGTCGTTGTGTGCTGCTCTAGAGCTGCAGTTATGTATGTAACATTGTTTGTGACTGTCACATACTATAGTTTGAAGAATGTCATGCTAAGATTGTAGATGAACACAGAGGTAACTAGGCAATGGTGCTCATGACAGAGAACAATTTCTGGCAAAGAAACCTCAACGAAACTGTTGACATTTATACCAGCAATTAACAGAACTACAGGCTACAATTTTTCTGTGACATTCTTTGAACTGCTGTCATGTGACAATCATCATCAGTGTCACATGACTATTGAGAGCAACACATTACAACACTGGGTGAGAAATCACTTGAGTTGTTGAAAACGCCATTAAGCCAAACAGGAATTCAGGCAGGTAGCCTGACAGCCTTTGCCCAATATGGATTTAACTGAATGTGGGATCAATAGACAAGCTGATGTAGTATTTTTATTATTTCTAAGAGTAGTACATAAGCAAAGCTTTGAAGACTTGTCTAGTCACATAAGGAAACTTCCATGGTACAACAGATAAAAGAGTTCACTCACGACATTGTCAAAGAATTGCAAGGTACAGGGCAGAGAGAAAAACACGAGTGGGGGAAAGGAGAGAGATAGAGGGGGAGGAAGGGAGGGGTGGAGGGAGACAGAGAGAGAGAGGGAGACAGACAGAGAGAGATATAGAGAGGGAGGGAAGGAGAGAGAGCAGAGAGTGGAAATGGGCAGTGAAATCAGTAGTTGAAAGGGACAGAAAGACAAACAAGACAGAATCAAATCGAACATCATCCCCGATTTCAGAGACAATGGTGACAGGAAGAACAAGGTATAATACACTCTCTAGTTATACTGATACAGTACTTTTGTCACGAAATGTGTATTGTAATATTTACTTATAAAACAGTGATTATTATTCGAAAGTTTTGCAGCATTTCATATGTATGTAATATCCACAGGCTGCACTAGTGTGGGCAATATTTGCAGTACAACTCAGTTTATTTGCAGTTTTAAGAAAAACACGGTAAAATTCCTCAACTCTCCGACATATGTGTTCAATGCTGAGGAACAAATACGAGAAAAGTTGTTTTTATTGAGATACAAAAATATACCAGTGAAGTATATATGTTGTTAAGGACAAGGTAAAATTGTGTGGGTCCTATCTATGTTGTGTTCAAATATTCCAAGAATGTTAGAACATGCGATTTCAGTACCAGGAATTTTTATGTGCCCCGAATATTCCGTATGACTCCATCTATCTGTACTGTTATGCATCTGTGTGTCTGGCCGTCCATCCATCTGTCACTCTGTCTGGGTATGCCTATCTGCCGTTCCAACTTCCATGCATCGATCTGTCTAACTGTCTTTGTGTCAATCCATCTGTCCATCTGACCACTGTCCAGTCAATACTCACCAATGAGAGTAGCACTGGTCAGTGTTTCTTCTGGGAACTTTCTCTGCAATCTTTGGCCAGTTGATCTGTGGGTGGTCCAACTCCAGGTAGCGGTCACCAGCAGTTTCTCTGACCGCTTCAGTCAGCTGCTCATCCTCGGTGTCTGACCAAACACCTTTCTCTGGACAACCAACGAAAATTATGTAATTACTTGTGCAACTATATATGAAATAATATATATATATTATATATATATATATATCAGACATGTTAAGTCTCCCGCATTCGGCGGGAGACTCCCGCAATTTACAGGAAATCTCCCGATCTCCCGCACGGGAGAACCAATCTCCCGCAATTTCACTGAAATGTAAGTGAAAAAAATTGCGGGAGACTCCAACACCAAAAACAAACAAATTTGACCTAAGTTACCTAACTGGGTGCGGATAATTGGTTTATTTCTGGCTGGGTATTGTCATGTGTGCTTTTCTGTGTCACCTCACAATGTAGTGCCAGTTAACTAATTGCAATCGAGTCTGAGACTGAGCTAATGCTCACAGTCACACAGACATCGCCGGGCGCTCGCCGGTGCAGACAATGATTTGAACAATGACCTGAATTGGAACTATTTAAATCCCGTCTTACTGTGATGACTGAACATTAAAAACTGTCTAATAAATATCTAAGTACAAAGCCTACACTTTGCCTGTCGCTGACATTGTTTATTAGCTTGGTAGAATAACCGCGAGCCGCTTTGATACTCTATTATCGCCCGCTGTGTACGTTCCAGTCTTGTAGTACAAAGTGCAATCCGTTTAGATCTAATGGAATACTGGCCATCCATACATCTACACTACATGTGCACGTTTGTAAATATATGTACTTTTGCTAAGCTCTTTACTATGCATAGTTATTTAAATGGCTCCAGTCGAGCCTATGTCACCATGGCTCAGTCCAGCTCATAAATAATGAATTCCCTATTCAAGTTTTACATGTAAAGATTATATTAGTTGTGTAATAAAATATCATGTAGATGCTGCTGCTTTTCATCCAAGGGATTTTTTTGCAACATATGATTCATATCAGAAGTTCAACAAACATGCCAATGGGATTAGCAGGGAATTTATTATATTTGTGGTATTATGACTAGTGATAATAAAACATCTATTGTTCATGGCTCCAAGAATGGTTTTGCTCCAAAATAAGTGAATTCATATAACAAAAAATCTATGTAAATATCTTAATCAGTGCAATTTATTCCTTTTTGTATTATATTATTTGCATTTATGGTTAAAAACCTAATTTACGTATAATAGCCCAATTTTCCAAGACCCTCCAATTTACGTATAAAATGCCGTTTTCCCCGAGACCCTCCGATTTACGTATAAATCTCCCACATTGGCATTTCCAAAACTTAACATGTATGATATATATATACAGTATATATATATATATATATATACATACATACATATACATACATATACATATATATATACATATATATATTATATATATATATATATATATATATATATATATATATATATATATATATATATATATATATATATAATGTAAAATGTGCCACTCCAGAAAATGTACCATGACAGGTTTTATAAGTAAAAATTAATGGTATATAAATAAAATAAAAAATCATATCTTTAAAACCTTGTTCAAAATAATTGCTAAAAAGCCCATTAAACTGTTACTAAAAGGTGATGAATATATAAATAAATAATTTTAAAGATCACTTCCAAAACAACAAGTTAAAATCAAGAACTGTGGATGATGTAGGACATGGAACGAGTAGACATAAATTAATGAGCAGCACCACACAACCCCGACAAATGTTTCATCGGTGATGTGTGTTAATGAGAGGTGTCGTGGGTTATTTATATATATATTTGGGCAGCCTGTGTTGTAACCCTGGTGCACTTGTAACACTCACTGGTTCCTTTCTTCTCGGCCTTCAGTCTGTACTCCACCAAGTGCTCCGTTGTTCGCATCAGTCTGGCGATCTTTGCCCACTTGTTACCGTATGTCTCCTGTAGCGTCAGCAACTGACCATCATTACCTCTCTCTGGCCTTTAAGCAGAATCAACATCAATTTCACTTTATTATCCTTAAAAAAGGATATGCATTGTACAACTCATGATCACATCTAAAATATATGGGATAGTCACAACAAAATGCAAGTGAATTCCAGATGTATCCACTACAAGAACAATTCAACCGGTTGACAGCAATGTGACTCATTTAGCATTCAACATTCTAATGGCCACAGGCACAAAGCTCCTGCTATAGCGAGATGTTTTACATTTTATACAGCAGTATCATCTCCTTTGAGACGGAAGTACATGGAAGAACGTAGAGAGCGGGTGATCAGACTCAGTAGCGACAGCACAAGCTTTCTTCAAAATTGCATGGTCGATTATTTCGGAGAGCATTGGTGTAGGTAAACCAATGATCTTGGCAGAAACGTGAAATTTTCAGAAGCCTGTTACGGTTTTTCACAGAAAGAGCAGGATAGTAACAAATGCTGCAGTAGGTTATGAGAGGCTCAATTATGCTACGGTAAAGGCGCAGAAGAAGTAATAGTTCAACGTAGAAAGCTCATAACTTTCGAAGAATATTTCACCAGTTCAAAGTTATCCCAGTAGGTAAACTTACAGGCCAACATAAAAGTATATACAACACAAATGTACATATTAACATGTGTGGTGTGACACATTTTTTATAAAATAAAAACAAGGCATCAGCTAAAATCCGTTTTTCATGTGTACAAAGTATAGTTTTGTATAAAACATCTGACAACTTTAAGAAATACTGAAAAATACCTTTGTATTATAAATGTTATTTAAAGCCATCCGATTTAAAGCCATCCATGTAGTGATTCAATGGAAAGGTGAGATTTAATGACCTAGTTGAAGTGTTTATATTTCATTTTCTGTCTTTCAAAAGAGACAATAAATATTATATATGCTACTGGTTCCTTCTACCTAGTGTTTTCAATAGGGGCAGTAAACAATTCAATGGAAGGAATTTAAAAACATCTGTCAAGGACTCACTGAACAGTGGTCTAATTCTCACTCTTAGTAAACACTAGAACAACATCATCAAATAAAATGACATTAGTTATATAATGAAAGACAAAGCAGATCCTCACCTGTACGGTCGTTGTATGAGTATAACTCTGGCTCGTTTATAAATCTGACACAGATGTCGACGGATGTTCACCCCTACAAAGTACCAAACATCACATTTATTAAAACGTATTAAGGACAAACACAAGGTGAACATTTTGGACAATCTGTGTCAGATTAGAATAGCTTAGCATGTGTACTATTAATAAAGTTTATAGTAATTACACACTTTTATATGACTTTCATATGTGAAGCAAACTTGTAAATATCAAGTACTCAAATCAATTCTGAAATGTTTGACAGCACTTTTTTATTTATTCTAAAATTTCTGATTTAGAAAATGGCAATCAGTTTGAATAATTATGCTATCCAAATAAGTTCTTCAATGTTGCATTTAGCAGACTCTACGAAAAGAACAGATTTTTGTAAAGCATCAATAGCTTAAAAGAAAAACCAGTATGGCAACCTTCTCACAACAAAACATTATAAAACAAAATGTTTACAAAAGCTCTGGTTATTGTACACTTATTATGGATTTTCAAGAAACATAACATGTGTATGACAAAGAATGGCAACGTTTCTAAATCAGCCAATATTTGTTCAAACTTTTTCAGATATTTGATCAAATTAGACCTTCATCCCAAAGGACTAAAAACAACTCAACCATAGGCTTTGACGTTAGATTCGCACCTAGCTGCACATAGAAATCTGTCTCTTTTATAACTCCCTTGATGTGGTCCTTATTGTCCTTGCCGTCTACATTCTTGCAGTTTAGAAAGACTTCTGCATCGGCCGCTGGATATATCTAAAAACAACAGTGTTTTCATTGTGATAAAATCTCAGTATAATTCATTCAAAACAAAACTTTGCATCCTACAACAGAATAAACAGACAGGCATGACTCACTAGTATCTCAAAGATATCATATAAATATTATATTTTTAAATAAATATTCACATTTTATGACATGTGCTGAAGGGAACAAAAGGGGAACAAAGGGAACAAAGGGGGAACTTGGGAAGAAAAAGGAAAAGGGAAGAAATGGGACAAAGGGGGAAGAAGATGAACAAAAGGAGAAGGGGAACAAAAGAGAAAAAAGACTAACAAAGGGAAAAAAGACTAACAAAAGGGGAAGAAATGGATCGAAAGGAGAAAGGGAAGAAAATGGGAAGAAGACGAACAAGAAAGGAAGAAGGGAAGAAAAGGGGAAGAAGACGAACACCAGGACAAAAGGGAACAGAAGGGGGAGAAAAAGAACACAAAGGGAACAAAAGGGGAAGACGAAAGAGCATCACGCACCCGTTGGAACGATTCCCAGTTCTTCTTCAACTGTTCGTCTTCCTGTGGACTCCACTTGAGTGTGTTGGTGAGCAGCCCTGCCACACAACAGTCACACTCAGACAGCGGTGACACACTTCCACAGTGAGTCCTTTTATGGGGTCGACAAACGTACAGTAACACCCTTCATACTGGCCATTTATCTGAACTGGACCCCCACTTGAAAATAGGCACTGTCATAATCTGTGATATTTCCAATCACTCCTGAAATGTGTTTCATATAAGTTTATTTTAAAAGATGTTGCCAAACAGTAGAAGCTTGCACATATTGTCTATGCAAAGTTTTGCAAGAACTGCACATATCTGTAGATCTGACCACTGTCCAGACATGGGGTCAAATATATTTGTATTTGAATGTTTAGGAATTAAAAGTATTTGTATTTAAATACTTTCCTAAAGTATTTGACTTTTTCAAATGTTTTCAAATACTTTTTCAAACAAATTGTCAGTATCAACATTTCTGTTTCAAGATCACATGTAATGCCTGCCAAACATATTACCTTCACTGCAACTTCACCCAACAGTGCTAATTACTGATGAATATGGTTAACAGCAGATGTCCCCCATGGCCCTGGCAGTGACCACAACTTTTGTTTCCTCAGCGCCAGAGGATGGATTAGCACCTGGCAGTGACTATAGGTCAATATTCCCTTTGTTCTTTAGTCAGGCTCCAAACTGGCACCTTGTTTTTTTCTGGTTTCCTGGCCGACTTTGAAGTTTAGCTGCCACACTTCCTCACAAGATCCTAGCAGACATTAGCAGTGTCTCTTCTGAGGGCAACACAGGCATTTTATTATGGACCGCCTGGCTTAACATAACAAACAACAGAGTTTGGCCTTTACCTCTGTGGATAGAGTTGTTGAGTCAGTTGTCACTGTGTATTTGAGAAATGATAATGTACTTGTACTCACTTGTGTAGTTGAGAAATGACAATGTGCTTGTACTCACTGGAATGTACTTGTGCATTTGAGAAATGAGAATGTGCTTGTACTGACTGGAATGTACTTGTGCATTTGAGAAATGAGAATATACTTGTACTGACTGGAATGTACTTGTGCATTTGAGAAATGAGAATGTACTTGTACTCACTGGAATGTACTTGTGCATTTGAGAAATGAGAATGTGCTTGTACTCATTGGAATGTACTTGTGCATTTGAGAAATGAGAATGTGCTTGTACTCACTGGAATGTACTTGTGCATTTGAGAAATGAGAATGTGCTTGTACTCACTGGAATGTACTTGTGCATTTGAGAAATGAGAATGTGCTTGTACTCATTGAAATGTACTTGTGCATTTGAGAAATGAGAATATACTTGTATTGACTGGAATGTACTTGTGCATTTGAGAAATGAGAATGTACTTGTACTCACTGGAATGTACTTGTGCATTTGAGAAATGAGAATGTGCTTGTACTCACTGGAATGTATTTGTGCATTTGAGAAATGAGAATGTGCTTGTACTCACTGGAATGTACTTGTGCATTTGAGAAATGAAAATGTGCTTGTACTCACTGGAATGTACTTGTGCATTTGAGAAATGAGAATATACTTGTACTGACTGGAATGTACTTGTGCATTTGAGAAATGAGAATATACTTGTACTGACTGGAATGTACTTGTGCATTTGAGAAATGAGAATATACTTGTACTGACTGGAATGTACTTGTGCATTTGAGAAATGAGAATGTGCTTGTACTCACTGGAATGTACTTGTGCATTTGAGAAATGAAAATGTGCTTGTACTCACTGGAATGTACTTGTGCATTTGAGAAATGAGAATATACTTGTACTGACTGGAATGTACTTGTGCATTTGAGAAATGAGAATATACTTGTACTGACTGGAATGTACTTGTGCATTTGAGAAATGATAATATACTTGTACTCACTTGAATGTACTTGTGCATTTGTGAATGAGAATGTACTTGTACTTATTTGAATATACCCTGCCTCAGATTTGGGGTAGTGAAACAAATGAGCACAAAAGAAATGAGTTGATAATCACTGAATGAATGGAAAGCTTGGCTGTGGGTTCTGTCCACATTGTCATGATTGGGTGAAAAGGGTGTGGAGGAATGATTAAAGGGACCATTGCATTCATTTAGCCTTGCAGCAGGACTTTGCACTTTTCCATTACTGAATGTAACCAGACAACTTAGACAATGGCAATAAACTAGATGTACTGAACTCTTTCATATATCGTTTTGTTTCTTTTACCTATATAGTAATGTATCCTGAAAATGAAAAGTATTTGAAAAAGTATTTTAAATACTTTTCAATGTATTTGTATCTAAATACATTTGCATTTAAAAGTATTTGTATTTGAACGCCTCAAAAATATTTGTATTTAAATACATTTAAATGTATTTGACCCCATGTCTGACCGGCAACTTACTTTCTGCTCGGAGGACCTCTTTAGTCTTCCTGTAGCGTGTGGCCGAGATGTTCTTCTCATACGCATGCAGTACGTCAGCAAACTTCTCGTCATCATCGATGACATCCGTCAGCTTCTCTACCAGCTCCTTGTCATCGTCTGCTGCTGGAGCAGTAGGCACGCAGCGGTTGTTTCTTCTAAGTATGTCATCATTTGTTGACACCGATTCACTCCCTTTGGTTCTCACACTTTGAGGCTCTTGCTCTTGCTCTTGCTCTTGCTCTTGCTCTTGCTCTTGCTCCTCACCAGGCTCTTTCTTCACATCCAACTTTCCCTTAGATTTGGATCTTCGTTTTTGATTTGGTGTTTGGAACTCAAGGGACACAAACAACTGTGACTGGCTGCCTGCATGTTTCACTGGTCTGTTCTTCCTCCAAGGACTGGGAATGTTCAGTATGTCAGGAACATGGCTGCCCGCAGACACATTGTCAGAGCTGGGAGATTTGCTTGATCTCTTCTTTGTCTTCCCTTTGTGTTGGCTCACCACTGCAGGAGTAGGTAACAACTGTAGACCACTGCAGTCTGTTTCCTCAATGCTCAGTAAAGGTTCAGATTGGGCCAGTTTTGGTTGTTTCTTCTTGCTCTTGCTCTTGGAACTAATCAGCGATGGCGAGTCATTGTAATCAAGGTTTTCTGGTGTCTGGACAAAATCTGTCTGAAATTCCTCGGAAAATTTGCTGGAATTAGTCCGTTTTCTTGATTTCTTCTTGCTCTTGGGTGACGTTACTGAATCGTTCAGAGACTGCGAGTTACTGTAATTAAGAGTGTCTGCTTCCCGTGCAAAATCTGTGCCACCGGCCAAGGTGTCAGCTTTTGTCTGTTTTCTTGATTTCTTTTTGCTGTTGGGTGAGGTCATTGAATCATTTGATGAATGCGACTGATTGTAATCAAAACTGTCTGCTTCAGGTGCCAAATCTGTGCCACCGGACAATGCGTCAGACTTGGTCAGTTTTCTTGATTTCTTCTTGCTGTTGAGTGAGGTCTTTGAATCATTCAACAACTGTGAGTGATTGTAATCAAGAATGTCCGCTTTTTGTGCCAAATCTGTGCCACCGGACAATGCGTCAGACTTGGTCAGTTTTCTTGATTTCTTCTTGCTTTTGAGTGAGGTTACTGAATCGTTCAGAGACTGCGAGTTACTGTAATCAAGAATGTCTGCTTCCTGTGCCAAATCTGTGCCACCGGCCAATGTGTCAGCTTTTGTCTGTTTTCTTGATTTCTTCTTGCTACTGGATGAGGTTAATGAATCATTTGATGAATGCGACTGATTATAATCAAAAATGTCTGCTTCAGGTGCCAAATCTGTGCCACTGCGCAATGTGTCAGACTTGGTCCGTGTTTTTCTTGGTTTCTTCTTGCGCATGGGTGAGAACTGAACTGAACCAATCGATGACTGTGAGTTCAGTGAATCTGGAAGGCACATCGATTGTGAAATATTGCTTGTGATGCTTTCAACATCCTGCTCCAAATCTGGGACATCAGACAAGATGCCAGACTGGAAGAATGTATCCAACGTCTGTGCTTCCTGTTGTTTTTGTGAGTTCATCAAAGCAATGTCATCAACAGAACTTGTTTCTTCCACACCGGAGAAACTTTCAGATTGAGCACACTTTTTGTTTTTCTTTGTCCTCTTATGTTTGTGAGAACCGACTGGTGCATCAATGTCACGAACATTTGTTTCTTCAATGCTGGACAAAGTGTCTGATAGGGTAAATGTACTTGATTTCTTCTTACCCTTGTGAGATTTCTCTGAATCAACCAATGGTCGCATGTCATTGTAGTGTTGGCCGTCTGATTCCGGCGTCATATTCGTTCCTTCGGGTAAATTGTCAGGATTATGCATTTTTCTTGATTTCCTCTTCCTCTTTGGATGGATCACTGAATCTAGAACGCTTTGCAAGTCCAACAAACCATCAGACTGTGCCAATCTTTTTGAACCCCGTTTACCCTTTTGCGAGCTCATGGCTGGATCCGATGACCTCGAGTCATTGATACTGAGACTGTCAGATGCTAGCACCCAACTGGTCACATCTGACAAGTTGCCAGACTGGAAAAACATGTCAAATTTCTTTGCTTCTTTCTGTTCATGAGAGTTCACCACAACACTGTCATGATACTCATGAACACTGGCTTCTTCAGTATCAGGCACCAAATATGATTGAATAAACTTTCTGGATTTTTCCCTATGTTTGTGAGAGTCAATGGATGTGCCACGATCAAGAACATCTGTTTCCTCCACAGTGGACAAAGTATCTGATTGTTTCAACTTTCTTTTCTTCTTTTTGCTCTTGTGAGAGTTCACTGTGTCATTCAATGACAGCGAGACATTGTAATCGAGGCTGTCAGCTTCCAGAACCCAACCAGTGACATCAGACAATGTGTGGGATTTGGGAAATTTTGATTTCTTTGTTCTGTTATGTTGGTGGGAGTCTTGCAACTGACTGCATTCAAGATTATCACCGTCAAGAATATCTGTTTCCTCAACATCAGACAAAGGTACAGACTTTCTGGATCTTTTCTTCTTCTTGTGTTTGTGAGCTCTGACCATCACAGCAGGTTCAAGAATATCCATTTCCTCAACATCTGACAAAACTTCAAGTTTGGTTGATTTTTTGGATTTCTTTTTTCTGGATTTCTTCTTTCTTTCTTTGTGATCATCACCCTGTTCACTGCAATAAATAGAGTCCGCATATTTGGGTGAGAAACTATCCCCAGAATATTCGTCCTGAGGCTCAGCCTTTACCACTGTACCTAGCACGTGGGGTTTCTCTCCCTGGTGCGATAGAGCATTTGTCTTCATTTTATGAATGTGTTTGATATCTAAAATGTCACGTACACCACTGTCACTGCTGTCATTGGTGTACGAGTTATCCACGAACGAATCTTCACTAGCACTGGCCACAACACGATGACTAGCTAGAGTTTTTCTTGCGTCATCGTCCATTATGTCATATGTATGAATTCCTAAAAAATAAAATGCACCAATGGAGATCTTTCACAAATTGTATTTCTTCAGATTTTTTTGTAAGTGGCATCTTTACATTAGTGTAATGACCAGTATATACGGTGTTCACCCATCTTATCTTACACAACAAACCTGATCCAGAACTCACAGTTCACAATTCCCAAGACTAGTACTTGTTTAGAATTCGGACCCACTTAAATGTTGCCATAATAACTGTGAATCTGTCTATATTTAATATTTCCTGGCATTAATTCAATAATTTAACATCCTCCTCGGTACAATACAAATATTGGTAACCCAAATATTACGTCTTAACATAATTTAGATGCCAGCCACAAGCCTTGCTGCCATGCGATACTGTGCCATGCGCCTGAAATTACTCTGAGTAATAAACAGACTTTGTCTGTTCTGAACACGCTGTTTTTTTTTGCTTCAAAAGTGTGCAAATATGCATTATTTTAGTATTTATTATAATAAAAATAAATTATCCGTTAGGGGGAATGTGGTCGGAATGCCCCACTGCCTGAATGCCCCAGTCGCAATGCCCCTACTGCCTAGTCGCAATGCCCCAACCGCAAAGTCGCAATGCCCCCACATTTTGGAACACTGTGGTCGCAATGCCCCACTTTTGGACGGAATGCCCCACTTTCTTGGTAGTCGGGTTTTTAATATATATATATTTTATATAATATTAAAAATAATTGTTATATTACTGAATGCGTTCCAGTTGCACTTGTTTCGTGCGGCAATATATATATAACATATTCTATATAATACTAACATCTTTTTTGTTACATTATTGAATGCATTCCAGTTGTACTTGTTTTGTGTGGCAATATATATATATATATATATATATAACATATTTGCACTGATAGCTGCACATTTGTTAGTGGGTGGGGGTGAGTAGTTCGTGTTATTGAGGGTTATGTGATAGAATTTTCTCACCAAGATCATGGACGTTGTATCTGAGGCCAGCTGTCTTTTGATGTAACAATTCGCCTAACGGTACATGTTTTCATAGGACATGAACACTTGTTATTGGGTGCCGACCTTTGGCGAGAACATGTGAATGTTTATGGACATTATCTCTTCACAAGTGTACGTTAATTGTAGTTATTACTAGTACTGAGGATCACTAGTACTTATGGCTATCACACTCGTTTTATCACCCCATTAATATTATCTTAACTTAAATTATAACACTGGTATGACCTATAGGTATATTAATTAAAAATTTGATAACATAATACAAAATGAATGTAAATGTAATAATAAAAACCTATTTGAATAAAATATAATAACATAAAAAATATTTACTTATTTGTTCAGCCTCCGTTGCCGGAGAAGAAACATTACATACATAATTATTCATACATGCAATCACATATAAAAGACACACGGTGAAGAATAAAAACCTGATAAAATAAAATAAATAGCAACAATACATACAGTGGCATGATATAATATATAAAATTCAGTGTATATTGTGTATATCAGTTAAAATAAAGAGACGCATATTATACTAGAGTGCAGTGGTTAACAGATGAACTAAAAGATGTTCATGTGAATGTAATGTTGTAATGTCTATTATTGTATTATATATTATATACAATGATACATAAGTTTGACAATAATAAAATGTAATGTTTTAACATGTTTTGATAATAATAAAATCACTGGGGGTCTGGGGCATTCCAACCAAAAGTGGGGCATTGCGACTTCACGATTGGAGCATTGCGACTTCGCGGTTGGGGGCATTGCAACTTTGCGGTTGGGGCATTGCGACTAGGTTTGGTGCATTCAACGTGGGGCATTCAGGCAGTGGGGCATTGCGACTATAATTCCGTTAGGGTGATCTTGATGCTGAATGATTGAATTAATAAATTGAAGTATCAAATGTAAGTAAAGAGTCATAATGGCAAAAAATGAGGTGGTCCGGGTTCTAAATAAATGCCCCCAAGATCTAGTGACTGATTTAAAAAACTTAGCCCAAAACTTCAACTTATCTGTCGACCAAGTCAACGCCTTCGTTCCTGCAAACCTTGCAATCCGAATTATAGTCGCAATATATATATATATATATATATATATATATACAGTGTACATATAAGATATTTTATATAATGTAACAAAAAAGATGTATTATATAAAATATCTTATATGTATGTATATGTATATATATATATATATATTGCCGCATGAAACAAGTGCAACTGAAACAAGTGCAACTGAAACGCTTTCAATTAGAATCAATAATGTAACCGAAAAGATGTTAGTATTATATCAAATATGTTATATATATATATATATATACATATATATATATTGCGGCACGAAACAAGTGCAAATGGAACGCATTCAGTAATCTAACAATTATTTTTAGTATTACATAAAATATATATATTAAAACGAAGGCGATATTAAAAACCCGACTACCAAGAAAGTGGGGCATTCCGTCCAAAAGTGGGGCATTGCGACCACGGTGTTCCAAAACGTGGGGGCATTGCGACTTTAAGATTGGGGCATTGCGACTAGGCAGTAGGGGCATTGCGACTGGGGCATTCAGGTAGTGGGGCATTCCGACCACATTCCTGCAATCCACATTATCGCTCAAACTCGGACATAACGTTACTCGAAGCATCATTTTCCATATGTAACACAATGACATTCAAACTTATTATCAGAGTTAACGGTTCATAAACACAAGTGGTATACCTGGTGTTAAATAATTGTTGGCAAATAATCATGGAAGTGATCAAAAACAACGTGGCTAGCGTTCACACATGCTACGCTTTTGCGCAAAATTATTTCAGAAATCCACTAGATGGCGCGGCGGTGGCAGCGTATTTCTGCTCTAACGATCGGTTTTCTGCAATAATAAAAATAGGCATGTTATTGCCTTTCAAGACGATTATTAATATATAAGTGGTAACAACAAATCAGCAGAAATATGCGCCAAACGGAGCTGCTCAGGTAACGATGTGTCTCGCAAGTTTTCTCAGGGTAAAAACAGTTTATGTAAACGTACCCCCTGTTATCGCCCACTTTTCAAGACGGCGGGGTATTTCTCTTATGACTTATCTACTCTGCTAACACAGGAAGCAGTAATCCCAGTGCAATGGTCATAGTTTGTGCACGCGACCTGCTTGTTTATTAATATTATTCATTTCGTGTAAAAATGCCAAGCCTAAGCCAGGCATTGCCAATATGTCATTAGGTGGCTGGACGAGTCATGACAACTTTCTATATTTAAAGTTCACAAGATCTTTTACAGCAAAGCCGATGCGTGCATACAAAATGCTGGTGTTTGTCAAAGCCATCAGTGGCTCATTTGCGGACTTCAGTGCTTCTTTTTAGATCAATTTTCCGTTCGTCGTGACAACAATTATCACAATATTTTGAAGATAACAAAAACTAGTTTACAGGTCAAGCCTGAAGGGTCGTACAACATACACTCTTTATGATCATCTACAAAACAGTTTATTTTATATCCTATGGAATTAAAAAGCTTTTGCCTGCGGAGAGATGCCTAGACAAAACTTGTCTTGTGCGTAAACAAGTTTGCATAATGCTGGTATATGTCATACTATAAAGGAATATATATGTGTTAAGTTGGTTCTGGTTTTGACATACCAACTATAAGTATCTCAGTAGTGCTTAAGTTAATGTAGGATTATATATTACCCTAACATGTCATCCAGCTAGCATATGTATGTTTAAACCACTGGTATGTAATGCTGTTCTTCCTGGATGTTCTCAGTTTTAATACCATAAAATGGCACACAAACTTTATAACTGCCGTCATCTTTGGCTCCCTGCAAGGTGTTGGCTAAACCATTCAGTCTGGTCTGTCTTTTTGATGAAACTTCCCAATTGTCCTGATATTCAATCATCTAAAATCTACTGTAGAATGAATACGGGGCCTACATAAGGTGTAATTTATTTCTAATTTTTGATTTTAGTCTTAAATTATTAACTATTGATTTATAAATATTCTGAATATTTTTTCTTCATGCAGATCTTTGTTTACAGACATAAATACATACAGGAAAGCCCAGAACACATTTTTCTTCTAAGTTACCGTTACATCATTTTACAAAACTATGGAATAACCTTTATAAGATTCAAGATCTCAATTCCCGACATAAACTTAAATCTGTGATATCTAAACATTATCTATCTAGCTACCTTAACCATGTGCATTGCCTAAATCCCAGATGTGTAGAGTGTCCATGTGCATTGCCTAAATCCCCGATGTGTAGAGTATAAAAAAAATCGTCTATTTAAAAAGACAAACAGGATTTATAAAAGATTTTTTTTTTTAAACATTCCCCCAGTCCGTTGTCAAAAAAATATATTGTCAAATAAATTATATTGTCAAATAAATTATATTGAGAACTGTGATTTTGTGATTCTACGTGTATAAATATATAAAAGTTTTGCATCTGTACTTTATAAGTTTATATTTTGGGGTCACAGGAAGACGGTACATTATGTGCCATGTGACCACCACGTAACAATCCTTTTTTGTTTTGATTGTTCATGTACATATATACAGCACTGTAATGCATTCTTGTTGTTGTTACGAAATAAAATTTGATTTGATTTGATTTTGACACTTAGATCGATTACTATGAGATGTGAATAAAGAACAATGGACAAACTCCAGGTGACCGTTCCTGTGGCCGTGCTTGACCTGTTCGAGCAGCTAGGTAACTCGGATGTGATGCAGTTCGAGGCCGGCTCATGGACTGGTATGTTTATTGAAAAACATGACTTTCATGTAAATCACTGTTTTCTGACACTAGAAATTTACAAAAAGACATATTTGTTGTCTCGAAATACACAGTAAATTTTATTGGTATTCCGTTACTCCAAGCATCCTAGATTTGGTAGAGGATTACCAGTCTTTATGCTACAGGGATCTGGCTGGATTAACGCTAGTGCCAGTCAAGCCTGAAAAAATGTGAAAATGCAACCTAGAACAACACACTAACACAAAGAAACACGGATGCCATGTTTGTTGGCGTGTGACTCCACCTGGTGGACATGATTCTCGGCAGTTTCGCTAACTAGCATGGAACACTAAAATTATTTTGTGGAAAAATCAAAGTAAAAATATAAAATGGCTGGATGTTTATTAGATTATTTGAAAAATGTTTCGTGTCTAAAGAATATCTTTAACATACCGTACAGTTGATAGAATGAATATAGTATGTTACTCCCGTGAGCTGTAGCCAACTTTGATGACTTCCCACCAGGTTCTTTCATGCCTAAAAAAACAAAACAGTAATAGTTATATCATAAATTTATGTAAAATATTTTCATATAGCATGACATTCACATGATGTTGCCAAATAGTACAAGACATAAATACATGAACAAATATATGTAATGTCCTTGTATCTTGGCTGCTTTAGCCCTATGCACTTATATATTTATTGTAGGAGGACTCCTGAGTGTCATGTTACAACGACAGGATGGTCACATCACTATCAACATTGATGGTAAGTTGTAGCTGATTTGTTGAGTTTTGAAGATATTTGGTAAATTGATGCCTGTCTTGTTAGATATGATACTGCCACTATCATCGCCAGTGTTAATTTATTGATAATTTGTTTAAATTTAAAAATATTTGTTAATTTATACACCTGTTACTTTTGTCAGTGCCGAAATGAGCGCTGTTGTTGTCTGCTATGATATCACTCATCCATTGAAATTACTGCCACTGGTGAGGCACGTGATGTTCCCAGCTATCATATCTTGACAAAAACGGCATCATTTTGAAAGGTTTTTTTTATCGAATTTACATATCACGTCTCCATATGAACTATGCCACCATAAAACACTTCCTGGTCTCAGCTTGGATCTGGTGCTGTTTGCTTCTGGTCTTGTGCAATCCAGGAGCTTCACAAAACAAAACTTTTTAACAAATTTTAGGTCTCTTTTAAACCAAATACTGCCCTGGCATTGTCGTGGAGACTTGATGCAGCCATTGGAAGTAAATCGGTCATTTTGTGGAACGCAGAAAGCCTCCTTAGATGTATCTAAATTGGGGGGGGGGGCATTCCAGCCATAGTCAAGAGTTTCATGTCTCGCTAGGGGGCAGGGGTTCCAGTATTGTCCGCTAGGTGCGCAAGTGCCGCGACGACACATCGTCCTTCTTGTGTCACCCATGTCTTTGTTAGGGACCGGCAAATCCGCTAGGGGCGCGTGGGTAGGTCGGTTGAAATTTGTGTTCATTAGGCTTTTCTATTCATGAGGGGAGGCCCAGGGAAACTCCTTTTAAGAGCCTCGTATTAATCGTATGACGGTGAAATCAAATTTTTCTGAGGCCCAAGATGACAGAGAATGCCTACATGTGAAATGTACAATTGTAGGTGAGTTATTTAATTTTGATTTTGATGAGTGAATATGAACGTATGCTACACAGCAGGCTGTTCAGTGGTCACAAATTTGGTAAAATAAATTGAAAATTAAAAGGCCATACTTTTTGACTGCATGAAGATATTTAGATTCTGTAAACGGTATCTGGTTACCTATTGTACATACAATCAACATGCACCACCATATACTTGGTAAATATATTCTCAATATGTTTTGCCGGTCCTTATCGTTGTGTCTGTGTGACCGCCAGGCATTGAGACTGCCGTGGCTGAGAGTGTGGACGGCCGCTGGTGCTGCGGCATGAAGGCCATCACCAGTAACGTGCTGCTGACGACGACCGCCGTCTCACCAGACGTCAACCCTACCCTGGTCGCCCCGGCAATCGCCGACCCGTCGCTGCCTCCCACGAGCACCGACGACATGGATGAGTCGGTCGACCCGCTGCCGGGCGACGTCGCCACGCCGTCGACGTCGGACGTGCTCCGGCTGGCGGCGTGCCAGACGATGCCGCTCGTGTCGACGCTCAACCACACGCAGCTGCAGCTCATCTGTTCCGGCATCACGGACGGCATCGACGACCCCGGACGAGACCTGGACGCGCTCAACAACGATACGTGGCGCACCCTGCTGGACGCCACCAACATCAACCAGCCAGTACCGCCACCCGACGGCGAGGCGGTCGCCACTGAACTGGAGACCGACGCGAAGTCGAAACCACCGGACTCCGGGCTGGTGCAGTGCAGCATCTGCGGCAACTCCTACCAACTGTTCGGCTCGCTGTACAAACACGTGCGCGATGCACACCGCGCTGACCCGTGCTACGGGGACGCACTGAAGCACCTCCAGCACATCCGCTTCCGGCGCCTAAAGCGGAAGAGCGCGCTGGTACTCACCTGCTGGCTGTGTGGCGAACAATGCTTCGGCCACCAGCTCTTCAAGCACATCAGTGTCGTGCACGGCGACCGCGACGATACCACCTCGTTGATGGACCGCGCCAAGAAGCTGTACGGTCGCGAGGCGCGCGCTGTCTACAAGCGTGCCGCTACCGGAAACGTGCGCGTGCCGTGCGCGCACTGCCGCCGCAGCTTCGCCCGGAAGTACGTGAAGACGCACGAGGCCCGGTGTCGACGGGCCGACGCCGACGCCCTCCTCGCGAGGCTCGCGTGCGACGTCTGCGGCAAGCAGTTCGCCTCGCGCAAGGCCGTCTACGAGCACCGACGGCGCGTGCACCGTCTACTCGCCGGCGCCAAGCTCGTGCGCGCGCACAAGTGTCACGTGTGCGGCCGCGAGTTCCCGGCGCCCGCCAAGCTGCGCTGTCACATGATCACGCACACCGGCAAGTTTCTACTTTATCAAGTTTTCACTTCAACTTAATTGTTTTACTGTTATTACTTACCAATATGATGCTGATTGCATACACTCTGCGGAATATCCGATCAACCATTGATAACTTTAATACGCTTCCATCCTTTGCGACTTTAATATCTATCCATCCATTGACAACTTTAATACTGCGTATCGATTTTTAGATTGACAACCATTTTACCTTGATGTGACTCAAATACCTGTGGTGTATTGGTTTCCGAGGGTTTATCTTCTCACTGTTACAGATCGTTTGTATTCTTGTTTTCATGACACAGTTGACGAGTGTTGTGTTGATTTTGAGATTGATAAAACATTTCAGTTGCCTTAATGCTTCCGAGAATGTTGGCACTAAAGGAATTCAATTTTTCCTAGCATATTGCAACTCTACTCTCGTTTGACCGTATGCTTGCTGTATTTCTTGACGCAACTGCAGGATGTAGTCGACTGCGTCGTGTGATGTTATCGTACGAGTTCTGCTTGCCAGGTGAGCGGAACTACAGTTGCGATGTGTGCGGTCGGGCCTTCAGAGACGCCTACACGATGAGACATCACCACAAGACGGTCCACCTCGGTCAGTACCGCTTCCACTGCCCCGCCTGTGGCCGTCACTTCGACAAACTACGCCGTCTCAGACACCATCGCTGCACGCCAAACACCCGCAATGAGACTGAACAAGTGGCACTTTCTACAGATGATGTGACGTCAACGGAAGGTAGTGACCGACTTTCTGGCAATCCGGGCGGTTCTGTGCCGAGTGGTGACGACGTGACGACAGACACGAAGGGCGAGGTGACGTGTGACCTCTGCGGAAGGGTCTGTAGGGACACGGCGGCGTTGAAGGCCCATCGACGGGTCGTCCATCACGTGTTCATCACGAAGCCGACGCCGCCGAAGTTCACATGTGTGTTCTGCGAGAAGGACTTCCCGAGTCGTGCCAAGATGAATGCACATCGCCTCACGCACTCCGGTGAGACACGACCACTGTTTGCCACTTCTGCTGTCATTCTGTTTCGTTGCTTGGTCTTTCTATGTGTTTGTTACTCGCATATCACAAGAGGTACCACATCGTTTACACGTAGTTGTTTCACATATTTAAGAGATTTGGAAATTATCATATAAAATATATTATAATATTATGTCGACAGCTATTTTACGTTATAAAATTATCTTGAAAACGTGTTACTGAGGACACAGACATGCACTGTGCGTGTGTGTGTGTGTGTGTGCGTGCGTGCGTGCGTGCGTGCGTGCGTGCGTGCGTGCGTGCGTGCGTGCGCGCGCGTCTTATACACAGAGTACACTTAAAACACAACACTTAAACAGTATAGAGATTATGGTAGGCATACTGACAAAAACACTTGCGTAAATGCTTCTGGGAGACCACTCGACATTTCGTAGGGCAACGTTTCATGCGAGGCGTAAATACGATTGACCTACTTAGCGATATTGTTGTTTCAGAGGTGCGCCAGTACGTGTGTGCGGTGTGTCAGCGAGCCTTCAAGGACCCGTACACGATGAAGCACCACCACCAGACGCAGCACCTCCACGAGTACCGCTTCCGGTGTGACGTCTGCCGTCGTCCCTTCGACAAGCGCAGTCACCTTCAACGTCACAAGTGCAACCCCGCTGTCACCAAGTCGTTCAGTTACCGCCCGTCGTCGCCTATGAAGATGTGTTCGACGTCTCTAATACAGAGTGATGGCGACAAGGAGAAAGCTGCCAAACCGCCAAAGAAACGCTGTCGTAAAGCAGGTGTTTACGGCACAAAGCGACCCGCAAGTGATCGAAGCAACGCTACAGCGGATGTCGGTGGTGATACGTGCGATGGCGACAAAACGCCGAAACCAGACAACTGTGTGAGTGATAGCGATACGAACATTAAATCTTCTGGTGTTTCGTCGGCTGAAGACGTAGTCGCGAAGACTGTTGGTGAAACTGAGGAATGGAACTCGATGTCGGACGGTAGCGACGAACGTGAGACTATAGATGTTCTGACTCAAGCGACGCCGATAGAATCCGCACAAGGAACTGTGGATGTAGCTAGTGACCAACACGACACGGAGGAGGTGCTGGGGACCGCCGTAGACAGGTCGACGGACAACATCGAGGAGATACGGTCAGGTGTGGTGGCGGAGTGCGTGAGGTCAGCGAGCGACGACCAGCGCGTTGTCTTGGCCTACCAGGTCACCGCGGCCAAACGCCACAGCGGCGACCGACGGAGGACACGGGACCAGTGTCCACCCGCCTCACGTGAGGGTGATGTCGTTGGGCAACAACACATGTCGTCAGGACAGAAAACACCGGGCAGCATTCTGGTCACGTTCATGCCAGCGGATATGCTGAAACAGCAACATACGCTACGACACTGCGACACAATCACGACATCTACAACGACAAGGTACGAACCTGACAATGATTTATCACCACGACTGACATCGTCTGACAACTTTGTAGATGCGTGGTCTGGGGAAACGGGTGACGATAATGTTTCGAATACGTCGGCACGTGACAAAATAAATGCAGTGGTTTTAACAAATGAAAACGAACCAATACACGTTGTCTCTAACAACGGAGCCGCTAGCGTGGACAGGTCAAGTGACGATGTTGGACAGTTGACACCGTCGCGCAGGTCGCTGCGACAGGAACACAGACGGATGTTAAAAACGCGGCAAACCCAAATTGTCTAAGAAACACAGCGTCTGTCCGAAAGATATCCATGCGATCAATCAGTTTCAACGTATGCGCAAACCCAAATTGTTTAGGAAACACGCAGTCTGTTTGAACGATATCCATACGATCAATCAGTTTCAACGTATGGTTTTGCGTAAGCAGCGCTACCGTTGGTTGATAACGTTTGACAAATTTTTGTTAATTACATTTGCGACGGTTAGTATTGGTTAACGCGGGTTTTTTCGTTGGTCAGTTCAGATTTGTGTCTGGTTTATGGTGGACTTGACCGGTATTTGCCACCGCGCGTTGGCTGACTTACAGTTGCATTGTCCGTGGATGTAACCTTAGGTTATGAATTACAGTGAGTTATTAAACCGTTTGTTAATGTGTCCGTCTGTATAGGAATCGTCTAGCTAACGCAACAGGTGTGTACACCTGTCTGATTGCATGTGCACCCACACACACGCACACAATTGTGTGCATAATTGTATATACATGTATACATATACACATGTATACATTCCATTGCAAGTGTAAGACGTGTTTACGAAGTGCTAGTTTCAGTTACGTATTTCTGCCAGTTTTAGTCGATCTTAACAGTGACTCTTATTATCATATACGTGTTGATCACCTTACGATTACACGTATACGTGACATCTTTCATTAGGCCGAGCCGATGTGATAGATTTTAAGTATTTTAATATTTAGCTGGATATCTGGGCCTTTTATCGCCCAACGGGTGATTCTACCAGGTGAATGAACAATAGGTAAAAGCAATAACATCAGCTTAGCAGCTTAGTTGTAACAAATTGTACCGGTTCCGCCTGAATAACCATGGACAACGACTCTAGCCCGGTGGCTAACAGTTCATGTGATAACTGTTGCGGATCGCCTGAACTAACGGTTCATCTGCCGCCAGTAGGCGTCACTTGTGACCCGGTGAGTGACAAGACCAGAAAAGCGCGCCGGAAAGTTGCGAAAGATAAACACGCAGGCAACTGGAAATACTGTGTGAAGACCTGCATACACAACGGCAAGGACAACAATCAAATGGTTCAATGCCATTTGTGCCAGTCGTGGGTGCACCCGGAGTGTGTGGGTGAAGACGATAAGGACATTGTAGGCATTTGGTCCTGTACGTCCTGTCGTATGCTACCGACACTCGTGGAGCGTCTACTCGAGAAGACGTCCCTGCTCGAGTCGCTGGTCGTAACACTCGAACGATCGAACCAGCAACTTGTCTCCTTGATGGGCGAGCAGAGCCAAGAAATACGAGGCCTGCGAGAAGACATCGCGACAGGCAAGCGTCCAGACGGCTACGCCGACGCCAACGATGGGAGACCACAGGCCGTGACACTGCTTGTGGGGAACAGCCTGCTACGTGACGTACACGTTGATAAAACGTCCAGTGGCAATCCCATCAAGATTCGAAGGAAGTCAGGCGCCACTCTCGCCGATATCGAACAAATGATCGATGACGCGGCTAATACGGAAACCATCGACGAAATATTCATCGTTGGTGGTACACACGAAATAACGAGTGACGTCAGTGCAGAACACATAAAAGAAAACATCGCGCAACTACTGCGGAAGGCGAAAACCGTGACACCAACCATCACGGTGAGTAGCGTACTGCCGTCGAAGCGTCGAGCCAATCCAGACAGACGAGCCGAAGTCAACATGAAAGTGAAGGAAGCATGCAACGAAGTCGATGTCAAATTCATCGACAACGACGCAAATTTCACGTTCCGGAACGGGGCTGCCGACGACGCGGCTTTCCAGAGAGACGGGCTGCATCTATCTGAGAGCGGAGTTGGCAGATTGCTGTTGAATCTGTCTCTCCCAGAACAGCCACCGAAACAGCACAAACGCCAACATCAACAACAACACCGACACGTGTCAAACGCAACGAACCACGACCGATCGCCGAACGCAACAGTGGCACCTGACGGTAAGTGGACAGTGGTTAAGCGTCGTACTCGTCAGTCGATGGGCAAGTGTGCCAAATGCGGTGAGTCGAACCACGTCACTGCCACCTGCAGACACCCCGACAAAGTGTTGTGTCGTCAGTGCGGGGAACGAGGACATAAAGAAAAGCATCACACCCGTGATTAGGAAATGGGCCTAAACGATCTGGCCATGGAACTTCCCCTGAACACACAAACCGAGAACTCTGATTCAACGCGGTTTTGTGTTCCGAATCCAACAGCGGACAAAATACGCAAATGGGATCTGCCTTCCTTAATTAATTTAAATGCCAGATCTTTGAACAGTGAAAAAGTGGACGAATTGCATGTAACTGTAGCAACACATGATGTCTCAATTGTATGTGTTAGTGAGACATGGTTTAAAGACTATATGGATTCAAGTAGCCTTACTATGCAAGGGTTTTGCTTAGAGAGAAAAGACAGGGGTCATGGACGAGCCGGTGGTGTAGCTTGCTACATTAGACATGATTTAAAGTATAAGAGATTGAATGATATGGAGGTTGATGATTTAGAGGTAATGTGGATTAAGGTTATGCCAAAGAAAACGCCTCGAAAATGTTCATGTATACTGGTGGCATGTTTATATTATACTCCAAAGACGGAGTATTTAAAAATACGTGATCATTTAATCACCAGCATTGACACTGTAATGCGAAAACACCCAGAATGTGGTGTGATCATAACTGGCGATTTCAACCAGTTGCGGGATAACTTTATGAAAACCCACTATAGATTTGTCCAAGTAGTTAATGTTGTAACACGTGGACAGGCGATATTAGACAAAATATGGACGAATATGGAGGAGGTATACACCCCACCTGTTACTATCTCCGAACTGGGGTCATCGGACCATAACATGGTTTTGCTTAAACCTAAAGCGAAAAGCTCAGTTGATACTGGATGCGTGACACGGTTAACCGTAAGGTGTATGGGGCCAAAAGAAAAAGCCACATTCAATATGGCTTTATCAGCCATTAAATGGGAACCCCTATTTAGGCTTGATTCATGTGCAGATCAATATTCATATTATCAAACGGTTATTAGCAACCTGATGGAAATATGCTTTCCTACTAAAGTTGTTACGAGGCATACGGCTGATAAACCATGGGTTACAGACTGGTTCAGAGACTTAGTTCGTAAACGACAGCGAGCTCACATGAGTGGTGATATGAATCAAGCAAAAATATTGCGTAATAAGGTCAACCGAGCCGCGTCGAAACTTAAGTATAATTTTTACCAAACACAAATTGCAGCAATGCATGAATCGGGATCCCACGATTGGTGGAAGCATATGAAAACAATAATGGGACTTAAAACAAATGGCAATTCATGCATGCAAGGTCTAGCTAACAAAACAACGGATGGTGATTGTGGCTTACTGGCCAATACAATGAATGATTTCTTTGTGTCTGTGAGTGACCATTTGCCTCGGTTAAATAAGAACCACAAGGTGTTCGACGTTAACGAGGAACTGCCGGATCAGTATGTGATAAGCGTATATACTACTTTTAAAGCTTCGGAGAGTGTTAAAGCCAACAAGGCTACTGGGCCTGACAACATACCTGCATGGGTGTTAAGAAACTATGCAAATGTTCTCGCCCCTCCATTAACTGCTATTTTTAACAATTCACTAAGAAAAGGTGTACTCCCTATGGAATGGAAAATGGCCAATATAATACCGTTGCCAAAAACAAGCCCCCCTGTGTCGATTGAAAAAGACATTAGACCAATTTCACTAACTCCAATAGCTGCCAAGGTGTTTGAATCAATAATAATGAAATGGGTGGATGAAACAATTGAAGGTGAAATTGATGCTAAGCAATTTGGAGGAATTAGCGGAACGTCCACAACAGATGTTCTTGTCGAACTGGTTCATATGTGGTATAAGGCGACAGATAAATTGAATTCTTATGTCAGAGTTGTAATGCTAGACTTTAGCAAAGCGTTTGATCTTATTAATCATCATTTGTTGCTAGATAAGCTACAATCGTATGGGTTGCCCCACATATTTTAAGATGGATGGCAACATTTCTATTAGACAGAACTCAACGAGTAAAAATAGGAAATGAATATTCCCATTCTGGTCATCCCAATGGGGGAGTACCGCAAGGGACATTGTCTGGACCTAAATGTTTCCTTGTTTACATAAATGATTTAAGAACGACTGTTCCACTATATAAGTATGTAGATGATAGTACGTTATTTGAAATATGCGACAGAAAGGGTGTATCTGTCATTCAAGAGTCGGTTGATATTGCTGCTAGATGGACAGAAAAAAATGACATGAAAATTAATTCCGAAAAATCAAAAGAAATAATCATTAGTTTTGCACAAGATGGCAATTTCAGAAGCACTATCCCGAATATAAAAATTGATGGGAGGGATGTAGCACAAGTTTGCCATGCCAAACTATTAGGTGCGACCATTTCTCAGAATCTGACATGGAACAAACACGTAGATACTATTGTGAAAAAAGCTGGTAAACGCTTGTACATGTTATATCAGTTAAAGCGTGCAGGGATTACACAGAAAGATCTGGTCAGTGTATATGTTAGTGTGGTGAGACCAGTTCTAGAATATGCATGTCCTGTATGGCACACTAACTTGCCCCAATATTTGTCTGACAATATTGAAGTTATACAAAAAAGGGCATTAAAATGTATTTTTCCTGGATTGGTTACGCGGAGATACTAAGACGTGTTAACCTGGATACGTTGAATGTAAGACGGGAGAGCATTTGTCAAAAATATTTTGATAAAATTAAAGTCGGCACACATAGATTAAATTATCTGCTGCCTGACAAAAGACATACCGAGTATAATATTAGACAAGAAAATGTGTACCCGTTACCAGTTACTAGAACGAATAGATTCCGTAACTCCTTTATACCGTGGGCTTTATACAACTGTCAGTAAAAAGGTTATTAGTACGGTATGATTTGCGGTATCAAATGTATTTCTATTGTATTTGTATGATGTTTTGATGAGTCAATTGTAACCTATTGTAATGTCAATCCAACTCAGTTGAGTTGCTAATAAAACTTGTGTTATTATTACATTACACTCATACATAATATACATAAATGCATACACACACGCACACATGCACACATGCACACATGCGCGCGCACACACACACACGCACACATGTATATATATATATATACATACATGCATATATATATATATATATATATACATACATACATGTATATATTTCCATTATCTTATTAAATTAATCTCCCTCTTTTCTTATATACATTTCCAAGCTATATTTGGTTTCTAAAACTAAGCTCATTATTAGTAAACGAGCTTTCGCATGCATCCGTCTGGTGTCATTATAATTAATATGATAATTTGTTTCAAATAATGTCATCTTAGCCTGGTGAGGGGTCTGAGCTAGTTTCTGCACATAACAGTGTTAACTGAAAAAATACTTATGTTTGGCATTCCATTTATTATACACAGTACCATGTAAATCGTACGCGATTTGAACCAGGAGAGTTTCGGTTTCAATGTTTTTGAAATCGTACGGTCTCACATGTAAGTATTTTGCAATGGCCGCTAAACGTCTAGTTTTTTATGCAAGCCGGCCGCTAGTGGATTCGGTGTTAAAAATACATAATAATCCCATGCGAGACAATACGATTTCAAAATATTGTATATTTCCCGCTATATCTATTGTCGTAAGGATCCAAATCGTATACGATTTACGCGACCGGTGTCCAACGGGTATATCGCGGCTAAAACTGTATATGTATATATATATATATATATATAAGCTGCCATTACGAATATATATTTTTTCGTTCAGTCGGAGGTTGTCTGTGAGCCTGAAAAAAATACTTAAAATAAACTACGCTGTAATCCTAATAAGTAATCATCCCACATCTCAGATTTAACACTTTTAAATTATTACTTACATAGTTAATTGTTATAGTACAACAATTTCGCAAACCGAACCTGTCGCAGTGACGTCATCGCCAATTGTTTGCGTTGCCGAGTACACGTGACAACCTGTGCACGTCGAAGTGGACGCTCGAGTTTCGTATCGCTCCTAAATCTGATAATGTTCTATTATCTTACTAATCTGTATATACACTGTATTGTTAGAAAGTAAAGGTAAGTGTTGATATAATGCAGTATCCAACCATCAGGATTGTTCTAAGTGTATTACAGTTACACTTTACTCCCTGGCAAACCTGTTCAATCGAACATCATCTCGACTTCTCTGGGAAGCACCCATCCACGTTGTAAATAATGCACGACGACTATTCCCATTCACATACCCACCGATGTCTATAGCCAGGTATTAATTCATATAGCTGAATGAACTGAAGCAGTGAATGCACTCGCCCAAGGATCGCGCCCGGGTTCTCTTCCTCGATAGTCCGAGGTTCTAGCGACTGTGGTACTACTAGAATGTCATGGCCTTACGAGATCTCGTTCAGCCAGTCAGCATTTTGAGGCAGAAGCCGATCTTTCTGCACTGGTACTGAGAGCGATTGCTGCCACGGTGCTTGTCATTCGTAGTCAGTCTTTTAAAATCCCAAACTGCCACAGGACCGATGTGGCGCTTACATTTTTCCGGTCGCTAAAAACGTACCGATTGACGTTTCTGCGCATGCGCAATAAATATAAACTCATTAATGTTCAGCGAAATGACAACGGATTTTCGGTATAAATGCCACGGACTGTTCGTTAACTCTCCTGTGATGATTACTGTGAAGAGTTTCTTAAAATGTCGTTCAATGCAATAAAATATTACATTTTTTAATAAATCACTGTCACGGATTATGGCGTACTACAGTCACGTGATTTATGCTTGCTATCAAAATATGCTTCAAAACTTGTTTGCCTCGTGTTAATTTGCGACAAATAACTTTGCTGAGAGGTTATATACATCCTAATGAACAGCCCGTGGTATTTATGCCATAAATGCTTTGTCCTTTCGCTGCACATTGATGATTTTGCATTTATTACGCATGCGCAGAAATGTCAATCGGAACGTTTATAACGCCGGAAAAATGTAAGCGCTACATCGACATTAATGTGATCTCTGAGCTACAAGGGACATACATCCACAGCGGTGAGACTGGGATTTTCACCGGCGATGACGACTTTGATATAATATAGCGTATTCTTCACTGCGCCTGACGGAAAGAGACGAGGCGATGGACACCTTCAGATAATGAAGAATGAGGAGAGGTTACTTCACCACACTTCTAAATCATGAATATAACTGAATTCAAAAGCGTCATATTAACTTAACTTGTTTACAAAATGGCAAGCGTCGTTTTATCAAAACGGTGAAAGACGCTACAAAATATAGAGAGTCTATGAGAAAGGACCTAAACAGATAGGTTTCACTGTAACGAAGACAACATTGTCCACATTTCACACAATAATTTGTTTGTGAACTGAACGACATATTGCTTGACATGTCCCATATTGAATACGTAAAATTATTTAAAAAATACGTCAACATAATTATTATTTACGTCAACATAATTATTATTTATCATATAAATTATATTAGCGGCTAACTTACTTAATTCCCTTTGTTTTGAATCACACAAGGGCGAATATTAATCACAGTTAGCACTTTAGATGCTTGTCAGAACATGTTCGCCAAATATAGAATAATTGCATAATGTCCGCAACCGACTAGTTCACGTTGTAGCGAAAAATCTGGTCGTTGAAAAATCTGGTCATGTTTGACCTATATCGTACTAGAATGACCAGATTTTTCGTTACGTACGCGATAAATGTGTTCGTTGAAAAATTGGGTTTTCAATGTGCACGTGACTACGTAGCACGTGACTACTTCGCTGAAATATTCGGTCGTCGACGACCAGATTTATCGCTACAGCGACACAGCCTAGGATACGGGAACGACTGTTCGTGTTCATTATAAAATATGTTGATAGTTAACTGTAATTATATATTATTGGCATAGTTTTTATTGTAATGTATTCAGATTTGTATCTGGGTAAAACGGGAAAAAATAGGCGCTTTATTTAATTACCATGTCCATGATATAATAATTGTTTTATTTATGTCTTTATTGTGATACACGGATGTTTACACATTACTATTTTATTTATTTATTATTGTTTTGTAACATATTTATTATTTATATTGTTGCTTTAGGAAATTAATAAAGCGATGTGAACGCTATATATAAAATATATATAGTTCAATTAATTATGGGGAATCCAAATTTGCCAAAATATTTAGTGTATCCAGGTGAAAAGACGAGGTGCAAGTTGGGTATTTATTTATTCTGGTTCATATTTTTAGGCGAAACTATCCTGACATATGACACCCATTAGTGACTGATGTTTATTTTTTGTTCCCTTGGAAGTTTGTTGCTATTCCAAAATGAATCAGACATTTTATTACATGACACATATATGTATTTGCATGACACATTTACAATAAAATCATATTTTTCAGTAATACAAACATGGTCATATCACCAGAGGTATAGGTTACAGAACTTAGAAACTTCCCTGATGTATTCCTTAAATGTGTTAACAACTAGTGAAAAAATGAAGTATTGTATCCATGGAGGTACGACCATTGTATTGGTTCAAAATAAGGTTTGTTCATTTTCTTGGAGATGTGTGATACAGTGCAACTCCTGGTTTATTTTTGGAATAGCAACTAGACTTCTAATTGTAATAATAATAAATGTATTAAGGATTTTTTTATTAGGCACTATCCTGAGCACAATCTGTATATTCAGCATCTGATGGTGTTTGTTTTGTACTGACAAATGTACAAACGAATTGTGAGATATTTTTTCTCCAATGTGTCTGTCATTATTACATTAATGAAAGTGTACAATTTATAAAAATGGCTTTTGTAAATATAATCTACCTGTAATCATAATATTATTATACTCAATGATACATATTAGGGTTTCCTCCAATTTTGCATAGATTGTGAGTGAGTGCATTAATTGAGTAGAAGTGAACATCAAGTCAGTTGTCACACAGTTTATTCAACTCCATATATTGCATTTGCCTCTTCTTCTGTCAGGCCGAGGGCCTCGAGAGTCTTTGCCAACAGGAATGGCTCTATAACATGCCTCTTGTACGATGCTCTGCAATGAGATGTATAACATATCTAAGGAGAAGTCATACAACTATGAATACACAGTGAAATTATACATCCTAACAGAGCACCAATAGGAGACTTTACTCCGTCTGTAATAGTCTTATTCTAATACACAGTGACAGATAACAGCGCACCAACTGGCAAGTGCCTTGAGCAGTCCTGATCACTGGACACTGAGCTATAATTATAACAACTTAACTTCACTTTTATGTAGTGTATATCGACAACGTCGAACCATAGCTCTAGTGCTGAAGGAGTACATGTAATAACTACTTTAGTCCAGTGCAAATGGTAATCCCATATTCGGTCGTCGAACTTGCTCAAGTTCGACGACCGAATATTTCAGCTACATTTGGCGGCTAATTTGCACGTGACCACAAGTCACATGACATTTGCACGTGACCACAAGTCACGTTACATTCGACGACCGAATATTTCAGCGAAGTTTGCACGTGACCCATATGTGGTCACGTGCAACTTCTGCGCATGCGCACAATTGAAAAATGACCATATTTTTCAAGACCCGGTTTTTCGCTACAACGTTACTAAAGTTTACAATCCAGCTATATTACAAAATATATTTTAAGGTCGCACAACTTTACTGGCTGGTGTTTATTTTCAGTTTTTTTTCATGAGCAAACACATCGCAAGCTGAGCATTGCGTGCATGTAAATAAGCAACAATATACAATTGTTGTCCTGGAGTGAGGGTGACACCAGGAATTGCAACACCCGAGGAAGTGTTGTTGCCCGAGGGCGAAGCCCGAGGGCAACAACACTTCCGAGGGTGTTGCAATCCTGGTGTCACCCGAACGGAGGGACAATAATTGTTTTGTTATACCAAACTGTCATTAAGTAACAGCAACACGTAAATTATGGTACCTTTCAACATCCGCCATGTTGACCCACTTGACAGTTCTGATACGCAGCGCCGCCCAGCGAGTGGGCCGATGTAACGACCGCAGCGCCGCCGCTGCGGTGAACAATTGGGATATTGTGCCCCTCTCAGGCTATTGTGCACCTCTCGGCCTATTGTGCCCCTCTCGGCTCATTCATCAGTGTATTACGGTGATTTGCGTCATTCGCGCTTACCATTGAGTGTATTACAGTGAGGTATAACAATAGAAATAGTTTAGTTCTAAAGAGAACAACGAATCGAATGACATGTTTCATATTTAAAATAAACGAGCAAGTTGTTCGTAAGATGACCTCTAATCGGCATCAAAGTACTTGTCATTTTTCATGTAGGTTATATTAGTAATAGTTAACACTTTACATACCAGCCGGAACATATTCGCAAAATATAGAATAATCGCACAATTTCCGCAACTAAATAGCTCACGTTACTGAAGTTTGAAGTCTCGTTATATTGCAAAATGAATTATGTTCGCATAACCTTATTGGTTGATATTTATTTTCCCTCTACCTTTCATGTACATACACGCCTGAAAACACATTACAAACTAAGCATTAGGTGCATGCAAAGAACAGCTAATTTATTTTATTATATGGAGATCAGCAGAATTAATTACATGTCCCACAATTAAAATAAAAACAGCAAATTGTTCCTAAAAATGTCCCTAAACCTATGTCAAAATGATAGTTATTTTTCATGTGGATTATATAAATTAGTAAAAGCGTACACCACTATAAACCCAACCAGAACATGTTCGCAAAAAAAAGAACAATAATTGCACAATTTCAACAACAACAACAATAACACACATGTTACTGCAGTTTGAAGTCAAATACGATTGCAAAAGACGAACACAGATTTATACTCCGCCTGTCATGTACACATGTCCCTGCAAACACAACTGTCATGCATGTAAACTATAACAAATACAACATGCGTGCACGTGCACCATTGTAGGTGTCCTTGTCTCTAAACCGGCCCTCCGCGGGGTATCTTCCCTAAATGTCGACAAATCTGCGACAATCACCGTCTAATCAGCGCTCGGTGAGATAATACGCGCACCTTTCTTCCTGGGCGTTTGACCGCGAAATCGCGCCGGCGTCGTAATGACGTCCCACGCCTCAACGAGATCTAGTCGGCGTTAACTAAGTGGCTGGCGCTGATAAACCTGGTCAAGTCGGCCGGTGTCTGGATCACGTACGCTCAACGTACTTCTCCGCCGTAATTTAATAAATCTTTGTAAGCACTGACAAAACGGGCTTTAGTTTGTTCTGGCTGGACACTGCCGGCCCCAGGCTGTTCATTTCGAGGAGGCGGTCTGACGTTTGACGTGCTGCTTACGTCTCTTTCGGACGCAACCGAGCGTTAACGATGATATCGCCGCTCGCTGATTGGCGCCAAATTGGTCACGAGCAACACTAACCATTCCTTAGACAAATCAGCTCTCGATTAAACGCCAGTTTTCCTGTGCGCTAATCCGTGCGCGTCGTTATCGCTGATGAGCAGTTGTCATTAATTAATGACGACGCTTTGGTGTGCCAATTGCTCCTCGCTTGCCGGCATCTCGTAGGCGCTGATTCGTCTAAACATTTGCGTAATTGCAATAACAGAAGCCGCTGGACATCGCTGGGAACACGACAGTTTACTGTACGCAGTTTATAACGCGCTGTATTTGCACCGCGAGTCCCACAGGCAAGTGCTGTTGCCTCGCCGGCCGCAACGATAACCGTTCGTGTATCGTCGTTCACTTGATGTGTTCGTTTCTGAAGTCAACAGTGAAGAGGTGTTCGACACTGGACTGTCATGATGAGTCGCAGATGTTCCTTTCTCATTAGGGATATACTCAACATTGATGACGGAGGAAATGAAAATAAAGGTAGGTTGGTGTGATCGTGTAAGTTTATTTTGTGTATATGTGCGTGTATTTGTTTGTGTGTGCGTGTGTGTGTGTGTGTGTGTGTGTGTGTGTGTGTGTGTGTGTGCGTACGTGCCTGCGTGTGCGTGCGTATGTTTGTTTGCGCGCGCGCGTTTGTATGTGTCTATGTGTGTGAACCGGTGTGTGTTCGTGCGTATATGTGTGTGTTTGTGTGAATGTGTACGTTTGTGCGTGCATGCGTTTTCGTGACTTTACAACAGTATGGAAATGTAATATTATACTAAACAAACTATGGTTTTCGTACTGTCTCCATTAAACATATGATGATGTCATGCGTGTTAGAAGGAAAGTAAACGATTTAAATTGCAAAAGAAAATATGTAGAAAACGCCCAGATAAATAATAATAATAACGTTAAAATTAACATATAGAACAGGTGACGGGTAAAGCGACAGGAGTGATCGATTAACTTGATATTTTCTATAAAGATCTTTGCCCACTTTTACCTGTGATACGGAAACATGATAACGGTGAGAAATTTTACTTATGTAGGAGAACGACGGGCAAAGTAGACCCTTGTGTTTGTCA
This sequence comes from Oasisia sp. SBJ-2009, assembly GCA_964017155.1. Lineage (NCBI taxonomy): Eukaryota > Metazoa > Annelida > Polychaeta > Sabellida > Siboglinidae > Oasisia > Oasisia sp. SBJ-2009. The sequence continues at coordinate 38,968,933 of OZ024859.1, forward strand.
TAACGTGTACTTTTTCATTATTATTGTAACATGTTTTTAAAGTTACGCTTTTACTTCATAAGACACCCTACTGTCAACAGTATTTAAAAAGGTGCGATTACTCGTTCTTGCCATGGATTTTTGTCCTGTTAGAAACGTGCGCACACGCCCCTCTCCCCGTACACCAATGAGTGCATCTCAACCATCAAAAATAACGAACAAACAAACAAACAAACAAACTCTTGGGTCTCAAGGCCGGCAGAGTTCCGGTGTGTCCACGTCTTACTTACTCGGCCCACATTTTACCCTTTCGCGTTCTGGCTTTTTGTTTTGTTTAAGGTCCATTATTATTTGTTTTGTTATAATTATATTACTTATCTGTAATTTGGTAGTGAATGCATGTGAATAACATTACACATTTGTCGGCCAACATACAGCTGTCTGTTTCGTTTTTTTTTATGCCAGTAGGTCCTCACATATCTCCCGCAGTAAATTGGAGATAATTAATTGTCTGGGATATTTCACATTTACGGTATGATGTATTATATGAGGTGTCCTAAAGTGTTACAACTTACCACGATACGGGGCAAGTTGTAACAAAAATAACACATTTCAGGATTGCTGGTGAGTTTCTTAACCGATCGAAACTTTTGTCATGCCAAAGGGTTCCCACATATCTCCCGCATATAATTGGTACACGATTAAATGCCTGGCTTATTACATATTTGTGGCATAATAAGTGATATGAGGTATCCTAAAGTGTTACAACTTACCCCGGCACGATAGTACCTCTTTTCGTTTATAATGGCGTAACTTTATGGCGTGTTGATGGATTCACGTGATAATTGACATGACATGCTGAAATATGTTGATATGCATGCTGTCGTCTTGCAGAATAATTTGGATTAGCAGTTTTGTCTGCAAGCCCTCTGTTACAACTTACCCGTGTTACAACTAGCCCCGGTCTCCCCTACACCAACGTTCCGCAAATCTTGGCCAACAGGCCAAATTTAGCCCGCGAGACCAGCGCAAACAATTGGAAATGGTCGCGAACAACAGTAAAAACCGCGATATTGGGGGCCAGTTGCTCAACTGGCAGGAGGATACAGCAAGGTTCCACTTCAGCCTTGCATTCTAACACTCGTTTTAGCGTTTGAACACGTTGAAGACAGTGCAACAACATTTACGAAACAGTGGCGGTTATGTCATGAAGCTGTCGACGTTGAACAACTCTTGCCGAGTACGATACTTTTCTCCAGTTCAAATTCGTAGAATTCTTTTGCTGCAAACACACTGCGTATATCGACGATGCCAATTCAGCTACTGGACAGTCTACACAATACTGCATGCAGTGGTCTGCCAACTTCGCTGCTTCCTTTCGAGTTCATTTACCGCCCAGCCAGACGTTGTCACGATCATTTGAAATGGCAATGCTGCTCTGAAGGAGAATCTATAAAACGTCAAGATTCTAACAGTTTGAAAGAATAATTACAAAATTCTTCTACGACAAATAAAACTGCTGTTTAGCATATTAAATGCGAGGCGACGTCATAATTGATATTTATACGTTGTTTTATGTTGCGTTTAAGTGTGATTTATTTATTGTTTTGATAACCTTCTGCATGAGTAGTACAACGAACATGGGTATTTTATGTTTCGCCTAACAAAAACTTTGGCCCGCAGAGAAATTACTGGACACAATTTGGCCGGAACCCTGACATAAACAGGCGGTGAGACAGTTCGAATAGGAAATATTCACATTTGCTAATATGTGTAGCATTAACATATTTGTAAACTGTGTTATAATCACGAGCATTTCAATATCCCATACTTTGTTCTTGTGAAATCACACGGAGTCATTGTTATGGTAAGATTAATGCAGTCTAGTGACATTTAGTTTGTGTACATGCGCGGATACTCCGTTTTGCTTGAATGAGTGTTAATAGCGGACTTGGTTGACGCATATACTACTCACATTTTGCTAGGATCACTATTTAGGGCGGTATTATATTTTACGGCATGTTTATCACACAAAAACTAAAAACGGCATATATTCGAGGACATGTTTATTTCCTGAATTTCAATGCTATATACCAAATATGAACAATATATAACATGCGTTCTTTCATCAAAGAACCAGACCCCCAAAAATGGAGGTTTCAGAATGTTACTCCAAGTAATAAAATATCCCACACAGTTCAATTACCAGCAGCAACAACTGTCAGTAGCTTGTGTGTGACCCACGGGATGCAATCACAGCCTGGCAACGGCGTCTCATGCTTCCCATGAATCTCTGGATGGCTGCCATCTCAAGATTGTTCCATTACAAACATTGTGTGATCCTTAGCAAATTGTGAGTAGTATATTTTAGTAATGCAGTGGGTCGGCTTACCTCGCCTCCCTTTGGCTCCAACGGGGTTGCCGATAGGATATTTGTGAGCGTTAAAGGGGGTCCAATTGGAGGTCGCAAACGTGCCGTCGGGGTGTTTGTGGAGGCTCTAGGAGAGGCGGGTGGGTATGTCCCCATTGATCCAGCCCTACATAGTAACATACTAAGGATGGGACGAATCTGGAGTTTCGTTCGAATAAAATAACAAATCGAATATCGTCGAAATTTCGAATACGAATCGAATAAGAATATTCAGTGGCTCCACGTTCGATTAGAATACTGAACGGTGTCGATATGTCTTTGCATGGGTCGCGTTGCCAGCGAGTTTTACACGAGTTTGTTTTGTGAAGTTTATTCGTTTAAGTAATGTTAGTGATTTTATTTTGTAACCTAGTGTGTGTAGGTATGTCAGGAGTAGTTTGACGGTTATAGTTCTTTCATAGTTACTTCAGTAAGTAAAAGATCGCCCGGGACCGATTTTACGGCGGAGGACATGAGGAAAAATATTCGAGCGATATTCGCTTACATAGCTGCGAATTTTCGAATTGAATCGCATAGCGACAAAACATTCGAGTATTGGAAATTTCGAATACGAATTGAATTTTCGTCCCATCCTTATAATAATAATGAAAAATTATTATTATAACATACGCCTTATATATTATTTATGTGACACTTTCATTCAAATACCCGCATTATTATACCAGATAAAATGGCGGACGTCGGGAGTTCTCGTCGTGGCGCCGCCAAGAACATCCATCCATTCGCATATCACCGACTGTTCGCCGAAGACCGTCTTGGAGCCAGTACCCCGGATGATGTGATGACGTCACACAGGCCGTCCTGCGTCTCAAAGAAACAGCGTCGTCGGCGAACAGCATTCACGCTTGCGCAGTTGCAGTATTTGGAGCGGAAGTTCCGGTGTCAGAAATACGTCAGCGTCAGTGGAAGAGCGGAAGTAGCCCGGATATTGCGTCTGAGCGAGACGCAGGTGAAAACGTGGTACCAGAACAGGAGGTAAGCCGCTAGATGGCAGCACTATACTATGTATTCGTCTGTAAGCGCCAGAGGCGAAATAGGACGTGTAAGTCTCGCGCGCGAAAACGAGGCCGGGGGCAGTTGGGGGCAGGAGGTCCATATTCTCCATGTTAACATATAGGACTTTGTTTTGTTTTTGGTCGTAATAATCGAACTGTTCCCAAATAGCGTATTTCAGTTATATTGTCCGAAGGATTATTACAAGCAGAACCAGTGGAACACTTTGCCGGTGACAATGATCACGGAAATTATCAATTTTAATCGATTATTATGGTAGTTGCTATGGCAATAGCGGCAAGTACTTGTGTTTGGCGATCTTGTCTAATAATGATAAGTGCCATTTTTCGCGTAGTTCAACCTGTTTGGGGCAAACGTACACATGTGTTTTGATTATGTGCATTAGACAACTTGTCAGATATAAGTACTTATCGAAACCACAACGCATAGCAATGTAAAATGCAAATGCCGTAAAAGACACACACGGCCTAACATCGTGTCTATTATCTGCACTACGTAAATCGCTATGTGTCTATTATAGTGTGATAAACTCAATATCAAATCGGAGATTTAACACACAAGATATTTATGACCTGATTTTCCTAGTATTCATCAGTCGGAAGCTACAACTGTCATCCATCGTTAGAATATCTGTTTTGTGACCAGTCCCCAATTATCTCGCTTAGTCCCCAATAAGCTCCAATCGCGCGGAGTCACGCCATGTATCGTGACCCACTTACATACCCTATAGTTCCAACCCATAGGGCATGCAAATCTCGTCTGCCGCGATATCGTATTTATGGCGTTTTGCCACTGCACTGATTTGCAAGACAACTGTAGCAGAGAAAGTACATGTGCGAAGTTGTTATGTTTTATAAAGTATGGGAGACCGGGACTAGTTGTAACACGGGTAAGTTATAACAGAGGGTTTGTAGACAAAACTGCTAATGCAAATTATTCTGCACGACGACAGTATGTACATCAATAGATTTGAGGAGGTCATGTGTAATATCAGTTGAATCTGTTTACACTTGTTTACGCCATTTTAAAAGAAAACCGGTATAACCGCACCGGGGTAACATGTAACACTTTAGGACACCTCATGCCACATATGTAATAAACCAGGCTTTAATTATGCACCAGTTACCTTCGGGAGATATGTGGGGAACCTTTGGTATGGCACAAGTTTCGATCGGTTAAGAAACCTACCCGCAATCCTGAAATGTGTTGTTGTTGTTGTTGTTACAACTAGCCCCGTCTCCCCTACACATTGAAAGCATATAAACGTAAACAGTATTTCTTTAAAACAGAGACGAGTGTTCATCGGTGTCTGGGATAAGATACACATACAATGACCCAAAGTTGGCGTATTATAATAAATAAACAATAACAATAATATTTATTATTTATAAAGCGCAATATCCAAATATGCACAAAGCGCTGTACAATAAAATATAAAGCTATTTATTATGTGTTGAAACTAATATTAATAATAATAATAAATACAACTGTAAAATTAACTTTCAGATAAAAAATGTAGAAACGTTAAATTATTCATACTAAAACTGTTAATTAAATATTATATAGAATTAATGACGATGAGTAAAATAAATAAACCAATAAATAAATAAAACTTATTAATACTCTATTTACATGCAAAACACATACTAAACGATGGCCTATATAAATATACATACGGGTAAAAATGAGATAAGATGAATCATTTGAAACAATGACGTGTGTTGTCAGGACGAAGTGGAAGCGCCACACAACGGCGGAGGAGAGACGCGAGCAGCTGCAAAGTCACGTGTGTAGTGAGAGAGACTGTCCGGGCGCCCTCAGACTGTCGATCGAGACGAGCAGTCTGTGTCACGGATGTCATTTCCTCTCGGGTGTTGGTGACAAGACACTGGACCCAGAGTCCGTGTTGCTGTCACGGTACCATATCGGCAAGGTGCCGCTTCGCTTGGGCCATGCGGGTCGGATGTGACGTCATAGAACTTGTACACACGCAGTTAGCTAGTTTTTTAGATTACTTGTTCGTGTGTGTGTGTGTGTGTGTGTGTGTGTGTGTGTGTGTGTGTGTGTGTGTGTGTGTGTGTGTGTGTACGTGTGTGTACGTGTGTGCATTTCTGCGTGCGCGCGTACGTGTGTATGTGCGCATGTGTGTTAGAGAATGCGAACGTACGTGTGTTGGCGTGCCTGTTTACGCGGGCGAATGTGCATAACATATTTCTATGAAAATATATAAAGGATCTAGTTTGTTTCATTTACGTTTTAGAAGAAATGGTTACCGATGGCTTACTAGTTTATAACACGTTGTTTTTGTTTTTAATAGTACGTCTTAGTACTTGTGTACTCCGGTTGTATAACTATGTCAAAGGCTGGGAGTAGGTAGAATATTTATAATTAAGTAGAACATATATATCTACTCAACTAACTCACCATTAGCTGCTATTGTTTCACAGAGATAAAGTATAATTAAGTAGAACATATATATCTACTCAACTAACTCACCATTAGCTGCGATTGTTTTGCCCTATGGAATCGGTCGCATACCTACAGTCACCAATGCCTTCTTGATTGCGTCCTGATGTCGTTGAACATGTATAGAAAAGAATACAATAGAAACATCAGCACAGCCGAATTTTACATTT
>OZ024859.1:38982492-38987492 GCA_964017155.1 Oasisia sp. SBJ-2009
TATCGGTATACCTTCATGGTTGGGTGATTAAGTAATAAATCGCTTATTTCAATATCCAGAACTGACGATAATACTATGTGGTTTTATCGCAGGACGCCATGTCGTACGATAAACTGAACGTGTTTCACTGGCACGTGGTCGACGACCAGTCGTTTCCTTACCCAAGCAGAACATTCCCGAATCTCACCGAATTCGTAAGTAAACCCCCTACTGTTGCCATGTCTAGCCTCTTTCAAAACACACTTACACACTGATCTATTCTATATTTCAAGGATTTTGCAAGAATCTATTTAAAAGGCAGACAGAACTGTATGAATAGTTGTAAATTACGAGAGCGCATAACAAGTAAAACTGATTATATTATATAGTAAATGTATATATATATATATATATATATATATATATATATGTATATGTATATGTATATGTATATATATATATATATATATATATATATATATATGTATATATATATATATATGTATATATATATATATGTATATATATATATATATATATATATATATATATATATATATATATATATATATATATATGTATTATAGTATTAAAAAGTATGAGTACAGCTGCAAACATAAAGATACTAAATACACCACATAAAACAATTATTCATTATAACACACCCCAGCGTATTTTATATGGGATTTCTATTATTTTTAATAATCACTGAATGATGCACTCAGACAAGCCGACGCTGTGTGAATGTGCCGTGTTCAGGGCGCGTATTCCCCCAGTCATCGCTACTCCCGGAATGACGTCACCAGGATTATTCGCGAAGCTCGCCTGCGCGGCATCCGGGTGATTCCGGAGTTCGACACGCCTGGCCACACACACAGTTGGGGCAAGGCGCTGCCAAGTAGGTCAATCAGTCGGTGCAGCGCCAAACTCATCAGACACATTAAAAACGATTGAGCAAAACAAGAAACTTAATATTATATAGCTTAAATTGTAAAGTACGACAAACAGAAGAACGCAATCAGGTACAAAAGCTCGCACGAATACATCCCGCCACATATATACACACAATCAAACACACAATCAACTACACACACACGCACGCACGCAAACGCACGCACGCGCATGCACACACACACGCACACATACACGCACACATACACGCACGCACGCACGCACGCACACACACACACCACACGCATGTATACACACACGCACGCACGCACGCACGTACGCGCACACACACACACACACACACACACACACACACACACACACACACACACACACACTAACACATTAATGCACACAGTTTGTGTTAACCATCTTGGCAGGCTTATTCACTGTTAATGGAGGCCAGTTGCAGCAACAGACCAATGCTATTCGAGTTCGGTCAAAGTTTTGAGAAAAACATTTGGCGACTTTGTTTACACATCCTACTAAAAAACGCCATTTTTGTGTTGTGTTACAGAGCTGTTAACGCCATGTTGGGGAGACGGCATGGACGGCGGTCCATACGTACCGAATTATCCGCTGCATGGCGCTGCTGAGGTGATCAACCCAGCGGAAGAATACACCTACCAAGTACTGGAGACACTCTATGGCGAAATAGTGCAGGATTTTCCCGACGAATACGTTCACCTTGGGCTTGACGAGGCGTATCACGCGTGCTGGTTAGTTAGTTAGTTAGTTAGCTAGCTAGCTAGCTAGTTAGCTAGTTAGTTAGTTAGTTAGTTAGTTAGTTCGTTAGTTCGTTAGTTCGTTCGTTAGTTAGTTAGTTAGTTAGTTAGTTAGTTAGTTTCGTGGCATTAGCCTACGATTCACCGAGAGGAGGCGTCCTAAATACAACAGCATAGATAGGTTTGGCCACCAGTTTCGTGAAATTAAAGCATCGCATCGTTTATTAGCGCTTACAAATTTAAATATAGCTTCACACAAAACTCACCATAGGGTTTCATCATAGCCCTATTTTATATATATATATATATATATATATATATATATATATATATATATATATATATATATATATATATACAATGAGTAAACATGTAAGGATGCATGAATACTTACTATGTAGAAGCTGGGTGCATATCGAACTATTTGAAACACTACAATCACGTTGTCATGACGGCGATGATGACGTAGACGATGTAGCCTATTGGTAGCGCGGTGGCATGGTAGTTAGAGCGAGAGGTTCCGGGTTTAAATCCTCTCGCTATCGTTTCGAATCACTGGGACGTTCGTTCTCTCGCCTCGTTCCTGTTCACGCAAAGTGTGAACAAATACTATGCAAACACAACAGCGGATATTTGTGAACGAACAATCTTCGGTCCTTAATTACAGAATGGCTGAATTCTTCCAACGGAGGTTGATAGTTCTGCCATGGAATAAAGTGTAAAGCGCTTTGTTCAGGCACAACAACTAGATAAGGTGCTACATAAAAACGTATATTGGGCCATATAAGAACTTACCTTGCCCTATACAAGAACTTACCTTTTATAAACTGGCACAAGACCACCAACTCTGAATACTTGTGGTGTCATCGAAAGCACCACTGGTCAGCGAACTGGTGACGATATGTTGTCGTCCATTGTGGTGACCTAACTACACATCCATTTTGTCTCCAGGAAGTCGAACTTCCAAATTGCCGACTGGATGAGCCGCCATAACATTAGCGACTACTCGCGCCTGGAAGAATACTACATCCGGCGACTCACTGACATTGTGACGTCACATGGCGCCAAATACGTCATCTGGCAGGATCCCGTTGACAAAAACGTCTCGGTGGGTAAAATGCACCGGCTCAGTAACATTGTTCAGCCTGCATGTTTTCTTTAGCATCGATTTATATCCTATAATAACAGTGACTTTGTGTATTGAAAACTGTGTATATACACCTGGATGTGCCGTAGGGACATTTTCAAAAATGTCAAGCCAGGTGGTTTACTCAGAATTTATTTTCAAAGTGGGAGGAACCTTAAGCCGACTTCGATTCAGCTACGCGAGTAACCCGAGTAACGCGTGTATCAATCGAACAGCCAATATCACTTGGTCACGTGACTATTATTGACCTAGATTAATACTTGCTCACGTCACCATTCTTGACCTAGAGTAACAAGGTGAATTTTCAAGTCTGTCGTAAGCAGTGACAGCCAGTTGGGAAAGAATTATGCTCCTACTACATGACAAATGACTGAAACATTACATGAAACAATAATTTAAATATTCATTTATTATGATTATTATGTGAAAGTCACCAAATTCTTTGTATTGTGATTGACGATTGAGAAACATAAATTATCACAACTTACACACTGAACAATTGATTAATTTATTTACATAAGGGGTTTATATCCGTGATCACGATCATCGCTGTTCAGTTTGTTTATTCGCTTAGCATTGCGTGCGCAGAGTAAATTACCATAAATCGGATACTACTTTGGGGGTACGCGTGTAACCCAAGTAGATGAATCGAAGTCGGTCTTACAGTTCCCGACGGTTGCCATATTGAGATGCGTCTCCATATTTGACCAATGAACGCTCAGAGCTACTCCGGCCTATCCGCTGCGATAACGCTTCGAATGCCCTGATTGACTCGTGAATATGCCAACTCACATGTTGGTTTCTCTAGTTCCATACGATCCAGAGATTAATTTGTGATATAATGCCGCACATAGCAACATGAAAATGTAAAATTGTTCAGTAGTTACACACCAAAACAAACATATTCTCAGTTTGCGAAGGCCGAACTGGGAAGAGTGTGAATTGGCGACGTCAGGCTTTCTACCATAATGGCGCTGTCCATGCAAATTAAATGGTTATCTCCAACGAGATAGTAAAGTGAGGTAATAGGTTAATAATACTAATAATTGTAAAACCTCCATAGCGCCTATATCCATAACAAATTCACACTACGACGCGCAACAAACAAAATGATTTTGTCAGTCATACATGGGGACAGCCAAAGTTGTCAATGGAGAACATTCGAACATTTATGGTGGAAAAGCAATTTAAAACAAATAAGTTTGTAAGTGTTTTACGAAAGGTGTCTATAGTTACATGCACATTTCCGAGACGACGATTTGTTCCCTTCTGTTTCCCTTCACCACAATGAGATCAACATAATGAGATCAACGTATTGAATTCAACATAATGAGATCAACTCATAAAGAATCCGTCATTAGACGGAATCCATTTTATAGTTAAGACGTTTTTCAAAATAAAAACCCGCACAGCCATACCTCGTTAATAATTTGGTGTCACCTGAAAATACCTTTTAAATGACCATAAGAGACATGTACGTAACACCAATCCAGTGACTACTTATTTTGTATTTTTCACGACTTGACCTGTTGATGTGGCGTGTGTGTCGACGACTGTAGATCAGCAAGGACTCGCTGGTGGTCGTGTGGAAGGATTCCTTCAACGGGCCCCCGGGCAAGTTTCACCCATGGCAGACGTACATGAGCCGGGTGACGGCCAGAGGTCACAAGGTCGTCCTCGCGTCACCCTGGTACCTTAACGTCATCAGCTACGGGCAGGATTGGAGGAGATACCACGTCATCGAACCTACCAACTTTACAGGTGCGACATTGGGTTAGATGTTTTCACAGGTGGGTGGGTATTTTATGTCTAAGCAAGTGGTTCCCAAACTAGGGTACCCGTACTCCAGGGGTACGTGAGGAGGAGATTTCCAGGACGTTCTCGAAGAGTTGGGTGTGAGTAAAAGTGTCGGCATCTTGGGTGCTACTCGTTGCACAAAAGCTGGATATTTCAGGGAAGAGAAATACAGACAAGAATGATGAGAGCGTCTCCGGAGGGGTCAAATATTTTGAGACCGAGAGATAAATCGTAAGACTGAGATAATTAAAGTACAACCGCTGGTCTGACCCATTGAATGCGTGTACATCATTGTTGACAATGGCATTTGTAGAGACTACTGGCGTTGGCACGGTAACGACATTCATGCCACTGGTTTCCCCGAACCCTATGGAGCATTGATATTTTAGCTTTGCCGAAAT
>OZ024859.1:38989992-38994992 GCA_964017155.1 Oasisia sp. SBJ-2009
CAAGGGATTAAGCAAACTGGTAATCGAAAGCAATGCGTGAATCATCAACTGGTGGATGAAGAACCTAGGAGGCCAAGAAGGATAGGCAGCATTAAAGAGATAGGTTTTTAGACGTCTGCAGAATGAAACTATATTACCTTTTGATTTAACACTGGCAGGAAGCGAATTCCACACCGTTGGTGCGGCAACCGAGAAAGCTCGGGTCCCGGCTTTCGTTTTCACCCGAGGGATGTAAAGAGGGTTACTACTGGTTGAGCGTAGCTGTCTGGAATTTCTTGCTGGAGTTAGCCAATATGGGGTGGGGGTGTAGAAATAATTCCCCCGACGTAAGCGTTCTTCTTCAAAATTATTAAAGTTCTCTGTAATTTGTTATTTGCACCAAAACAGACAACCCAAGTGTATGCGTGTATGCGCGCTTCCCTGTATATTTGGCGACTAATCATATTCCCAGCCTCCCTACCGAAATTATATCCCAAACCCCCGATTTCGTTGCGTGTGCAAGTATTCTTGGCGTACCTATTGCTTAGCCAAAGTTGCTCGCGGGAGTCGCGGGTATGTTTTGTATATGAATGGCATAACGTTCCTAGTTGTGGAAAATGGCCGGATAATAATTACTAGATGAGACGTGGGATTATGCCTGCGGCCGATCCTATCAGCTGTAGCTGAGCGTAAGCATTGTAACGATGCAACAAGGAAACTGCATACCATGGGCCCTATATACAATGGTTCAAGGACAAGAATAAACAGGCATGCCGAAATACCGGAAATATGTTTTGTCTGGAGCAGTTGTGGGTGGCATCTTCGCAATACAACAATTCCGGGATTTTACTGAAATACCTATTTATTTTAAAATATTCTGTAGCAATTGCATGAGAACTTGTCTTATCTATTTAACCTATACTATCACGGAAGGTAACGGGACACATGACTGTTAATGCCCTAATCGCAATCAGGCCAGTGAGGACATGGTACACATGTCATGCCCTTAGGTTTGTCATCAACACCTTCACGATTAATTTACTCGTTCACTAACTATATGTTGTTAATAAATCGCACAACCTGCCGTTCGTTCGTTCGTTCGTTCGTTCGGTCGCTCGTTCGTTCGTTCGGTCGTTCGTTCGGTCGTTCGTTCGTTCGTTCGTTCGGTCGCTCGTTCGTTCGTTCGGTCGTTCGGTCGCTCGTTCGTTCGTTCGTTCGTTCGGTCGGTCGCTCGTTCGTTCGTTCGTTCGTTCGTTCGTTCGTTCGTTCGGTCGCTCGTTCGTTCGGTCTTTCGTTCGTTCGTTCGGTCGTTCGTTCGTTCACTCATTCGTTCACTCAACCACTCATCCATCCAACCATCCAACCACCTACCCACGCATTATTACCCCTACTCGGTTGCATTCACCCCACCCTCTATCAGTGTGGCTGTATTCACCTACTGTCTGTCTCTCCCTCTCACTCCAGACGCGGCATCCCGACGAAGCCGTTCTTGCCGGGCTACTGCGGAGACTGGGAGTGGGGGATGCAAGAAGACGCGGTGGAGACGAGTGGGTCTGGTGACACGTCACCGGAAGTAGAACTCTCCGTGCTCCTCCTTTTTGCATTCGTAGCCTCGTTCCTGTCCTGCTGACAGACATGCACAAGTTCAACATTGTCTACATGTTCTTGAAGACAGCGTTATGATTGTTGTATGAGTGTGTGTGCACAAAAACGTGATGTACAGAAGATTATATATTAAACGTTTTGTGTGCCCGTTGTTGTTGTTGTTGTTGTTGTTGTTGTTGTTGTTTGCCAGGAAATTCTGTCAACACCGATCCTACTATGCCTCATTTCTTCTTACCAATCTTATTGCTGGCATTCCAATGTGTATTTTATAGAAACAAATCTGTTTTAACGCATTGTTTTAAACGGATAGTGACATTATTAAAGTAAAATGTCTTCCGCACCCTATGGCGATTAAAACAACCGGGATTGTCGTCGAAAAGTTTGAGTAAACACAAATGTTTTGCAACTGATGTTATCATGAACTGAGATGGAGACTGCCCGTCCATTTACTGATATAACCAAACGAGTAGGAAAACATAACGAAACCCGCAATTTGATCAAGCGAACCTGTGGACTGTTAACCTCCGGTTGGTTGAGTCTGTAGCACATATCACAATCCAGATAATAGTCATAGTTGGACCTTGTGAGCGTGCGTGCATGTTCGAATACGAACGTATGTGGTGTGCATGTCTGCGTGTTTAAGTGAAAGCTTTTATATGCTCTTATTAACGATTCGCTAAAACACACAAAGCGTTCTCCTCACCGGGGTATGCAAACCTATTGTTCTTGTTTGACTGCAAATAGTAGCTTTAATGGACACTTTGCATTTTCTATGCAGCAATGTCTAGCATAACAAGTAGAGATAGCTAATAGAAAAACACATCCGCAACAGTGTGGATGCTTCCGGTGAGAGACTACAATAAAAACATATAATGTATATTATGCACTGGTTTTATTGATCGTCGCCGTACAAGTAGGAGAACAATTTATGCAAGAAAATAACAATTAGAACTTCGTAGCAAACACAAATAAACTTAGATAGATTCAAAGTTAAAAAAACTGAATTGTAATCCATTGTGGATTAGATGCACATTGGATTAAACAATGACAGTTATTTATAAGTAGTCCATATATATATATATATATATATATATATATATATATATATATATATATGTATATATATATATATATATATGTATATATATATATATATATATATCGCTCAAGAGGCATGATAGAAACGTAGAAGTTAAAACTGAAGATGTACTCATATATGTGTCGGAGCAGGTGGATATTTGGGAAAGGGCTGAGGCTTGCAAATTGCAAATAACCCCCAGTTGCATCCCCGAGATTTCCCGAAAAATACCATCCGGCTCACCAAGTACCTCCCGTTTCACCGCCACTTCGAGGCTCCCAGAAAAATCTTTAATCTTTAATAGCTTCAAATTGCACAACAATGAGTGGACAATTCTATGTTCAACCCTCGCACAAAATGCCGCTCCTCGTTTTCAATGGGTGGAGGTTTTTCGAGAGCCGCCACGTGATTTTTTGTGAGCCTCATGGGAGTGTAATTTGAGGTGTATTTGTACCATGAAGGTGGGGTAGTTATTCAATTAGAAAGGTGAAATTGGATGTGTACGGAGAGTTCACTCCCTATAGCATTCATGATGTTCCATCGCAAGTGATTATGAAAACGTTTAAAAACAGTATATCATAAAGTTACTGTTGCTTTAATTACTATATCAGCGGTTTACCCATAACCCAAATAACACCATACAACAACGTTACGAAACAAACGTTATAAAAACGTTACGTGCTAGCCTGGCCTGCAACTCAGAGGTGCACCACGTACGAAGTTTCACAGCGTCACTAACATGCCGTGGTAAACGTTACTCCACGACACCTGCCTGTGAACATGTTACGTCAACACGTCCAGGCCCCCGGGCCATCCACACGCACACGGGCCCGCCATTAATTTTATCTCCCGTTATTGTTTCCGCCTCTTTAACGGGGCCCGGTGTTTAACGCGCGTCACTCCAACGCAGCCGCCACCGCTGTGATCGTGCGAATGTCCCTCGGGTGAAAGCGCGTCGGAATGCACTTCGACTACGGTCAGCGGCCGAGTGACCGTTCACCGACTGGTCACTCCTACTGCCGGCCAGAACGTACTGTAGCCAACCGAGTGGGGTACGTGCAAGAAGCGTGGGCTCGTCGTAGACTTAACGATGTCGGCATTATATTTCGGTTCATCACCGGAGTAGTGTCCACGATCAGAAGATGTGGGTAACTGATCGTGTGTGCCAAGACAGGTTACCGAGTTTAGAATAGGAAGTGTGTGTTTGAAGTTAAACGTATTACAGTTGCTGGCAGTGGTGAGATTGTAGCGCGGAAGGTTACGGCTGAATTTCTGGAGTATTCTCGCAAAAGAGGACAGCGGAAGATGCGAAGAGGACCACGAACGTGAAATGTACGGCCAGTCATTAGCAAGACAGGTCTTTTATATCCTGGTGGTGGCACTGTGTGGTCGGGTGTCAGGCACATATGATGTCATAGGTGGGTACGATCTTCTTTTGTTGTTATATTAGTTATTAGTAATCCTCTTCACTCCGATTAGAAACTAATCTTCTCCGTCTGTTGTTAGGCGTCTTCTTCAGTTCATTGCAGATGGTTTCATACTTCTTTATTTCCTCGGTTGTGAATCTCCTGCGGCTGTTTTTTTGGGAGAGGCGTCAACTTAATTTCCCTTTTCCTTGAAGGTTGTAGTATATGGCTAGCATTGTAACTATTGCAGTGTATGTATTATCTATGCCCATTATCGTTTGGGAATTTCTGATTATTTCTTCCAGTGGTGGTTGTTTGGTTTGTCCAGTTCGTCAGTTATGTATGTTGTTGTACAGACAAAATGCAATAATTTCTTTCCGATTTTAACATGCGTTTGAATGTATTTGTTCATTTACGCTGTGTAAATCCTCGGTTCACGACATTTAATGAATCCAGCTAGCGCTGTTACAACCGATCATGTAATAATCGCCCGGTAATGTAATAACTGCCCGATAATGTAATAAAATCAACCGATAATGTAATAACCACCTCATAATGTAATAACATCAACCGATAATGTAATAAACTTGCTAACCGATAGTGTAATAATTTTCAACCGATAATGTAATAAACTCCTCTTGCCTGATAATGTAATAACTTTCGCCTGATAATGTAATAACGTACAGATTTCTCGTAGGACTTAGTCGTTTTCGTGGATTTCATGTTGGTTTCTTGTACTTAGTCGATTTCGTCGATTTCGTCGATTTCGTCGATTTCGTCGATTTC
This sequence comes from Oasisia sp. SBJ-2009, assembly GCA_964017155.1. Classification (NCBI taxonomy): domain Eukaryota; kingdom Metazoa; phylum Annelida; class Polychaeta; order Sabellida; family Siboglinidae; genus Oasisia; species Oasisia sp. SBJ-2009. The sequence goes on from OZ024859.1 coordinate 38,994,847, forward strand.
GTCGATTTCGTCGATTTCGTCGATTTCGTCGATTTCGTCGATTTCGTCGATTTCGTCGATTTCGTCGATTTCGCAATACCACAACTTTTGCTAGCGGAATCAATTTAGATTAAATCCAATATGCTGGTTCCAGATCGGAAGTCATA
>OZ024859.1:38999992-39127036 GCA_964017155.1 Oasisia sp. SBJ-2009
GCACCAATTTCAAGAAGGATAAACTATTTCTATAATTGCCGGTATAACGACCCGTCACCCATCGAACGAGCAGCTGAACGGTTTTGTGTAGTCGAATATTTGGTTTTACCTCCCAAACAGTGGTTGTAACGTGAGCGGCGTGTGGCTAAAATCATCCAAAATGATCATACCGGAAGTCAACCACACTCCTGGTCGGCGATTTCATTGGCTAAGCTTATATTCACAGTTTTACAAAGGCATCCTCCCAAGTCAGGGGTCGTGGCGCTGCGCTACAATACCCCTGGCTGATCATCTCCGCAAAACGTGGAATTGAGCGGAGTCGAATTATAACATTATAGCAGTTTACTTAGCCAGTCCCTACTGCATCAGCCGTGGGAACAGCGCAATTACCCGCCCCAGTTTGTAGGCGGATACACGACTGGTGGGAATCCCAATATAATGACCCATTCACATTCTAAACATTGCATGTAACGCTAGCAGCGTGTGGCTGAAATAGCTAAATAGTATATCACATGACTGGAGGCCGACCACACTCCTCGTGGGCGATTTCATTGGCTGGGGTTAAAAGACGAGTTTTGCAAAGGGATGTGACAGGGGTATGCCTGGTACTGACGTCATAAGCACGATGATGATTTTACCTACATTCAGAGAGTCCATAGTTTTGTTGTTGTTATGTTCGTGCTATTGTGTGTTGGATGCGGTCCACTCGATATCTCTGTTATGCCTACTTTCTGTTATACATTGCGTTAGTTCCATCATTCCAACATTCCTATGCTGCAGAAATATTGTGTCTCAGCGCATTTGTAATGCCTGTAGAACCACCCGATTTGCACGAGTCTGCACCGAACCGTAGCAACATAACCATAGCAGCGTATTTGTTACAAAGAAGGTCTTATGGGGCTTTAAAAATGCACTAAGACGCAATATTTGTTCGTAAAATAATATATAAATCTGCTCCAGACATTAAATGATGGGACTAACGCAGTAAAATATCAAATATACGCAAAACAACAGCTATAACGGCGAAATGAAAGTGAGTCCGGATTGAACACAAACACCCGTTGTGCTTTGGCAGGCTTCATGAACCACCATTTAGGTGGCGACCTCATCAACGGCGGTCTACGGAGAGAGACGGACTGCGTCGACCAATGTCTTCACACCGCGGGCTGCGTCTCCGTCGATTATCAACTTGGAAATGGCGTTTGTTTCTTCCGTCGTCACAACTCACTCGCACAATATCCGTCACGACATTTCGGTACATAATAATTTAGATATTTGAAATGAGTTAAATTATGATTTCCACAAATCCTGTCATAGCTTTTCTAATATAAAAGTTCTCCAATTTTGGAAACAATACTTATACTTTCATTTGTTCTTTCACCTTGACTTAGTCATCTTGGTGTCCGGTTTTATTGTGTGTTAACGGAGATGTGCATATATGAAACTCACTCGTTTTCAGAATCGTTCTCTCTCCAACTGAAGATAAAAAAGCTTTTCTTTACTAGAAACTATATATCTTGCTTCCTATAAGCTTTGAATACAGAACATTGTCGATAATTACTTCTTCATAAGTATCAACGCCAATACACCATGTTTGCGGAATCGCCATAATTATGGAGTTCGAACTAATCCCTGTAGTGATAGTAATATACTGAGCCGGTTAGATTTTCGAAGGAAACAATACATATACATATTAATCATGTTATTAAGTTGAAGTAGTTATACAATATGTTCTAATAAAGTACTGGTTGTAGCTGCTGGGCAACTCGGCACGAACACATACAGTCTACGCGAGAAGATACTAGGTAAGATGTTCATTAAGTTTGTTATATCACCGTGAACGTAATCCGTCCATAGCCTCCTACATGTAAAACCATCCGGTATTCGTCGTCCATATACATAGTTCCACGCTTCCTTCACCCGTATGTCTAATGTGTCTCATGGCAAGGAAAATGAGGTCACATCGATAATAAGCTGCAAGGCAATAATCCGTAAACGTAGCTCTGTTCTTAGAAATATTAGTCTCGCCGCCTTCAAGAATCACATCACCAGTAAACTACGAGGCATTTCCCTTATGTCCCAGTCCCACCTTCAAAGATCACCCCCCGGGATGGGCCCGGACCAAAATGTCCCTGACTGCCCCGATCTGCCAGGTGATCCGGAACAATTGTGTCATAACAATATTTGCAGTCACATATACCAGGTCTGAGGGTGAACCAAGGTGTTGCCACGGTGTTTCACCCCGGATGACGAGGGCGGATAATGCCGGTGTAGCCACGGTATAGCCACAGTGTAGGTACGGTTTGTCAAGGATGGCCCGGGCTAGATAGGGCATTGTCAAGGTTTACCCACGGTCTGTCAAGAATCAACCCGGACCACCCCGGAATAGCCACAGGCGAGTCCCGGATATGTCGGGCGAGTCACGGACTACCACGGAAGAGACTCGGATTATCACGGTGTCGCCACGGATGAGACCCGGTGTATACAACACGCATTTCCGGAGTTAGTTCGACAGTGATAGCAGAGTGACGCAGAAACTGAAGTTCCAGCGGTTGTAAGTCATCATCAGCAAGCCCTCTGCCGTTTTATAATGTCAGGAGTGGATCGAGATCCGGTTGCTCAGGGCACAAGTACATGTTTTACAGTCTCAAAGTAAGTTTTGTGCAAGCCTCAATGGGAGAGGGTTCAGCTGGATGTTTGCCGCCCTATTTTACGCCCACATACTACATTCTCTAGATCCATCCTTGGAAAAGTGCATTATTCTCTCAGGCCAGGCTGGTCGTCTCCATAAAGCTGGGGAGCGCGCGGGATCGAATTATACAATTATAGCGATTGACTTCGGCCAGTCGCTACTGCGTCACCCGTGGGAACAACGAAAATATCCGCCCCAATTTGTAAACGGGTGCACGATTGGTAAGTATTCCAATATGATTACACATTTACGTCTTAGACATTGCAAGTGGCTGAAATCACCAACAATATTATATCACATGACCGGTCAAATCGGAGGCCGACCACACTCCTCGAGGCTCGTGGACAATTGAATTGGCTGACGTTAAAAGAGAAGTTTTTGAAAGAGATGTGCCAGGAATAGTTAGAGAAGTGCTGGTACTGACGTGATCAGCCGCAGCGACCCCTGGCATATACGCGCAACTACTTGTATATAAGGCCTGTAAGTGGGTCACGATACATGGAGAGACTCCGCGCGATTGGAGCTGATTGGCATTTTACATTTCTGTACGTTGTGGTTTCGATAAGCACTTATATCTGACAAGTTGTCTAAATGCACATAATCATAACACATGTATACGTTTGCCCCAAACAGGTTGTACTGCGCAAAAAATGGCACTTTTCATTATTGTCAAGATCGCCAAACACAAGTACTAGCGGCGATGCCATGGCAACCACCATAAATAATCGATTAAAATTCATGATTCCCGTGATCATTGTCAAGGCATGCAAAGTGTTCCATTTCTTCTGCTTGTAAAAATCCTTCGGAGAAGATAACTGAAATACGCTATTTGGGAACAGTTCGATTATTACAACCAAAAACAAAACAAAGTCCTATATGTTATCATGGAGAATATGGATTTCCTGCCCCCAACTGCCCCCAGCCTCGTTTTCGCGCGCGAGACTTACACAACCTATTCAATTAAAAACTTTGTCTTCAGCCGTATTCCGCGGACGCCATGTTGTCGGCGGCGTCTACCGACGCGGTCTCGCGACGTGGCGGCTGTGTGTCCAGTGGTGCACCGGAAGTTGCGTGGCCGTCGATTTCGACTCGGCCGACGGGACGTGCTGGCACCACACGGAGAGGGAGGCTTGCTCCGCCACACTAAGAGCGCTCTACACGAGCACTCACTACCGAATGAACGCTTGTGGCGCCGTCTTTGACCATCGGCAGTTGTTGGCTCCGGGTAAGTTTTCCAGTGTGCCTTTATTGTTCTTTTCAGAGGACACTGGAAATACTTTTAGGGGGTTAAATGGTTGAACAAATATAATGAAAAGTTGGCGAAATATGTGATGTGTTAATGCTGGACTCCTCTCCATCAATAAAGTCCACGGTGAAAGTGGTCTCAATAGCGAACCTTAGCGTGTTTGTTTCCTGTAATTGATGTCTCAACCCTTGATCTATATATTTTTCTTGTACTTTTCTCTCCACGCAGGCCTTTCAACACCCCGTCTCCCGTCCCTCTCCCTCCCCTCTCCCTCATACCTCCCTCTCCCTTCCTGCTCCTTTTCTTGCTCCTTTTCTTGCTCCCAATTTCCCACTGTTTGCCTGTCCGTCTATCCTTCTCCTCCTCGCTGTCTGTAATGCGTACAGAAAGATTTGACGCGTGTAGCAGGTAAGTTAACAACGAGAATGGAGACCAATAGTGAGCGACAGACTCCATAGTCTAAATGAATATAAAAAGAGAACGTGTACTATACTTTCTTAGGGTTCGAACTTGTTTTTTTAAGCTCATACCTTCATATAGCTATTGTTTCTCTTCTACTAATAGGCTGTATATTCATGACACTAAAACGTACCATGAAAAGTTGTGTGCTTACTAAATATTTGTCAAGTTAAGTCCGATTTTCATACATGTATGTCTTAGGTGCCCTGTCGTCTTACCCACGGCCTCGATTGATGTCATTCCCACCCCTGATGACCCCGATATGCGGCCGCCCAATGGTGCCCCCGAGCGGAAGTCGCATTGTTGGCGGTAAAGTGGCGCGACCTCACAGTTGGCCGTGGCAGGTGGCACTGCGCAACCGGAAGTCGCGCAGTGTGCGCTGCGCAGGCTCCCTGGTGGACGCGAGATGGGTGCTCACGACTGCGCACTGTGTCGATCAGTAGGTACAAATCCTTAACCGTGAGTTTGCCAGGTGCAAACATGGATTTGGTCCGGGTAACAAAGCAGGGCCTATAGGGTAAGCTCATACACACACCTGAGACAAGAGTTCTGCTCGGAGACGCAGGCATCATGTGCACTCCAAACACACATTGCATACAACATTGTAAAAGTCCATGTTCAGGGTTTATATGACAGCGATACTCCTACTACAAAATTTACCAACACGTCCAAAGGAAAGGTCAGCAACTTGATCCATGCAGTGAAAGAAGACTTTTGGCCTTGTGGAATGTTTGCGGCGTGCAGCATTCTACATCAGAGCAACCGGAGCGAAGGACAAAGACCAAAAAGAGGAACACATAATCGCAGTACCTGCGGTGAACGCAATGCGACGTACATCGGAGCTAGAAATGTGGTGAATACGTCTTAGAAAGAAACCGTAGTCGTACTCGTCTGATGAAAAGAGTAGAGAACCCCCCATCCCTACCCATCGAGTTAACATGCAGTGTAATGAGGAACAGCTAAAAGAGAACGGGAGCGGCTTCGACGAGATCATGTATTCAAAACAGAAGAACAGCTTTCTTGAAGCAGAGCTTTTACTCATGTCGGTCATTGCGATCCGTCTTCCTGTCCCGTATATCCAAGGAATTTACTTTTCAGCCTTGCCTAATGTAATATACAACAAAAAGATTCAACAATCTCAAAGTCCAAAACCAGTATTCCAGTTGCCAGTATGTGCGTCTATGGTTATCTTGTACTTGTTCAAACATCTTGAATAAACAAGGTTCTATTGTAAAGACAAGTTTTCTAAGCGACGACGGAATTTTGTAAAAAGTTCAACTGATGTATCACTAAGAGGGAGCATATTCTTACCTCAAGATCTTATCCAAAAACCGGTCAATAGTTGCCCAAGATTGAGCATTGAAACCGTCTCAAGGTTTATAATAATACACGTGTATTCCAAAGGGTTGGTTCGGCGACAGAACAAAAATTGTCAACTTACCTCGTCGGCACTAGCACTAAGTGAGTTTCATGTTGTCCGTCAGCGCGACGTGTGGCACCACGGGTTACTCTAGAAAGATGTTCCGTCATCCTTGCTGGTTAGATTTTGCACAGGCACAAGTGGGCGAAAATGGCGTTACGTGATCGTTGCGTCACTTCCGTGGCAACCCGACCGGTGGCACGTGCCTTCGCAATTAACATGCGGACAGTTTCCGATTTTCGTGTTTCCATGTGTGTGCATCTGTGCATGTGGGTGTGCGTGCGTGCGTGCGTGCGTGCGTGCGTGCGTGCGTGCGTGTGTGTGCAGAATCATTCTGCAGTAGGCTAAATATATTTGCTTTGATCTCTATTACACCAAGACAAAAACAATAGAAATATTTGAACCGATAATAGGCCCTATTGTCTATAAAAAAAGCCAATGTGTAGCGGTCAGATATACAAAAAGAAATTTTATGGAACTCAATGAACTTTAATGAATTTGTTAATGCTAGTAGTGTCTAAGAATTTATAAGAATAACATTTAAAAATATTATACAAACATACACATAGCTATCTTATATACATGCATACATACACGCACGCACGCACGCACACACACACACACACACACACACACACACACACACACACACACACACACACACACACACACACACACACACGCCATACCAAACCTTGCTAAGCCCAGTTTCCGTCGTGCAGGGACCCCGTGGGAAGCAACTGGTTGGTCTACACGGGCGCCCACGACCTCACGAGGCTTGAGAACAGCCGGGTCCGCTACAGCGTTGAACGGGTGATTCTGCACGAGAGATTCGACCTGAGTAACTTCGATAACGACATCGCGTTGCTCAAACTTACAACGCCCGTCCACTGGGACTCCTACGTCAAGCCCGTCTGTATCCCTCCGCCGCACTACCAGCTCCAAGCCGGAACTATTTGCACGATTACGGGCTGGGGAATGGCTGGTGGGTTTGTTTTTCTCTCTACGTCCTCTTAATTCCTGTACACTTCGTCCAGTGGTATTCAACATTCTTTCCTTTGGCACTATTCTATTAGTTCAATGCTCCTATTTAGTCTACCCTGCACCCTAAGTACCTTCGTAATCATACTCATTGTCCGTCTGTCCATGTGTCCTCTGTCAGTCTGTCTCTCTATCTATTCTTCTGTCCGTCTGCCCGTCTGTCCGTCTGTCTGCTTCTCTTTCGGTCTGCCTGATTATCTGTTATGTCTGGCTCTATTATATATATATATATATATATATATATATATATATATATATATATATATATATATATATATATATATATATACACACACACATAATATTATATATATGCGTGTGCGTCGGCGTGTGAGTGTGTGGGTTGTATATATATATATATATATATATATATATATATATATATATATATATACAACCCACACACTCACACGCCGACGCACACGCCGACGCACATGCACACGCACACGCACACACACACACACAAGAACTTATCTTTAGTGTTACATGTCACCGTTGTTCCTCCAGAGGGCGGCAAGCGGCCGCTGAAGCAGGCGAGTGTGCCTCTCGTGTCTTTGGCGACGTGTCGACGCCGGGACTGGCTGGGCGCCGAGTTCGTCATCACCGACAACATGATGTGTGCTGGCTACGAGCAGGGCGGGGTCGACACGTGTCAGGTGGGTCGCCGTCTCCTCTGTGGCGTCGTCTGTACTCTACCTTTGATGACAGTGTCGGTTTTAGGACAGTGCAGACAGGACGGTGTCCAAGGGGCCTCTACAAAATATATCATAAATGGACAATCTTAAAATTAAAACTGCGAATGGTTTTCAATATATTTTGAGTAAACAAATTGTAAGTATAATAGACTTCTTCATGCTCGTAGTTGATACCTTGTTGCATTGGTACTGCAGATCAAGTACCAAATACAATGTGTGACAATGTCCACTTTGCCTCCATTCTCGGATACAGTGGATACCTGTTCCAAAGTGATCGCCGTTAGATAACAATCATTGCACTGAAGTTGTATTTACCGACTGACGATTTATCCGAGTATAGAAATAGTTTTTAACTGTAACTGTGACTGTGACTGTGACTGTTACTGTTACTGTTACTGTTACTGTTACTGTTACTGTTACTGTAACTGTTACTGTAACTGTAACTGCAGTATACCTAATTCAAACGGCAACACATGTAAACTATTGTCCGCTTTGCGCCGTACAAAATGTATTAAAATAATGAATTGGGTATAGTCGAACCTCGCATTTCGGTCACCTCTTTAATATAGACACCTCACAATTACGGTCATACTAGGACAGTCCCGAATTAATTCCATAACAGCAAAAGAATAGGATATCAATTCCGCTTATAAGATCCCCCTTCATGTTACTTATACCCATTCCGAGGGTCACCTTAAAGAGAGAGTTCCTCCTGTTTTTTTATTGTATAAGAATGTTATATAATATAAATTAAATATTTATTGTATCGTTCAGCCCAAAACATTTTTAATGAACCACTTTTTGGTTGGCGAAATTATATGCTTCGTGACGAATCGATTGCTTTAATAAATAGGTTTAATTCTTATTTTTAAAAAACAAGTCTATCAGTCATATATAACCCGTTTTAAATTCATGTTTATGGTAGATATAAACTGAGCTAATAATCACTCAGACTATTTTGTAAATTTATTGTCAGCGCCAACAAATGATTGACATGAGCAGCTCTTAGATCAGAATAATTGTACAGTACATAATTACGCTGTATCAATGCCTTCTTATCAAACTATCTTATGTTACTGTCAAACCCTTGACTTCTAAACAAGGTTTGAAAGTAGAGATGTCTCCCTTAGAAACATTAATTGTGGATATACATGCATTATCATATTATGAAGATGATTAATTAGCTCTGAGGTTTACAATGAGACTTATAATAATTTTTAACAAATGACCATATTACAAACAATACAACAATGTTTATCAAGACTAAACGTGCGGTGTCCTCTCTCACTGTCTCAGGGTGACTCCGGCGGTCCTCTCGTGTGCTACGTGGGCGGCCGGTGGGTGCAGGCCGGCATCACGTCGTTCGGCCGCGGCTGTGGTCTGCCGCGTAAGCCTGGCGTCTACACGAAGGTCTCGGCCTTCACGCTGTGGCTCGTTGACAAGATGGTCGGCTGAAGAATCCACGCAGCTGAGGCGTGTTTGTTAACGGCACTGCCTCTGGACGATGTCATAAGCACTGTGTGGAAGTTGGCCGAGTCAGTTGTACCTGTTAAAGGGGGTGAAACCGTGGGAAATTGCTGACATCCGCGCCCCATGTCAAAGGATATTTAAGGAAATCCAAGCGTGATCATCAGTCCAAACATTCACACGTGACAGCGGCAGAACTTTATTTAACTTGAACTTTCCGACCGTTATGTGTAATACCTGCCACGATTGATTAATTCAGACCACAGATCATTACGTTTGACACAAATCACTGATTTGTATTTTAACCAATCAATAATTCAGGAATGGCAACGAGATGATTGGATAAAGGGTTCAGCTTAACTTGAGCATTTCGTAAATTCTATCGGCCTGTGTATGGAGACGGGTGAAAGCAGCAACGCCATTGACGCAAGATAATAGAACGAACCAACAAATTAACTCGAGTTATTGACAATGGATCATCATATTTACGGTTGTAGACAAACACTGTAATATCAACTGACATGTACACAGCCATTGATGATTTATGGTCGTCAATGTCGGGGTGAAATTGCGAATGAATCCTGCATACATTTGGGTGGAATTGTGATCATAAAATGAAAAAAATATGACATTTAGCACGCCTGTTGAAAATGCTGTTTAGTTTTACAGGTAAAATAAATAAAAAGGCCAGTGCTGGTTAATTTTTTTATAACCGTAGAATAAGTTCTTTTCCCCCTTCCAAGATGGCCGCTGCGAAGATTGCACATCGCGCAGCGGATGTGAGGGACTAAAAAGTGCTGCCACCTCACGGAGCCTGGGTAATCGAAGCTAATTATATTCTTGCAACGTTTGCTAAGGCTGTGTTACAGTACAAGGTCTCTAATGTACTCCAGGCATATTCGTGTGAAGATGACGTCCATCGACCCACGTGTATTTAGTGTTATACACGTACGATGTGACAGAATCGCCACAACTTATATTTTGCAAAATAAACTATGTTGCATAAATTATACGAGAATTGTAGAGAGCATAGAACTACATATATATATATATATATATATATATATATATATATATATATATATATATATCTACCACGAAATAATTTACTAAGATATTGAATATATAAAAAATAAACAAGACAATCACATAACTGTATCTTACCGTGCAATCTACGTGTTCTAGACATCACACGATTCGTGATCGGCACAGTATTTCTCCCTCGGATGCGTTCAGACTTAAATTAGGAAGTTAATTCGCATTGATTGGGGAGGTGTAATTTACATTACTTCAGCTGAGATAATTCGTTTTATTCTACTTATACTTTATATTATTTAATAATATTATTTTAATATATGTTTTTACTGCATTTATGTGTATTCTGCTAATATGTATTATACTTTAGGATTACTCCAATGGATATTGATGTATGTAAAGATCGACCGGCTGCACGAACAATGTGTAATTGGATATGGCGCTATATAAAATATATTGTTTATTATTATGATACCTCCCAAATCTTGCAAAAAACATCAAATGCACATAAACATACCTCGTTTCCCACAGTTAAATCCTCCAATATCGTTTGGTAAGAATTAACCACAGCACTTCAAGAACGAAAGCTAGCTATATATATTTGACAGACGTGCATATGCACGGTGTCGCATACTAACTTCAGTACTACAAGAATGTTGACCGGTCCGATGTTTCCCTCAGCGTCTACCCAAAATTCCTCCGTCTTGTCGGGGCGGAAGTAGATGCGTACAACCATCCTCTTGAGTGAGGTACACTGCTGATAGCAACAGTGTCAATACCCTGGGGTTGCCCATTTACAACGACTGCTCTGGGTCAGACTTAAGTCTGTAGGCCACTATTAATGGATCGTCTTAGCTCCCTGATATTAATTTTGTTCCTACCTCCATTAGATGGAATAGGCACATGCACTGTCTTGTGTCCAGTGATGTAATGTAAGGTGCAAAGTATTGAAAGAAGCCGATGTGGAGAGCAGTTGTCATCATCACGAGGAGAGGAAGACCAGTGGATGGTTTTGTCATATGAAGAGAGAGGGAAGACATAAGAACCACCATGGGCATGAAGGTACAGGGGGAATGAGCAAGAACACCCAAGTTCATACAGCAGGATGAAGTGAGGGAATATTTAAAGTCATGACAGATGAAGGAAGAATGGGCTAAGGTAGACGAGACTGCAAGACCTGCCACCCTACACAGGGAGAAGGGGAAACGTAAGAAATTATTACAAGACAAAATCTCATCTTTGTGACACTCCAGACAGCGAAGTTAGGCCAAATACAACTGATGAATTGAACTTTCACCAACAATTACCATGCCTGGCTTAATCCGTGTGACAGACCAGTCAGCCAATCAATACAAGATATTTGTTCAAAGTCAAGCAACATACCATGCAGTACTGGATAAATATACATGTTTTATTTCACATTATACATGTTGCATTGGTTTCAGTCACGCATGACTGCACACAGCCTGTCTCTGGAACAGACAGTAATGTTACAGGTATCAGCAGTAATACTGTCTTCAACAGTCACAATTCACACAGTACCTGACACATCAACCACACATGTTCATACACTTTTGCAATGTTTCTACAATTTTTCTTTTCACACATCTCTTTTTAACTAAATCCTCAGTTTATATTGTGACGACCGTCACAAGTGCGACCAAATGTATGCCTGTTTGAAAAGGGTACAATCGTAGATGATCACCTAATAGTATGCGGATAGGCACGAGTATGTTACTTCGGTTAAAGTAACCGTCAGATCTAGGTCATGCGAACAGCGCAGAACGAAACAAAATAATTATCACAAGTGTATAATAAATACTGCATATGTACATTAATCTGTATTTATAATGTGTATCTGCAATGGTGCTTGCAAATCTTTCACCCGTTTAAACATAAAATATATGTGAATATCTAGTAACAACCGGTACAAAATAGCAGTGGATATATCTAATAAGAGCAACATACCAATAAATACTGTGTTTTGCTATACTTCGCAAACGTCATTTAATTCATCATCTTCTGAATCTATTGCATTATTCTGGCGAAATATATCATTTCTGGGTTGTACTAGATATATTAATCTTTTTCCACAGTTGTCAGATCATGTTACATTTGATAAAATTCTGGGTAATACCAAAACACACATTTCATATTTGCATATAATTTAAAATAACAGTATGTACTTGTGTAGCAGTGCATGAATAAATAGTTTCATAAGCAGTACATTTTAAAAACAAGTGTGTGACCAATTGGCAAATGTTTGTAATTATTACCACACCTCCGTGCCATGTGGTGTGCCATGTATTCTTTCTGATAAGTCGGCCATTTTCAATTTTTATTACATGAAAATATGACCTTAAATTAAAACCTTGTCACCCATGCACTGAATAAAAACGGTTCCGCATTATATATCACGAAATGCAAAACCACAACTTCAATTCAGATGTAGATATGAAAGACACCTAAATATTAAGTATCACATGTTCACATGACACTCCTAGTTAGATGAAGTGTCATACTTTCAGTATCATGCAAGTTACATTGTGAAATTTCTATTTACAAAGTGAGTTTCTGCCAGCAGACTTTGAAAGCGACAAACTGTTGTCCCTCTTCTTCGGTACGGAGGCAGACGTCAGCGTCTCCATGGTTACGGTGGTCACCACGGAAATAGCCCGTTCTGCTGTGATATGATTGGCTGCCCTTGAATCACATGGTGTCCTCAAGGAGGTGATGCTCATCATCATCGTCCGGAGTCTATTTGGATTGGGAGACAATGAATGGATTACCAGCGGCCGGCTTTTGGTGGGGGAAGTTTTCGGTATTGCCATTCTGAAAAATTCAAAATGGAATCCTTACAGTAATTATTTTACACATGTTTAATACTTTGTACAAGGTAATATTCTCATAACAAAAAGTCTTATATAACCCGTTATAAATACATGTTTATGGTAGATATAAAGTGAGCTAATAATCACTCAGATAATTTTGTAAGTTGATTGTCAGTGCAAACCAATGGTTGACATGAGCAGCTCTTAATTAGATCCGAATAATTGTACTGTCAGAATTATGCTGTGTCAATGCCTTCTTAGCAAACTATCTTAGGTTACTGTCAAACCCTTGACTTCTAAACATGGTTTGAAAGTAGAGATGTCTCCCTTAGAAACACTAATTGTGGATATACATGCATTGTCATACAAAGAGGATTAATTAGCTCTGAGATATTTACAATGAAACTTACAATAATTTTAACAAATGACCATAATACAAACAATGAAACAGTGTTTTGCAACGCCATTCATAACGATAAAACATTACCTATGTACCATGACAAAATCAATTGCAAGAAGTAAGAACTCCTCACACTTTGATAGGAACATTACAGTGATAAAGTGTTATCTATTAAAAACTGTATAAAATCAAATGCAGAAAATTGGAAAATCTTCAATGGCCATACTATAATAATGAAATGACAAAGGGTTATTGATTTAACTGTTTAACATCATAAAATTGAACTACAAGAAATTAGAAAATCTTCATACAATGATAAAACGTTTTCTATTTAAACAATGCAAAATACAAAGAATAAAGCGTTTTCATAACTGTGCAAAATGTAAACATAGATTGTTAGAAAACAATGAAAACATCTTCACTACTTAGTCGGAATAGAACAAGGATGAGAATTAAGTCTTACCGCGACAGGTATTGATCTGGCCGTCTCAAAGATGGACTGGAAGTTGGGGGTAGTTGTGTAGGCGGGAGGTTCGATGGTGGGAGCGTACAGGTGCATGCCGAAGCTGTCCGTGCCGGCAGACGCTGTGGGAGGAGCCCCGGACTGAGGCAGCCCCGACATCACTCCAATCTACGACACAGCACAACATACATTGCAAGAAGTGAGAAAACCTTCACACTTGATAGGGACATTACAGTGATAAAGTGTTATCTATTAAAAACAGTACAAAATTATGTAATTACATACATTTACCAATAAGTTATCCAATTTATATCATATAATTATTACGCAATTAGTATCATTATTAACATTTTGGCATGATAGTTTTTACGACTGATTAGCTATGTTATTATTTATATAATTAAAATAATATATATTATATATTATTTTAATTATATACTTTTTATTTAATTTTTAAATTTTAGCATACTGAGGAATATTAAGTAATATAACGACTGTGCTATTTTATTTTACTGTTTCATGTATAGGCTTATATACATAATATATATATATATATATTATATATATATATATATATATAAACACATATATATATGTGTGTGTGTATATATATATATGTGTTTATTTATTTTAATAATACTTTTTCATCCATATATACATAATCTATTTTAATAACAATTTAGCATCCAATTTTAGCTACTACTTGTACATTTATGTGAAGTGCCTGAGAGCAATGCTATTGATTCGGGTGCTATACAAATGAATTGTATTATTATTACAAAATCAAATGCATGTTACATCATGTTACATCAGGGCTGAGCCACAACTTTCATATTGATTGGTTAATAACTGTATCAAATATATGTATTGATTTCCGTATTACATATTTGACACAAGTTTCTGTCACCAGGGGACCAATTGACCAATATTCTTGTGAGCTCAGTTTTGCTTTTAAAGACAATGTGTAAATGAAATGGTTTATTTCTTTGAAATTTTATATTATAGAAACTAATACAGTAACATGTCTAATATGAAATACATTTACTGTGAAGTCATGTTGCTATGCCTGCTCAAATGTGGTTATTTGCAAGTCACAATACTTTACAGCTTCAAAACATTTTATTGTCTGTTTTAAGCATTAACACAGGACATTAAAAACGGAATTTTTTCTTGAGTTACATATTAAAATGCCAGTAATAAGACTGGTGACCCATATACAGTTGATAGGACACATGGTAGAGGTCACAGACTTCACAGCAGGAATCTACTGAACATGGTCTTTGTTTTAACACATAAACCAGTATGATGCAGGCATGCCACTTATTTTTTCATGGTACATGAAATAGCATTTCCAGATTGTAATTATTTTACATCACCTTAAAAGGTACTATTCGTCCCTTAAAATGTATCAAAAAACCATTAATTATTTGTTTTTATTTTTCAAGTTATTGTGGTTTTAGCCTTACAAATTATTCATTATGTAAGCAGCTGCAGCAGCTACGTGGCCATAAACACAGCCACCCAGAGTTAAACATTCATGATGTTCAAACACCAAAAAGTGGAAAACTAAAAATATATCTTGGGTACATTTAGTGGAATATTTGTAGATCAGATTATTATCTTTAAAGTTTGCATCATATAAAAAAATATGCAGCTATACTGAGGCGACCATAAACTACATAAAGTGACATTTGACACAACTGCTAGAGTACTGTTTAGTTTTGTGAAATCAGTTGTCAGTAAGGATGTAGGTTAAGCGAAATGTGTTTGTTGTTTACCTGAGTTGTCCTCACGTGGAATGGGAAGTTGCTGTTGGCAGCTGACGGACGAGTCAGGATCTAAACAACAACAACACTCAGGCTATACACAACAACAGTCAGGATCTGAATATCCCCCTATCAGTATGTAATCAACAAACAGGACCTAGACAACAACAATCAGGATCTGAACAACAACAATCAGGTTCGGATCATTCCCCTATCAGTATGTAATCATCAAACAGGACCTAGACAACAACAATCAGGATCTGAACAACAACAATCAGGTTCGGATCATTCCCCTATCAGTATGTAATCAACAAACAGGACCTAGACAACAACAATCAGGATCTGAACAACAACAATCACAATCGGAACATTCCCCTATCTGTATGTAATCAACAAACAGGACCTAGACAACAACAATCAGGATCTGAACAACAACAATCAGGTTCGGATCATTCCCCTATCAGTATGTAATCAATAAAGCAGGACCTAGACAACAACAATCAGGATCTGAACAACAACAATCAGGTTCGGATCATTCCCCTATCAGTATGTAATCAACAAACAGGACCTAGACAACAACAATCAGGATCTGAACAACAACAATCACAATCGGAACATTCCCCTATCTGTATGTAATCAACAAACAGGACCTAGACAACAACAATCAGGATCTGAACAACAACAATCAGGTTCGGATCATTCCCCTATCAGTATGTAATCAACAAACAGGACCTAGACAACAACAATCAGGATCTGAACAAAATAAATCACAATCGGAACATTCCCCTATCTGTATGTAATCAACAAACAGGACCTAGACAACAACAATCAGGATCTGAACAACAACAATCAGGTTCGGATCATTCCCCTATCAGTATGTAATCAACAAACAGGACCTAGACAACAACAATCAGGATCTGAACAAAATAAATCACAATCGGAACATTCCCCTATCAGTATGTAATCAATAAAGCAGGACCTAGACAACAACAATCAGGATCTGAACAACAATCAGGATCGGATCATTCCCCTGTCAGTATGTAATCAACAAGCAGGACCTAGACAACAACAATCAGGATCTGAACAACAACAATCAGGTTCGGATCATTCCCCTATCAGTATGTAATCAACAAACAGGACCTAGACAACAACAATCAGGATCTGAACAACAACAATCACAATCGGAACATTCCCCTATCTGTATGTAATCAACAAACAGGACCTAGACAACAACAATCAGGATCTGAACAACAACAATCAGGTTCGGATCATTCCCCTATCAGTATGTAATCAATAAAGCAGGACCTAGACAACAACAATCAGGATCTGAACAACAATCAGGATCGGATCATTCCCCTGTCAGTATGTAATCAACAAGCAGGACCTAGACAACAACAATCAGGATCTGAACAAAATAAATCACAATCGGAACATTCCCCTATCTGTATGTAATCAACAAACAGGACCTAGACAACAACAATCAGGATCTGAACAATAATCAGGATCGGATCATTCCCCTATCAGTATGTAATCAATAAAGCAGGACCTAGACAACAACAATCGGGATCTGAACAGCAACAATCAGGATCGGATCATTCCCCTGTCAGTATGTAATCAACAAGCAGGACCTAGACAACAACAATCAGGATCTGAACAGCAACAATCAGGATCGGATCATTCCCCTGTCAGTATGTAATCAACAAGCAGGACCTAGACAACAACAATCAGGATCTGAACAGCAACAATCAGGATCGGATCATTCCCCTGTCAGTATGTAATCAACAAGCAGGACCTAGACAACAACAATCAGGATCTGAACAGCAACAATCAGGATTGGATCATTCCCCTGTCAGTATGTAATCAACAAGCAGGACCTAGACAACAACAATCAGGATCTGAACAACAACAAGTTGGATGTAAAGAACAAGTACTATATAAACAACAACAACAATTTAGTTCTAAACCACAACAATCTGGATCCAAACAACAACCAGGAAGTAAACAACAACAATAATCCGGATCTAAACAACAACATGGTGGCACTGCCTTCACACTGACTCAAACATGCACTGACTCAACGAACACACACACTCAGTCATGGATGCACGCATAACTAATATCATATTTTCAAAACAAACTTCATGTAATATACAAGTGATCGTGGTCAATTAGTTTACAACCAGCACCAACAACAATTCTGAAATAAATTTCCATCAGTTCATTTCATATTTTGAACTATTTATTGCTAACATTTCTTAAAACAATGAAAAGGAGAGCAACTGCCACTGCTAGGCCCTCCCTTTAAATAATGTAAAACAGTTCAGTGTACTTCCAAAACAGTTAAGTGTACTTATATTTAAATAAGGTAAAACAGCTAAGTGTACTTCTAAAACCGTTAAGTTTACTTCTCTTTAAATAATGTAAAACAGTTAAGTGTACTTCTCCTTAAATAATGTAAAACAGTTAAGTGTACTTCCCTATTAAATAAAACAACCAAGTGAACTGCAAAAACAGTTAAGTGTACTTCCCTTTAAACATGGTAAAACAGTTAAGAGTACTTCCCTTTAAATAAGGTGAAACAGTTAAGTGAATATCTTTTTAAACAAGGTAAAATGGTTAAGTATACTTCCCTTTAAATAAGGTGAAACAGTTAAATATACATCCCTTTAAACAAGGTAAAACGGTTAAGTGAACATCCCTTTAAACAAGGTAAAACAGATAAGTGTATTTCCCTTTAAATAAGGTAATACAATTAAGTGTACACATGTGTAAAGTAGACTACAGTGTTAATATACCACCCTCAACCAGACAATCCCACTGTCGACAGTCCGACATGCAGGTTACAGCCGAGACAGAGGAAGAACGTGCAACAGCAGACAATGTGTTTCACGCGACCTGAAACTAGGCCACGGGTGCAGGACAATCAGTGACATTCAAATCAGACTTGTTAGCCAGTGAACAGAGAGAACAACTAGGTGCGAGGGTGAACTACTCCGAGTGCAGAAACCAGAGACGAGGTCCGCGGCACACATCACTCACCAGGAAGAACGCATGCCCAACAAAAGCAATAGTTCTCTCGACCCCGTTGATGATTTTCTCGCGTGCCCACTTATCAACACCACGCGATGCAATGATTACAACTATGGGCATCGCGAGGAACCTACAAGATGAAGATGCAACTTATGAGTGAGAAACAACGGCCTGGCACCACGGACAAACTCCCCACCCACTGTGTGCCGTGCAGTTGTCAGCCTCTGTGTCTCTTCTTTCAATCTCTCCATCTGGTGAAGACATTACGCCAGTCTTTGTGGATCAACATCGTTCTTCCTGCTCCACTTTCTGGTGTCATCCAAGTCCTCTCTTGATCTCTTGTTGAGACACTAGTCAGTGCCTTCTGTTCACATCATTATTCTTCACGGCAGTGCACTTATGCCATTATATATAGTACATTTCTTGTCTTGTGACATTTAGTGGCATGTTCACCACCACTTCCTCTGGTATGCTTTGTGCCACTTTTTCTGGTACATTTATTGGCACTTGTCGCATGTTCACCACCACTTCCTCTGGTACACTTTGTGCCACTTTTTCTGGTACATTTATTGGCACTTCTTGTGGCATGTTCACCACCACTTCCTCTGGTGCACTTTATGTCACTTCTTCACGTATACTTATTGCCACTTCCTATGTTCACCACCACACTTCATATTATAACTTGTTATTTTTTCTTGTGTGTTCACTTCTAATTCCTTTGGTACACTTGGTGTTATTCATGATACTGCTGCTGCAATCTTCACCTATTCTTAGCCTGTCAACCTTATGCAATAGTTTGTTTGTGCCATTCACAAACAGTTCTCTTCTGGGCTTGGTGCTGGCCTGGTGCTCATGCTGGTAATCTTTCTCATAAGTTGCACTTCATCACTGCAGGTGTAACAATTCAGAAGTAAATAATTTCTGGACCAATCGGTCAGGGATGTCACCAAATTGCTCACTGGTCATCACTGTTTCGAAGGTGACCAAATTGCCTCACTGCTTCTGCCTCAGTCGTGATTTGAATGTCGGTGAAGTGTTCAATGACAAAGCGTGGACTGTGAACGGAACTCGGTGAAAAGACAGAACACTGTCCGTAAGGTGAACGCCACAACTGCACACCAGTGATTGGTGCACGCGTGTGAACGGGTGAACATGCATGCATGCATGCCTGCAGGGGCATTGCATGGCAACGACGGAACTCACCAGGAAGAACAGGTGGCCCAGTAGGACGACGGTGTTACTCACGCCGTTAACCACTTTCTCTCTCACCCATAAGTCCATATAGCTCATGGCTATGAATATGACAATGGGACCGGCCCAAAACCTGTGCACAACATAGTTTCTTTCGTCAGCCAATCACACATGCGAGTCGTATGAATTTTCATAATTATGATGGTTCTACAATCACGGAAGTTGTCCAGTCTGGAAACTGGTATCCATGAAATTACGTTCTACTTTAAAACATGTTTGTATTTAAAAATGTATTTGTAGGTGAAACCTATCAGCATGATAAACAACTACCATATTATATTCTGATAATGTTACAACAATTGTTATCACTGCATAATACTTAATATAGCACTAAATCCATTAAAATATAATATGGTTTACATAAATGCCTCAGTGGCAAAAATGCATAGCACATACAAAACACATGAAAATGTAGCATAAGAATGAATTATATATAAATTGTCTTTAATAATTTGAATAATAATTAATACCAAGAATAAATATACTATATTATGCTTCAGGTTTGTATTGCAGTGATAATAAGGTAGTTTCTTCTTTATATAAACATCATGTGCACTGATCATGTACATGCAGACATACACACTAAAATACTTTACAAAGATATGCACATTTAGACTGACCACTTAGAACTAAAGTACACCCACTCACCATGCCGTGTAGAAGAGGAAATAGGGGTAATAGAAAGATGACTTCTCGGGGTAGTGCTTGAGGGTGAAAAAGATGGCGTAGCAGAACCACGCCCAGCCTATGAGTCGCATCGCAATGAGTCCATAGCCCGCTGGACTCTCATAGATATACAGCACAAGGCCTGGATCAAAGGCCTACAACAGGAAGTTACATAGACATAAGCACAAGGCCTGGATTAAAGGTCTACAACAGGAAGTTACATAGATATACAGTACAAGGTCTGGATCAAAGGCCTACAACAGGAAGTTACATAGATATGAGCACAAGGCCTGGATCAAAGGCCTACAACAGGAAGTCACATAGATATAAGCACAAGACCTGGACCAAAGGCCTACAACAGGAAGTTACATAGATATAAGCACAAGACCTGGATCAAAGGCCTACAACAGGAAGTCACATAGATATAAGCACAAGACCTGGATCAAAGGCCTACAACAGGAAGTTACATAGATATAAGCACAAGTCCTGGATCAAAGGCCTACAACAGGAAGTTACATAGATATACAGCACCAGACCTGAATCAAAGGCCTACAACAGGAAGTTACATAGATATACAGCACAAGACCTGGGTCAAAGGCCTACAACAGGAAGTTACATAGACATAAGCACAAGGCTTGGATCAAAGGCCTACAACAGGAAGTTACATAGATATAAGCACAAGGCCTGGATCAAAGGCCTACAACAGGAAGTTACATAGATATACAGCACAAGACCTGGATCAAAGGCCTACAACAGGAAATTACATAGATATAAGCACAAGGCCTGGATCAAAGGCCTACAATAGGAAGTTACATAGATATACAGCACAAGACCTGGATCAAAGGCCTACAACAGGAAGTTACATAGATATAAGCACAAGGCCTGGATCAAAGGCCTACAACAGGAAGTTACATAGATATACAGCACAAGACCTGGGTCAAAGGCCTACAACAGAAAGTTACATAGATATACAGCACAAGGCCTGGATCAAAGGCCTACAACAGGAAGTTACATAGATATACAGCACAAGACCTGGGTCAAAGGCCTACAACAGAAAGTTACATAGATATACAGCACAAGGCCTGGATCAAAGGCCTACAACAGGAAGTTACATAGATATACAGCACAAGACCTGGGTCAAAGGCCTACAACAGAAAGTTACATAGATATACAGCACAAGGCCTGGATCAAAGGCCTACAACAGGAAGTTACATAGATATACAGCACAAGGCCTGGATCAAAGGCCTACACCAGGAAGTTACATGCATAATGTCATTCATAAGCAATGATTGTGTGTTATCACTTAATTTTTCTAAAGAAAAAAGAGTAGAATTGTAGATAGGGCATGTATTTCAGTGCCAACTGAGCAATTAACACATATCTCCACTACAGTGCTGATAAACAATCAAGGATGTGATGAATAAGTTTGCCAGTTTTATGTCCAGGTGGATTTTGGAATTATTACTATAATAATGCTAAATCAAATCTTTATTTTTGCACATATAAAAATGGCAATTATACTTATAAATACAGGTGTTTGAAATGGTCTCGGGCAAGGCATAAAGAAACATTTTATGTTTGAGCAGGAAAATGACAACACTGACTGGGTATGTGTACAAAGCCACACTCACCTCTGCTTCGTATATGAACAGCGCAATGTAGGAAATCGTGTAGAGCGTCATAAATATTGCGATCTTCGTCGAGCCCTGTGCACTCAAGCGCCCTCTAGTGATCGTGTATCCCTTCGCCATCAAGATCAACATGAGTAGGAATATAAGCGTGCTGGCGGCCTCCAGGGTTCGAGCTGTCAAACATACAATTACACAAGTCTGTAAAGGTTTGAAAAAACTACCCCTACTAAGGAGATCATGTAGAAGTTTAATGTTTTGTGTCTTCCTTAAGGGTATCTTTAGCATTCACTTTTTGTAGTGAAATCAGGTTACACTGTATAGGGTACTAGTTGAGTTACCCAGCAATGTTTGGCAAAAAGGTACCTGCACTAAAACATTTGAAAATTGTGTTATAGTATTTCAGTGTGTCCCAGAAATAGATCATGCACTCTTGAGGAAGGCACGACAAAATGCTGATGTGTGACATACTGAATTGTTGCTGAGTTCATGCTTAAAAACAAATGAAAACTGCTCATACATCCTGTGACACAGTTGTAAATGGCATAAGTATGTTTACACCCAGTATGTTATATTTGGTGTGAAAACCTGGCTCTTGACATTGGAGGCTGTGTATCCTTCATGAATTGGAGAATCATGTTAATGTTTGGGACATAAAAGAACCACTGAGGACTGCAAGAAAAGAAAGGTTTGCTTGGGGTAAATGTTCTGGCCAAGACAGACTGATTCAATAACACCTGACATAAGATCAAAACATCGCAACAACAGTATATACAGACTCATCAGTTAATAGAACCATGCTGAGTGTTGGAAACAACTAAACAATTTGAACGTGATGTCTATATCAGACAACATAAAATATCCCTCATTGGGTAGAGAAGAATAAGACACACAAAATAAACCATTCCTATGTTCGCTCTAAACAGGGCTGCTACGAGTCAACTATCATAACTGAACTCATAGCTTTATGTAGAGACCCGTCCACCCGTCATTAGGATGGGTAAAAACTATTTGGATGGGCAGAAATATGGGTGGACAGGTAACAAATGAAGGGGAAAAAATCTTCCAAAACCATAGATATTGTTAGTTATGCCTTGAAAGTGAGTGCAAATGGTGTCATGTGTGTGTTTGTAGCCCATTTCAGGTCATCAGACACATCCGAAAATTCGTAAACTACCTTAACAGTTAAAATCCATGTGTCCACCAAAACATGTGTGAGTGGTAATAATGTTATTCTGCATAAAGTCCTGACTGAACTGAAGACAGCGGCTCACCGAATGTCTTCAAGCCGTAGTTGTTCTTTCCGTCGTGGGCGTACTTGCCATAGGCAATACACATAAAGAACAAGTGAAGTACTTCGAGCGTTAGGGACGCAATGTACATCTTGTAGGTCGTGTGAAACAGCTGCCGTGACCGCAGGACAACTGAAAACAGCGCCATCTATCAGCACAGTACATCATCAACGACTGCACACAAGGTTGACTTGGTGCAGTCTACAAAGTGCAGGAACATTTGATAACGTGCTTGTAAAGGTTAATTCTTTCACAGTGGACCAGGAAATACATGTAAAACCTCTCATTAAGCTGTTGTAGACAGCTAATTTATATCTATGTGCCAGGTTATCGAACTGGCAATCATCACAGGCATGCACTACATTCACACTGGTTAATGCTGTGTAGATTGAACAATCAATTAATTCTTAGAAATAATCACAATTTAGCCAACTGATTAAAATATTAACAATAATCAATGTAATAGTACAGTATTGATAAAATGCTATGCTTAGTCAATTAGGTTTCTCCATATAAACAAACACAAGGTGTGCCCCACTGGCAATTGCAAACCCTATGGTATCAGAGCAAACTCCCAAAATGTGTTTCAATCATCAACTTTTGAAAAGATACACTTTAATCGTGATTGACTGTTTGGTTGGAATGTGATGCAAGCAGCAATTTCAGACTGTCAAGATTTCAAGTCTGCCCACCACATGTTAGTGCCAGGGTGTGAACCAAATGCTATATATATATATATATATATATATATATATATATATATATATATATATATATATATATATATATATATATATATATATGTAGCATTTGGTTCACACCTTTATATATATGATTTTTGGGCTTTGTGAACTTATGCAAGACCCTGTAAATGCCAACTCATTGACACGGTGCCTACCTCCTACGTAGCAAGACAACAAAAAGATGCAGAACAAGACAACAAGGAAGCCAATGTCCGTCTGAAGAATGTCTGCAAAAACAACAGGCCACATGCAGAACAAAGGCATCTACAGTACACACAGACACAAACAAAAACATACAAACAAACAAACAGTTTTGTGATGGTTGCCCTGCATAACACAATACTTGGTGCTGCCATTTTCCTACAAAAAGAAAATCTATAGTATTCAAAAACACACATGCTGTGGTATGTGTGAGTGTTTCAGTCAACTGTGACCTGCCATGCCTCAGTGAACTTGGAATTAAGTTGCGCTTTTTTTCTGCAAACGATAAATATATATCAAGGCCATGTCCAGTAATTTGTTTATTTTTATCAACAGATAAGTCCCAAATTAATCAAATATATTTATACAAACATATTAAAATATGACCTAAAATTAGCTAATTTCTCAGTCGTGTTTTAATGTTTGCTTATTGTTTAGAATAAGTAAATAAAAAAATCTGGAAATGTTTCAACAAAATCAGGCATGGAATAGAAAATCTTACAAATTCTCCACTCCACAATGTTGCAACTTAATTCCCACTTGCTGTGGTAGGTCACAAGTAAACTTTTTCTCTCACAGGCACTGACAGTGAAACAAATAAAATATAATAATGATACAGGGAAAGAAGCCACTGATACATCACTGATTATGAATCGAAACGTGACTAGATTCGGTTATTCTTAATTACTATTAATTTTCTTCGCTCCGTGAGTTTTTCAGTGAATTCTTTATCAAAATGGCTGCTGATGTCAGTGCAAGGACAATGCTAGCCTCGGTTACCCAGACTCCGTGAGGTGGCAGCACTTTTAAGCCCCTCAACTCCGCCTGGGACAGTATATGGGCTTAAGTTTCTACATCCGGGCAGCCTTACCCCAGATTAGGGTAGAGACGCTGATTGGCTCTCAGGCCTACTATGAAATAAAAATTTAAATAACGATATACTTTTACAAGATAATAATATCACATGAAAAGTATTCAACATTGAACTTATATTAACACAAAAGTAAGTAAAAATTCAAATTTACAGTTGTTTATAAAATAAGAATTACAGCAGGATTAACCAGTATCCGTGAGGTGGGAGCATTGTCTAGCCCCACACGGATAGCATACCAGTTAAATAAGGATACCTTTTTATCAAATAATTGTGTATTATAAAAACTATTCAGAATTAAACTTATATTAACACAAAATAAATAGAAATACAAATTTGCAGTTGTTTATAAAAAAAAAAAATATTACGGCAGTGTCCGTGAGGGGGCAGCATTGTATAGATCACGCGGATACCAAACAAAAGCCGTTAATGGGGCCAGACTGTCTTCTCGGCGTAGTTCCGCAGCCGACCGTCAGTCAGTTAAGCGAGACTAGGACAATGCAGGTGGAACAAAATGAAATATGACAGCTAGAAGCTTGCAAATACATAGAACTGTGAGAACAACTCACAATCCCAAATGATAATCCAACTCAGTTGAGAACCTTTAAAATTTGTAGTAAGACGTTTTAAAAACACCATGGAATCATTGAACTACTTAATTATTTCTTACTAGATCTGGTTAGAATCTGAAGAAAACTGCAGAAAATTCTCTTATGAATATGGATAATCAAACTTTTGCAAGTTACAAAATGTTACAACCAAAGTTGATTTGTTAGGCTGTAGACAACTAACCCTGTATATCCTACATGGCATGCTAAAAATCTAAGAAATCAGTTCTTAATTGGATTAATTGAGGATGAAGTTTTCATTGTGAAACACTTCTAACACTCTGACAGCCACGTTTCATTCATTACAAAGTGCAGTGTCCTTGGGGCACATGTGCTGCTGGTACAAAAATCAACATTTCATGCACAATCATGTGACATGCAACAACGTCAATGTGTACGTGTGTGTGTCACACTTACAGGCTACCACAGTGGCTAAAATAAAGATGAAGGAGGTTAACGCTGCGAAGACGATGTCGGTTTGTAGAACATCTGAAAGCACAAACCAGAACCATCAGGTGCTGGAATAGCTCGAAGAAAACAGGTCAATACAGTAATTTAACACATGAAGGCAAAGTCATTCAACTGTGTCATATTGGGGAGAGGGGTTTGGGAGAGCCAACATGTTGGGCAGGACACTGTCTAGGGTCGAATATGTTGGTACGGTGTGTGGTTGGGGGTCTTTGGTTTGTTTCAAGAGGGGTGCAGTTGGAGGTCGTTGGTTTGTATCAAGAGGGGTGCAGTTGGAGGTCGTTGGTTTGTATCAAGAGGGGTGCAGTTGGAGGTCGTTGGTTTGTATCAAGAGGGGTGCAGTTGGAGGTCTTTGGTTTGTATCAAGAGGGGTGCAGTTGGAGGTCGTTGGTTTGTATCAAGAGGGGTGCGGTTGGAGGTCGTTGGTTTGTATTAAGAGGGGAGCAGTTGGGGGTTTTTGGCTTGTATGAAGAGGGGTGCAGTTGGAGGTCTTTGGTTTGTATGAAGAGGGGTGCAGTTGGGGGTCGTTGGTTTGTATCAAGAGGGGTGCAGTTGGGGGTCTGTGGCTTGTATGAAGAGGGGTGCAGTTGGATGTCGTTGGTTTGTATTAAGAGGGGTGCAGTTGGAGGTCGTTGGTTTGTATTAAGAGGGGAGCAGTTGGGGGTCTTTGGTTTGTATCAAGAGGGGTGCAGTTGGGGGTCTGTGGCTTGTATCAAGAGGGGTGCAGTTGGAGGTCTTTGGCTTGTATCAAGAGGGGTGCAGTTGGAGGTCTTTGGTTTGTATCAAGAGGGGTGCAGTTGGAGGTCTTTGGCTTGTATCAAGAGGGGTGCAGTTGGAGGTCTTTGGCTTGTATCAAGAGGGGTGCAGTTGGAGGTCTTTGGCTTGTATCAAGAGGGGTGCAGTTGGAGGTCTTTGGCTTGTATCAAGAGGGGTGCAGTTGGAGGTCTTTGGTTTGTATCAAGAGGGGTGTAGTTGGAGGTCTTTGGCTTGTATCAAGAGGGGTGCAGTTGGAGGTCTTTGGCTTGTATCAAGAGGGGTGCAGTTGGAGGTCTTTGGCTTGTATCAAGAGGGGTGCAGTTGGAGGTCTTTGGTTTGTATCAAGAGGGGAGCAGTTGGGGGTCTTTGGTTTGTATCAAGAGGGGTGCAGTTGGGGGTCTGTGGCTTGTATCAAGAGGGGTGCAGTTGGAGGTCTGTGGCTTGTATCAAGAGGGGTGCAGTTGGAGGTCGTTGGTTTGTATTAAGAGGGGTGCAGTTGGAGGTCGTTGGTTTGTATTAAGAGGGGAGCAGTTGGGGGTCTTTGGTTTGTATCAAGAGGGGTGCAGTTGGGGGTCTGTGGCTTGTATCAAGAGGGGTGCAGTTGGAGGTCTTTGGCTTGTATCAAGAGGGGTGCAGTTGGAGGTCTTTGGTTTGTATCAAGAGGGGTGCAGTTGGAGGTCGTTGGTTTGTATCAAGAGGGGTGCAGTTGGAGGTCTTTGGCTTGTATCAAGAGGGGTGCAGTTGGAGGTCGTTGGTTTGTATCAAGAGGGGTGCAGTTGGAGGTCTTTGGCTTGTATCAAGAGGGGTGCAGTTGGAGGTCTTTGGTTTGTATCAAGAGGGGTGCAGTTGGAGGTCTTTGGTTTGTATCAAGAGGGGTGCAGTTGGAGGTCGTTGGTTTGTATCAAGAGGGGTGCAGTTGGAGGTCGTTGGTTTGTATTAAGAGGGGTGCAGTTGGAGGTTGTTGGTTTGTATTAAGAGGGGTGCAGTTGGAGGTCGTTGGTTTGTGTCAAGAGGGGTGCAGTTGGAGGTCGTTGGTTTGTATCAAGAGGGGTGCAGTTGGAGATCGTTGGTTTGTATTAAGAGGGGTGCAGTTGGAGGTCGCTGGTTTGTATCAAGAGGGGTGCAGTTGGAGGTCGTTGGTTTGTATCAAGAGGGGTGCAGTTGGAGGTCGTTGGTTTGTGTCAAGAGGGGTGCAGTTGGAGGTCGTTGGTTTGTATCAAGAGGGGTGCAGTTGGAGGTCGTTGGTTTGTGTCAAAAGGGGTGCAGTTGGAGGTCGTTGGTTTGTATCAAGAGGGGTGCAGTTGGAGGTCGTTGGTTTGTATCAAGAGGGGTGCAGTTGGAGGTCGTTGGTTTGTGTCAAGAGGGGTGCAGTTGGAGGTCGTTGGTTTGTGTCAATGGGTAGGGTGTAGTGGAAGGGTTTAATGTGTCACGCCCTGCCCACTATTCATTGGTTCCAATGCCTGTTTAGAGCTAGAAGGATATACCAGAGCACTTGTTTTTCTGATAGAAAATCTACATTTATATATAAATAACATTATATAAAACTTCAACTGCTTGCTACATACCAAACACAATCTAAACTAAATAATGAACTAAGCCAAAAGATTATATATATATATAAACTTATACACATATATATATATACATATATATATAATATATAAATACATACAAATATATGACATAATTACATTCTTTATGTCAAGAAATATAATGATCCAACAATGTGACAACAATTTTTGATTTTTACATTTGATTGTCACAGATGTGCCTATGTGAGTAATTTAATGATACTTACAGAACTCGTCAGCCGAGAATTGACGGAAGAATGTGTGACCTTTTGGCGCATTTGTCATTGTTAACTTGTACTTTAACCGTAGACCCTGAGGAAATGACACAAAAATTTTATTAAAAAATCACTAAAATCAACATTATAATAAGTCAATATGATAATCATTTTACTATAAAAGATAACAAACTTGAATTACTAGAAAGGAAATATTGTAATGCCACCATATATTTTTAAAAACATTTATCCATTGTGTGGAATGTGGTACTTAAAAATAGTCACAAGTTTGTCTCATCCAAATATTATCACCAAATTACTCAAAACAGTAACAATTTATAATAGTAAGTTTCATTAGTTCCAAAGAAAACCTCCATTATGACTATGATGAACACTATATAAATCAACCCAGTTCACTTCTCTAAAGAATTACCCCAACAAACAATCATTCAACAAACTCGTCTTAATTTCAGCTTCACAAATAAAATGTAGCCCACACAGAAAGAATCATTAATGCATGCGAATGAGTGCTGCCAAAGACATTTAAAATGTTTATATTGTAATAAAATATGCATGCATCTACAGACGGGTTCACAAGAAAGTCACAGGTACAACACATTAAGTGCAAAATGTAACCTTTGTGCCACACCACATTCTATTGCAAAGGTCACACCACTCACCACATACAACAAAATATGCAGCACAAACGCATGTTCTTTTGATTTGTATAATTACACGTCATTTTAGTTTGTATAATTACAAATGTCCTTTTCGTTTGTATAATTACACATGTCCTTTTCGTTTGTATAGTTGCAAACATCTGAGCATTTTTTATAACTGGACACGTCATTTCGATTTGTATGATAGATGGAAGTTTCTAACAGAAAAATACTATTCCTGCAACGTTAATATGCCTCTAGTGCCAAATATGATTCTGAGGTTAAACATATAATAATAGTAAATAATTATATTACTGTGAATTGATTTGCTTTAATAAAAATACAAAATATTATAATAATAATAAAGTGTTACTTATTCACTTATTCCCAAAATGTCAATCCAATTTACATTGGTTGTATTTAGGTGAATAAATAAAATGTGTTGTTATTATAAAATGAACCACACTGTGGCACACTGCAATCTATACGTATTGTAACATTATGAACAAATACAACATTGCGGTGATAAGAAGCGGTGCCCAATTAAATACAAAACATACTTACAGCATACCGTACATACATATATACATACATACATACATACAGACTGTGCAGTCTACTAAGTCAGTGATCAACAAGCAATCCCAAATGTCACATTACATTTTGTGAAACAGCAAGTTAGTAAGTTAGTTTTGTGTCAAGCTGCTGGATATAAAGTGGACCAAATGAAAGCTGTTTAATGGTGGTAATTGAAAAAACAACAATTTCAAATACAAAAATACACCAACTAAACAAAACACTAACACTACACGAGTTATTAACGACAATTTTATTTCTAATTTGTGATAATTATAGCATGATTCTCTCTTTGCCTTGTTGCGAATAGATGACTAGTAAAGTCAGCATTTTCATGAAAAATACTTAAGACAACTATAGGGCCTTTGTCATACACAAATCCATAGTAGAAATTAACAACATATTAACAACAAACTAATCTAATTTGATGCCTTCCTTGTTGAAATATAGTGTAATACCTAACTCAACTTTAGTGAAATCATATGATCTTTTTATATTGTTCTTTAGGTAAAACAATTAATGTTATTACTTTAATAATGATTCATAATGTAAGATCCAATTTTTAAATGTTAGGGCCTTACACACATTACACAAAGGTTGCAAGTTATAAACACCTTCTTTGGTCCACTTTGTACCAAGCACAGTATTGTATACACAAGTGTACACAAAGTCTATATCCATGTCTATCAGAACCCTGCTGGAAAAATGTGGACCATTTCACTAATGTTGTAAGGAGCTCATAAGTCAGATTTTCCTCTTTAAAATAATCTTCCATTGTGCACCGAAAACTGTCAACAACAGGATGCATTTTTGGGCCACATTGACTGGTGTGTTACCGAAATAATGTTCTCTGTGACATGGCGGTGGATATTTGCGTTCAAGCTCCTTTAATTTAATGGGTGTTGTTTAATGACAGATTTTCCTTATGATATCTGTATCTTAGTGAAATGGTCCTTAATTCCAGAAATATGTGTTGTCTGTTGGGGTCCATAATGACCGTGCTCAATCATCAACTCAAACTGAAGGTTAGGTTATAGGAGGGGAGGAGGGGTAATTTCAATCATATTTTTCCTGAATAAAGAGCAACTGTGCTCATTGTTCTGCTTTGTTAAACTATTTGGGCAGAAAGAAATAATTATGTTATACTGAATAATATAATGTTACCGTAAAAATGAACAGTTTTTAATCAAGATGAAAGTACACATTTTTGAAATGTCTAACATCAGTGTCACTGGGACTATTTAACGTTTTCTGTTGGAAAAGCCTCTTGTAGGATAAGCTTGCGGAGAGCTTAGATGAAGAACGAGAGTCAAGTCATTGTAAATAACAGACAGAGAAAGACAGAAATTGAATCAGTAGCATAAATTATAATGAGATTATGGCTGATATACAAGATATGCCATAGATTCAGTGTAGTGGATGTCATTGATACCACGACATCCACAACTGATTAAGGTCAGTAAAACAATAAGAAACAGACTTTAGGTATATGGAAAGTAAGGACCATTTACACAGGCAATTAATTGTCCATTTGCCATGCCAATCAGATACATAATTTCTTTCTAGAAATGGCGAATCTGATTGGTTTGGAGAAATAATCGCTCATGAAAATGGACTTTTAGACGACATGCCAATTTGTCAAGGGAGCAAGGATCTAAATGAATACATGGAGATAAATACCGTATCCCAGCATGCAACAGTTAGTAACAGTCATGCAAGTGGTGCTAGGGGGATCACAGGAACATGCAAATGAGGCAGAATTAGGGGAGATGTCTACCAGACCACTGCATTATGTCAGTTGGTGACTGTCAATGACGGGTACATCAAAAGTAAATTCTTACATAGGTCAAAATTTACTTTTATGCATAAAATATAATCAAAACATACTTATTACATAATATATTAAACATGTATTTTAATAATAAGTTATTGATTGTATTTACTGTTGCATCATGACCAGAGCCACTGAAGTTTCTACACAATATTTCAAAACTACTGAAGTTATCAGTATGGTTGTATAATATTTCAGGATGCTGGCCAAATTTACAGAATTTTGTCTTTATTTACTTACTAATCTCTTCCGGAAGGATTACACAAACAAACCACATAAAACTATACTTTTTTGTGATACTTTGTTGATGTTTTCAAACTACTACTAACATAGGTAATCGTCTGGTAGGACCGAGTTAGAGTCAGAAAGAAGTGAGAAAGAGGCTGAGAGAGAGAGAGAGAGAGAGAGAGAGAGAGACAGAGAGAGAGAGAGAGACAGAGAGAGACAGAGAGAGACAGAGAGAGACAGAGAGACAGAGAGAGAGAGCAGATTGAGGCTTTACCTGTTTCGCACAGTTGCTGAGTGCTATGTACCACCAGCGAGCGCGGGCCGACTTAAACCCTCGACTCGCGGAGCACGAGATCATTTCTATGCCGTATTCGGTCCCATTATGCAACCTACATCCTGACCAATAGTGCTGCCTGCTAAGGACAATCATCTGATTGGAGGTAGGCCGGATGTGGGGTGGCGACTCCCTCTGTGTACAGTTCTGAAACAGTTCAGTGGAAACCATTTGACACTTGTCATTCATTTGTCACTTCCCGTTTCTTTTTTGCGCCTTCCTGAAACATCGCCGTGGTACTGCCGATCGCTTTTTTTCTGGCCACTGCCGATCGCCTTTCACTGCACAAGGCGGAAAACACTGCTGCCACCAACATGTGCTGCAAGAACTACAAATTTAGTCATAAGACAAAGTGGCTACAGAAATGAAATACCAACGAAATAATATAGTGCAGATGCAAAGCAATACATATGAACTAAGCAAAACAAAAACATACATGCATCACCAGGGAATGATGCTACAAAGTTTGTAACCTTATTTGAATCACAGTCTGCGAGCACAAAATACCACCAGCGTGCCCTCGATGAGCTGAACTTGCGACTGTTTCGGCAACGATAGAAATGGGCGCTGGGAATCGTGGTGTTCAGAATACATCCAGAGAACTGCTGGGCAATGTTGAGATATATAACCTGGTGACGTTCCGGCTTTAGCATCGCCTCTTTCTGGTGGCAATTCTGAAAGAGACACATTGGTTAGAAACAACTACGCAGCTGTGCTATTAACCATCAGACATGGAATGACCTTTGAAGCTCTCTCTCCCATATAGCCATAGAGGTTGGTCCTAGCAATCTGCATGTGCATGCGAATCACAGTGGTTAACTGCATCTGAATGATTTGCAATTCATATTTTCTTAATCATTCTAGCTATTGTACAATTTAGAAAAAAATTAGATTATGACTGTTAATTCTATATATATATATATATATATATATATATATATATATATATATATATATATATATATGTGTGTGTGTGTGTATATACACCTGTAAGTATATATATATATATATATATATATATATATATATATGTATATATATATATATTGTATTAAATATATGTGTATATATATATAATACAATATATATATATATATTGTATTATATATATTAATATAATACAATATATATATATATATTGTATTATATTTGTATATATATATATATATATTACAATATATATATAATACAATATATATATATATATATATATTTTATTATAAACCCAGCATATCTCCAGAATTTTTTTTTAAATACATATCTTCTATTTTGCACGAGTGAGACTGAAATTGTGTAGGCATGATAGCTGATGATTCTTTAGGGTGATTTGTTGTTTATAAGTTTTGCCCAAGGAGTCTGTGGGGGGGTCTAAGCTGCAAACAGAACATCAGGGGCCGGCGTCATAAAGCAGCGTAAATTTATGTGCAATTATGCGGTCTACTGGAAGCAGCTAACAGCGACTAGTCGATGTAGCTTACGGCCGGTTTCATGAGACCAATTGAGCATTCGCATAACTAGGTCATGTAGAATGGTATTTGTGGTGTCTCTGGACATGCTTTTACATAGATTGACAGCAAAGGTGGGGGAACCGAAGGTGGGGGAACCGACCACACGCAGGTGTTGGAAACCTACCATATCAATTATTCAAACAAAGTATGCAAGTTATAGGTTATGACCAAGGGGAAAGCGTTAGGAACATGAGCACATGTCCTCGCCCTAAAACCCCTTGAAAGTACACTCATATTAGACAAGTATATAACACAAGTCGACAATGTGAGATGTAATATACAAGACAGTGTGATCGTAATGTCAAAAATACAAGACAATAACGTTTTAGACACTTGGGAACAATATAATATAGACTATGTATAGTGTATTTACAAATATGTACAAATAAAACGAAACACAGCATATATCAACACCAGTTTGAAATACCCAGGTGACGATGGGGTAGGAGGGTGGGAAATTTGCGACGACATAGTACTGAACAACAGAATGATAAATGTCGCAATAAACGGAACCTCGTAACATAATTGTTTAACAACAATCGAGAGCAAATCAATATTTACCCTTTCAAACTCGAGAACTATCGAAAGAGAGGCTGGACACTGAGCTTGTCAGCGTCCTAATTTGTTTACCGTATACACCCGAATATAAGCTCTGGTTTTGTTGCCCACATAAATGCCTTTTGAGTTTCATTCAAAAGGTGTTTTTATATAAACAGAACAATAAAACAATCAGTCTATACTGTAGGTAAACTTATAAAGTAATAACTACACAGACCATGGGATGTGTTAGAACTACACAGACCATGGGAGGTTTTACAACTATAAGCACCATGGGAGGTCTTACAACTACACAGAACATGGGAGGTTGTACAACTACACATACTATAGTAGGTCTTACAACTACACAGATCATGGGAGGTATTACACCAACACAGACCATGGGAGGTCTTACACTAACACAGACCATGGGAGGTCTTACAACTACACATACTATAGTAGATCTTATAACTACACAGTCCATGGGAGGTATTACACCAACACAGACCATGGGAGGTCTTACACCAACACAGATCATGGGAGGTCTTACAACTACACATACTATAGTAGGTCTTACAACTACACAGAGCGTGGGAGGTCTTACACCAACACAGACCATGGGAGGTCTTACAACTACACAGACCACGGGAGGTCTTACAACTACACAGACCATGGGAGGTCTTACAACTAAACAGACCATGGAAGATCTTACAACTACACGGACCATGGGAGGTTTTACAACTATATGCACCATGGGAGGTCTTACAACCACACAGACCATGGGAGGTCTTACAACCACACAGACCATGGGAGGTCTTACAACTACACAGACCATGGGAGGTCTTACAACTACATGGACCATGGGAGTTCTCACAACTACACAGACCATGGGAGGTCTTACAATGATACAGACCATGGGAGGCCTTACAACGACACAGACCACAGGAGGTTTTACAACTACACAGACCATGGGAGGTTTTATAACTACACAGACCATAGGTCTTACACGCAATAAAAGCAGACACCGTCAGTACTCAATATCGGGCACACATGTAATGAAAAATCCAATTAGGCCGATATCGTCAAAAGATCACTCCTCGAATGACATGCCAATAATAAGCACTGGTAACAACATCAAAACACAGGTGTGGTAGCCTCTATATAGACCTGTCCAGACCAAGTACAAGTCTGACTCAGTTTATCATGTATACATAACTTGCATTACACTAATAACCTGTGCACATTTGACAAGTCGTTGTTCAACTGATTTACCAACAAAACACAATATGTTAATATACAAGATTATTATACGCCATGCAGTGTTAAGAGTCGTGATAACCCAGGCTTGCATTCAAAGAGAACTAAAGACAAGCCTTATGGATATAAAATGTAACTGCCAGGTAATAATAGTCTAGTATTTAAGTAGTAGGTAAAATGACCAGAGCAGTCAATAATTAACTTGTAGACAATCTGGGCAGCTGTGTGTCTTTGGAAAAGATAGCTTTGATAACTGATACAATTGCAAGTCAAATCAATTACCCCACTGACCGAACACAAACTGCTTTCAAGTGCAGGTGTACTTCCAGTAGTTTGTAATATACATTTTCAACAAGTCTAAATATTTAGTGTTTTTGCACAGGTAGATAAATAGATTTTTATGAAACGGAAATAAAAAAGGAACTTGCTAACAATGTCATCAGGCATATCACCATTTTTCTATGACATAATGTTTAATTACCAGTACATTCACTGCAGTTGGTTAAACATAATATCAATTAAAATATATTCAGCAATATATAACTGGGAAACAATAAAAAATAAACTAGTCTTATGACAAGAACATTGCAATTAATGACAGATCAATTAATACACTGCACCATGAAAATGATTGAAAACTCATTTTAACCAACAACAGATAAAAACAAATGTTCATGGTTGAACATTTTGTTAGCATGACAACCAGTATTGTTGTTTCAATTAGACCCGGTGACTCAATATTACTCCATTTGAATGGGTTCAAACAACGCCCTACAAAACCACATGCACTATTGACTAATCCAATCTCATTATCTAAGTTGGCTAGGCATTGTCCTATTGGCCTTATATTTGCAGATCAGGCAGGTTGAGGCAAATACCAACATTTCCGATTGTCCAAACTGTTGAAGAATGTTTGATTCCTCCTTATTTTTACAACTACTAATGCATGTGTTCATTATCTACAGTGAGATGTGTGGCACTGATATGTATTAGTGGTACTCAAGGGAAATGATCGAATGGTCCATGTAACAAGCAGCATAATTCAGTCCATAAATATTTAAAATATACAGAGATAAAAATGTGCAATGCCACAAACTACAGGCGATGAATAAACACAGTTCACTGTAACACTGAATGGAAATGGAAAGTAATAATATAGGTGGCAACTCTTGCAGAGTTTACTTTAATTACCAGTGCATCTCAGCAGCAGGAAATGTAAAGATTGCGCACCATAAACATGACCTCAGTAATTGGAAATGCTGTTATGCACGCCATAACAATGAACATATTTATGGTTTTACAATAACACATGGTTGGTCTTACAAGCCTCACAGATCAACAATGAAATTAATATAAATGGCTCATATATGATGACAACAATTAAGTTTGGGGACAATCACCATTAAGGGTCAGTACTGCTTCATATTACAAAGTACAATAAGAGAAAAACATTACATCAATGTGAATAACTGACGTATTCAGTAATATAATAACATCTTGATAAAAGATCAAATAACTGGAAAGAAAGTCTTGAATATTTTTACAATTAACACGTTCCTTTTTACAATAAAAATACCCTAAGACTACAAAACAAATAAAACTAACATAGTTACATAAACTGCATTCAAAAGACACATTTGTATTATTTCTGGAACAGTCAAAGTGTCAGTCCTACAAAAATAACTGCTGTGTGAAAACTTACAAAGTACATCCGAAAGGTAACATTTTATTCTGGTTTTAGTGTTAATCTAAACGCGAGGACCAGGTAATAACACCACAGTAAAATGGACATGTCGTGTACGCAGTCCCATCAATGCAGATTCTGCTGTTATTTTCAGCGATTGATCGTGAGTCAGCTCTCTGATCACACGTTGTAGGCCGTCCGCAACTAAAACATGACTGTGATGTATAGCGCTGCTACGCGGTACTTAACTCCATTCTCCTGCCGACTTCCAGAGCCGTCGTTACCAGGCAATAGATAAACAAGCCGGGCTGGCACACGTCAAGAGGACAGCCAACTACGGCACAGACGTCAACTGGTAATACTGAACAGGTCAACAACAAGTTATTGACAACTGACCGTCACGATTGGTGGTCTGCTAATGACTCACACGAGAATGCTGCACTGGCGACAAGGAAATGAGGCTGTCATGTGAGGAACGTTGTGGGATGCTTCGTGACTACCAGATTACAATGGTTAATTCTTCTTATGATTGACCTCATACAAATGTGTGTGTGTGTGTGTGTGTGTGTGTGTGTGTGTGTCTGTGTGTGTGTGTGTGTGTGTGTGTGTGTGTGTGTGTGTGTGTGTGTGTGTGTGTGTGTGTGTGTGTGTATATATATATGTATATATATATATACACATATATAGATATAGATGTATATATATATATATATATGTATATATATATGTATATATATATGTATATATGTGTGTATATGTGTGTGTGTGGTGTGGTGTGGTGTGGTGTGTGTGTGTGTGTGTGTGTGTGTGTGTGTGTGTGTGTGTGTGTGTGTGTGTGTGTGTATGTGTATGTGTATATATATATATGTATATATATATATACACATATATAGATATAGATGTATATATATATATATATATGTATATATATATATGTATATATATATATATATATATATATATATGAGAACCATCGCAAATTTTCCTAATTTTAGTCATTACAATATATTGTCAACAATAGCTATGACACGTACCGAGAATAATACAGTGTGCCAATAAATATGAGTGTGTTACTGTTATTACTGGATAACATTCCACAACTTGCAGTCATGAGTTACTGTTATCCAGCACCTGACACCTAAATAACGTCCACTCACAATAGGTTATTCCCATTATATAACATTTGGCAAACAACTCGTTAGCTTTCGAATGTTTATCTTTACTTCATTTCTTTGTAAACATAACAAGTTTACAGTAACTGGCAGTTATGGTAATCGTACAATTGATGTGTGTACATTTGACTAATATTTTTTGCAATGTTCCCTGCAACTGTTCCATGTTATGTACCTGTATTGTATGCAATCCATTGCGGATGGCTTGCATAACTTGCAAAACTGTATATGTTGGAATAGCCCAAGTTCTCTCTTTTTAAACAGGTTTAGACATATTATGTAAATATGGTATTTTGTAATGTGAGTCTTATGTTAGAATATATAGGCTAAGTAAGTAAGGCACTTTTTAAAGTCTCAACTAGCCCACATTTTTATTGTAAATATTTTCATCTGAATATCTAGTCCATCTATCTGGTGTATAATAAATAAATAAATATCTGAAGGGGTTATTCTGGCTATATTCTCCAACTGTTTTGCATTTTTGTCTGGTTGCATTATATAAATTACTATTTCATACAATATTAAAAACAAAATACAGGTGTATATTACAGATACATATTAAAATAAATCATACAAATGAAAATGTTAACCAAATGTCTATATATACATACACACAGAATATTTTAATATATTATGTGAAAGAAAGATATGAGTGATGCATATGATACACCACGGCTATTAATTACAAGATAAGTTCCGTGAACTATTGGCCAGTAGGCATGGATACCGTAATACAAACATTACACAACTAATACAGACTCATTAAAATTTTAAACCTTCCTCCTCCTCGGCTAGGAGTATCTCTAAGTGATTACACGGTCTGCCTCACATTGACTGTTTACCTGAATACTGATGCACTAGTGCAGTAGTACTGATGCACTGATGCAGTAGTGCAGTAGTACTGATGCACTGATGCAGTAATCACCTGTTGAGATTCTTTAATGACACCTGACATAAGTAATGTTCAACAGACAAACATTTAATCACACAAGACAGGATTTGTGTAAAAATGACTAAAACTATATATGTATTTTTCTTAACATAGTGACAAATTGCAAATAATTATTGTGGTTAGCATGTGTGACCTAAACCAACATAACAACTCTGTCTTTGCATACTTTATGTTTTCAGACACTATAAATATATTTTATATAGTAGATATTTGGACACTCAATATTTTTACATATATGCGACCACACACAATACATAATGACTGTATTGTTCTGAACACAAAACATATATTTTGGACTATATGTTTCTGGACACCTGCAAATTAAATAAATGTTATGAGTCATTAGGGGAGTTACTGGGTACATAAGTGTCTAAGGGCTGCTAACAAATTAAAATGTACAACTTTCTCATGAATGCATGCCACATATTGTACAATTTTGCATTTTTAAATACCATGAAAGGAATGTATTGCTGTTACTATTTCACATGAGAAATTGTTTTATTATGTCTTAATCCATCTAGCGGTACCGGGTACGCCAAATCTCCAGTTAAACAAAACACCCAGCCACTCCCCCTCAGAGCCAGCATAGAAAGGCAAGCTTTAGAAAAGGGCTGACTACCTGATGGTTGAATAAGACCTCTGCGTTCTAAACACAATATACACAGGTTAGTCAGTACATAGAACGCTGCTGACTGTTGGAAGCAACTAGCACAAAGAACTAATTTTGAGTAAATCCCAAACTGTTGTTATAATAGGTAGACCGTCCTTGTACAGTTCCATTTTGAAGACATCAGATTGGCTAGTGTCGTGTCAATCTTACTTATTAACACACCTGGCAGAAACATAAGTTGGAAACACTGAACCACCTACCAGGTATTCACACAGCGTTAACTGGCTAATTAGTCTATTTACGTGTTACCTATCTATTAGCAATTGTATGTCTCATGTATTGATTATATTAGTTTTGAATGCCCTACTGGGATTGCACACGGTCTTCGTGACTCTGTCTGTCACGACAGTTATAAGTTTATTCTGGTTACAGCACGACATATTTACAGCATATTTACTTACATAACTATATGAGATTTATTTTACTCTGTATCACGACATTTATAAGTTTATTCTGGTTACAGCACGACAAATTTACAGCTTATTTCATTACATAACTATATGAGATTTATTTTACTCTGTGTGTCACGACATTTGTAAGTTTATTCTGGTTACAGCACGACCAATTTACAGCTTATTTCATTACATAACTATACAAGATTTATTTTACTCTGTGTGTCACGACATTTGTAAGTTTATTCTGGTTACAGCACGACCAATTTACAGCTTATTTCCTTACATAACTATACAAGATTTATTTTACTAGTGCTAACAGTTCCATACTTTCGACGACAAAATAAGAAATGGAAACCAGTGTTTAATAACATCGTCAGTGTTTCCAGTCGGGTCAACCCACACCGTTTTTACAACATTTTAGATAGCTCTCCAGTCCCAACATCCATTGTATTTATGACTTCTTCCCATTAAAAATGAATTCCATCCGTCCAAATGATGGGTGGAAGGCTGGCCTCTGGAGATGACATTCATTATAAGGAGTTCAATGGGAGGGATTCATGTCCCCATAAAATAACCACCCGGGTACACCTTGAGGTCAACAGTACAGGGAAAAGGAACAAAAATTATTCTGGGATTAGTCTACCATGGTATGTGCTTTTCCATGCATATATATAAAAATTATATATATATATATATATTATTTCTGTTTTATTTACCTATATAGTTTAGTTTATTGTATTAATTAATGTTATATTCATCCTTTCTGTGATGGTTATATGTATGCTTGAATAACATATGCTGTTTGTTGACCCACTTAGAACACCCAACACTTATGTAGATGGTTTACTGGCAGCCTTGCTGAACTTTTGCTACAAGTCTTAAACTTCTAGGCCAACCTACACAACTCACAAGACGCAATCAGTGAGCACTGGGTCACCTCTGTGACTGCTGCCAGCCGGCCTACACTGCCCATACCATTAAACATCACATCAATCATTCACACCAGATCTGAGGCTCAAGTCGTGACAAATACCAGCAAGCCGTTGAATTATTAACAATCAAAATCAAACATGACTGGATTGCAGGAAAGTAAGAATCAAACGATAAACAGCTATGAAAAACATTTCCAAAAAGAAAATTCCTGTCATATGTATATCAGCCCGACTCACTCATGTTATTCTAATAAGATTTTATAAATTATTTATTATAAAATAAGTTCTCATAAAGTGGTCAGAGTGGTTTATTATACTTGTTATTATTATATAAATATCCCTGGAAGAAATGCTCAAATGAACACCATATCGGCATATCTAGAAAGCATTCCACCATGATTCATACACAAATTTCCACCACTCTCTATATAACCAGGTATTCATGTATACAGCCAAATGAATTCAAAAAACATGTAGAAAAAATTGCCCTAGCTTCGTACCTACAGAAAAGGATTCAAACCAGATTTTCTTGATTCAGAATCCGATATATTCTAATCACTACGCCAACGCGCCTTTACACAATAACCCGAAAGTTGAGGAAGTCTAACAGAGTTCAATACACCACAATCTTAATATTTATTTAGACATTTACAGCATAAATGCATAGAATTTTATCAAACATTGATCTTCCCACAGTTTTTCTGAACACAGGTTGAGCAATAATAGCATTCTGTTTTCAATTATGGGCAGTACTGCGGAAGACGGAATCACAATAACACAAGCAGTGCCTTATCAATTGCATTCACATGAGATATAATTCACCTCGAAGGCATAGACAGCTACTAACAGGTTTGGCATATTTCCATTGAACTATGAATTACCAAAATCGCATTGACCACAGTGGCATATCTTGTCAAGATATGCCACTGAAGCAATGCACAGTGACTGAAGCAATGCTAAAGAATCCTTGAAATAAATAATAAATGACTGAATGCGAATGAATAGTTATTTAGGCAAGTGCAAACATGTCTGTGATCGACAATGTGGCTTAAGTTGTAAGCCTGCCACTACCAGGTGAGAATTCGATCATTCTTTTCAAGGCCGTCTTTTCATGCCCACGGCCACCACTTGGTATGTACAGCACAAAAG
Source organism: Oasisia sp. SBJ-2009 (assembly GCA_964017155.1). Classification (NCBI taxonomy): domain Eukaryota; kingdom Metazoa; phylum Annelida; class Polychaeta; order Sabellida; family Siboglinidae; genus Oasisia; species Oasisia sp. SBJ-2009. The sequence continues at coordinate 39,042,692 of OZ024859.1, forward strand.
ACAACTTTTGTCATTACATGGAAAGTATATTCATGCACTGACATACATAATCAAGCGATAAGGATGAGCATGACAAGTGCGTCATGTCTGCCACTCAATAGATGGCACCACTGGTATTTGTGCTCAGCAATGTAAGTTACAAATCTCATTGAGAGCTTTGGTAAAAATAAACAATATATCTTTCTATCTCACAGATAGCAGTTTATGTCATAATGTAATATCTTTTGCCTTACTGAAGAAATGACCTATCCCAGGTATATTGATATATCCTAAGTCACACAGCCCCCAACATTTTTGAAACGGTGGCCAAATTAATGCAATGGAACAAGTCTGCTGGCCACAAACACACACAGTGTATAAAATTATCGAACATAAAAGAATCTTGCCTGACTAGCACTGGTAATACGTTATGATTGATATATCAATATCTGAATTCTTCCTCATATCCTTTCATGTTTATATCCACTAGTGTTGACATACGACAGCTCAATGGCTGTGGAACTGTATAATTATCCATATTATGCGTGACATATTATTTATTTACATTATATCCATATCACAGGTGTACATAGCATTGTGTACTGCCTGTACATAATAACTCTGCAGGAGTCACGAAAAATCTCTGCAGGTGGATCACGATCGAATAGACACGACTGACTGCCATCATTAAAGACAGCAGCACACTAGGAATGAGAGAAAAGTTTACCTAGCATGCTCTAGTTAATACATGACCTCTCAATGCGACATTACCTTTAGGTTGCAAAAAAGTGAAATATAATTGTGTACCTTGTTGCTTTCAACATTATAAACTTTAAAATTACACCTCAATTCATTTGTTAAAATACCTTCAGTAGTCTTAACTATCCTTATTGCTAAAATTTAAAAAGAATGTCTAAAAAGTGACATTTTGTAAAACCAGGTCATTATACCTATGCTGTCTGTTTTTTACATGTGTATTTGCAAATGCATGTATTTTATTTATTTGGTAAAATTACCTGTCAAGGGAAATAATACCTGTCAAGGGAAATAAATAGGATATTGAGAGATGATGAACTAAGTTATAGGTACATATTTCTGGAAAAATCCAAAATTTATGGTACCTGGTCTATAGCTGTTTTGAGCTCATGCAGATTGAGTGGACCCATGGTCCCTGTGGTAGGTCACACGCACCCACTGAAGACAAACAATGGCCTGACCCTGGGACCTTACCGATTGTGTCCACATGTCTTCTGTCAACCACCATACAATGATTGAAGCTGATCTACCACAACTGAATTGGTCATTCAGTTATCTAAGGACTATATAGAATTAACACCAACTTAACCACATGAAATACGGACATTTTACCATGACTGTACGTTTTGGGACACGTAGCTATTTGACATACAGTATGTAATAATATATGTTTTTATATACATGAAGTCATTATTACAGTGCAATATGATTTTACTTAATTAATTCACTTTGTACGGGAATATAATGACAGGACTGTACCCCTGGTATGGTATATCCCAGAATGCACTATTTCATAAGAGCACCATTTCAAATTCCTTGGGTCATGGTTCCTGGCTCCACTTATACGCATTGGGGGCACCCTGGGTCACATCTGAGACCCACCTACCTCTAAACCAGTAACACAATCCAACAAAGGACACATCCACTGTGCCAAAATCCACACAATTTCAGTAGTTTATGCGTCAAGCCTAAAATGTCATGGTTGGCTAGCTCTAATTAAGTAATTAACTAACTCAGGCGTTCAACATTTAGATTGTAAGCGGAGAAGGACAGTCAAGGTCAAAGGGTGAATCTCAAGGGGATCCTTCATTACTATTACATTTCTGGTTGACTAAATAACTGGACAGTGGGCAGAAATAAACTCACTGGAAGAGTCACTATATTTGTCCCAGTTAAGGCCATTTCATGTTTTACTATATCATAAAGATAATCATGCCATCTACAATTACGTTGTTTAATGTTGGAAAAATTCTGCATACTTTTCAAGTCATAAGTGTTTCAAAATCGTCACTACTTAACACAGGTACCAACTCTGCGTGTCCCATACAAGTTAGCATTTTGGTACGTTGTACATTTTATGATCACCAAATCTATTTCTGGGACATGCTGAAACAATGCAATGCAAGTTTGAAACATTACCATGGCCCAAATAATATAGACTCCACTTTTACATAACTGTGATCAATTCCTTTAATTACTGTCGCACTAAGCTGTATAAACAAGTGTGTTTCAATGGCAACTAACATCAAAGGCGGTTTACTACAAAAAAACAATTGTTCAGAAAAATACAATAACTTTCAAAACAAGTTCAACATGAAGATCATCAAAAATAACAAAGGCAGACAGAAATGGGTTATGGTGGCTACAACATTATGTAGTTAGTATGTACTCATATGAAGAAATAAATGAAAAATATGGTGTACAGTGGGAATGTACCTAGAAGACCCTAGGGACTTTATACAGTTTTTTCCATGCCTCAAAAATCATGCTGTCAACGCTTCATAATTACACTTTTAAAGTGTTTACTTTAAGGTAAACAACATCGTAAATACACTTGTAAAAATAAAATGTATTTGTTTAAAGGATAGTTTGCATAATAATGTCTTTCTTAGCAGCAGCTAAAATCAATTGTTTGATCCTTCAAATTAATGTATCGCCTCTATCCTGCAATTATGTGTAGGAGCACTGAATAACTTATGATGGTACAGCGTCACATTTAAAAGTTTCAAACACCAGACATCATCTAAATGTCAAAATATGTATTTGCAAAAGTAAGTCCAGGTCCTTTCTCAAACTTACTCAAACAAGCAAGGGTAAATTTGAGTTTTGGGGTGGCTGCCCTACATACATACATACATACATACACACATATATATATATATATATATATATATATATATATATATACATATATATGTAGCTGAGTTACCCAGAAAAAATTGGCTTGGAAAAGACATTGGGCCATGGTAATATGTATATATACATATATACATATATATACATATATATATACACATATATATATATATATATATGTATATATATATATATATAACTTGGTTGCACCATACAAGACACAAAGGCAAGAAAATATGTTTACGTGCTGCCAAAAGTTTAATAATTAATTTCCAATACTAGCACTTCCCTGGTAAGTGACTGGCCGTGAGTGAACTGCCCAATACATTGATCCGCACAGCTCTTACACACAGATAGAAAAGGACATTGATTTTTTGCAATGTCTTCTATTTGTGGCACCCTGCTCTACTTTAAACACTGGTAGTGGTAGACTGTGTTTATGAAACTTACAGCAGAAGAGGAAATGACAAATAGAAAATATCTTAGTTTAGTAGAACATGTAGTTTTGTCTTTAAGATGGGTCATTGCGTCAGGAGTAATTGACTGAATTTAGCTGTTTTATATTGTTGGTGTAACATTGTTTATGTAATGGCTGTGATTGATGGGAATTTATGAATAATTTATTTACGCACACTGATTGCATTTCATGCCACGAAACATTGCTGTTTTAATGTAATTATCCCAATGGCCTGATGCAGTAAAGACATGGCAGCTAATATAATGATTGAATATTGAATATTCAGTAACCATTAACAAAATTTGGAAAATAATATTTGTAGATAATTAGCTTACAGTAATTATAACTGCAAAAACAGACAAACTAATAAATAATGTAAAATAATTACTGTTCCAAAATGTTTGTGTTTGGGTCTAGTGTAATTAGATTTGTCATTTTATATATCCACTCCTGGAATCAGCCTTTGTGTGGTCTTGGTCAATGTAAGTTTCAGAACAGTTCATCACTGGGTGAGTGGATGTATCTGATGAACTAGTGGTCTACTGTGAACATACATACTACACTGTATACATGTATTGTACCCTTCAGGGCCTTTTACGGATATCATTTTTGCCAGTCACACTTTGGACACGTGCATGTTATACATCAGCTGAGATGTGTTTTATGACCTAGAGAAACTACAAACATGTGGCACCAATTTTCATGGCATAACTGATAATATCTATGATTTTGTTATACTTTTTGCTCCCTATTTCGTTACCCATCCACCACCAGTCCAGTGATGTTTACACTTCCATAATGGGTTTTACCCATGCAAATGACGGGTAGATGGATCCCAGGGCTTTGTTAAATAACGATTAGCCACTTTTTGTTGTAACAGTCAAAATTATCAGTCTTGCATATTCAGTTATAATTTTTTTTAATCTTTGATATGTATTAAATTATTTTTTAAGTTAACAAACCCCGGCTGAAAACAATTAAAGCATGACAGAGAGAAGGTTACATGACAGAATGCTGGCAAAATGGACTCTTCTAGAAGCACACAAGATCTTAGCAAGAAGAGTTTCTTCCACAAGAAACATGCAGAGACTGTTTCTTCCAGAATGAAGAAATGCTGAAAACATGCATATCATTCTTTTAATGTCAAAAGAAACTTTGCATGCAGCACAATTGGAGTTCTGGCAACATAAAAAAAGGAGTAGCCTATAGATTTGACAGTAAAATTGTGTCAAACAGAGGCAACATGCAGAGAGATCACACAATTAGAATTCATCAGAAATCTGACAACTGAAAATGAGAAAGTCGGTAAATGAAGGTGAAAGCCACAAGTCTGTAAACAAAGGTGAAGGTCACAAGTTTGTAAATAAAGGTCAAGGTCACACCTGGGGTAGTGGTCAAGCAGACTGATGTCCACAAAATAGACTGGTCAGCAATTGACCACCAGAGCCAGTCAGACATCTTCCAAGTTTGCGATGGCCCGAGATCTCCCACTCTTATTTCAATTTTCAAACATTCTCTTGCTGTTTCAAACAAAATTCTCCCACTTTTTTGTAATTGTTTACAATGCCTGTAATGTTTGTCCAAGTTTTTTGTTTAAATCGGTTTATTAATATACAACTGGACAATACAATATGAGCTACGGGTGCAAATAAATTGTATATTTATTTGAACAATCTGAAAATTGTTTCCCCTCTGAATTCTGTTTACTGTTTTGCAGATGGGTCATATATAACCCATACGTAATTTGGGTAGGTGGTGTCACCAATGAAAAAAAATGTGTTGTCTCCTTAAAAAAATAATGTCTCCTTAAAAAAACATGTCCTTGAAAAATCCATGTCCCCTTAAAAACAATCTAACCATGGTGGGGTGGGAGATCTCAGTATTTGGCCAACTTGGAAGGTCTGTCACCCCCTACCTTCGAGTGATTGTGATAAACGGCTGGCCACTGATCTGCCTCATCAAAATATAGCAGTAATTTGATTTGGGTAAGTTCCTGCAAAACGAAAGACAATGCCAACGCAGTGTTAGTAATGTAATGAACAAATAACGTAGACCTACCTTTTCCTTATTTTTGTATACGGCAGGCCACTGGCTCGTCTGTTCATCATAGTACAGCAGCAAATGTTGCCCTTCATACTCCTGCAGGCACATATGGACGGTCAAGGGTGGAGACAAAATTTGCATTTTATGCAAGTGACATTTGAGAAGCTAACTGCACTGACACCCTTTGGATGGCCATGAGCAAAATTATTATATTAAAAAAATTGACTCCACTTTGTTTATTGATAACAGCTTGTGTATGGGTATTTATAAATTATGAATGCTTGTTGTGGTTAAAAGGTGTTTTATACAATCAAAACATCTGCAGGAAAATGTATTCTTGCGTGCATTCAAATTTCTTTTGAATCATGTGCATTTCTACTTTCGAACTAACTGCTTCATTAAGGATGAATAGCAGAAAATATGAGATTTGTCTAAATGATGCTAGTAAAAACAAATCAAAAAGAAAATCCACATAAACGTCAGGGTTCAACTGATGAAGGCAATGTTACCATAGTTCCAGTACTTTTTGCAACAAAAGGTTAAGTATTTATTGCAAACATCTATTCAATAGTTTAAGCTTTATTTTGTATTAACTATGAATATTGTGACAATAAATCAGTGCAATAACAAGTGGGTTACAGTGTTACTTGTGCTTTATGTTGTTAAACACAAAATTTTCCAAATTTATTGCAACATTGAGAGGTAACTTAATAAGTTATAGAGACTTGCACAGGCTGAAAAAAATGTTTATATTGGTAATAAGAACCTCATATTGGGGGATATCGCTCATGCTGCATTGTCAGAAGCCAATAGCAACGCAAACATGAGTCAAGATTTCCCGTCCAGCAACGGTATAACAAATATAACAAATACTAGTAGTCACAGCTTAGAACAGTCGAATCAGCAGATTCATTTTATTTATAACTAAACTTTGAGTCAAGAGATTACTATGTTGAGAATAACATAAAAATAAGTTAACTTGAAGCCTACACTCAATAGTTTAGGAGCTAATCTTCTATTGCTTGCAGAGTGAATTTCGGTTTGTGGGACCCACCAATATTTTGGATAGAAGGCTGTGTACACACACACACACACACACACACACACACACACACACACACACACACACACACACACACACACACACACACGTGTGGTATGTGCATATGTATATATATATATATATATATAATTTATATACAGTGTATATAGATAATTATATTATACATTTATATACATACATATATGTATGCTTATATCTTAGCTCCAATATTTTGTCAAGGGGAGGGAGCAATAAAAGTTATCCAGCATTATATGATCCAAGGTTGTGGGTATGCAGTTTCCAGTTGGAAAGTTTTCGGAAACATTTTCAAATTTATTCTTAATGGAGATCACATGCATTTATGTTGATTTTGAATACTGTAACGAAAACAAACTGTAATGTAGAGGATCTGTTAACACGCCCTACATGTGTGGTTAGATTACACATATAAATCTGACATATATGGGGTTTGACACAATAAATTTGAGCTAAAGGCAATAAAGTATGGCTTCAATTGACTAACTTAGGCTGCCTTATTTTAGTATGATTTAACTGCCTTATTCAATCTCAGACCCCGAGGTGAACTAGCTGTCACACAGTGGCATCCCCTGAAGATTCTACACAATACCCATTTCGGCAAAATTGTACAAAAATATCATAAACAGATCAATAAATGTACACATGCCTATGACATTAAAGTTACCCAGTTGACAACAGTGTAATAATAAAAAAATAATTGGCGATTCAGATTTGAATCATACATTCATACAGCCTCTATGGCTAGTGTATGTCTCAATGGTAGAAGTCTGAAGTTTACTTGAGTTAAGTGTTCTTTATTGCCTAGGTAACGTCATATATCTAACTATTTATTAACATGTATAATTGTCTTTAGTCTACAGAATCTGATCACATAAATGTGGAACTCATTATATGGAGGCATAAAATTAAAAGAATGGCGATCCCATGTTCAGTATGATTAGCACACCAATCAAAGCTGGAATCTATGGCTATGTTTTCGCTAGAATATAGTGGATATGGGACGGGGGTGCTGCAAAGCTAAACCCTCCAATTAACTGCACCCTCTCCTTTCACAAACATTTCGGGCTAGACATATATCCAGTCCCCTCAACATCAGATGGGGGGGTTCAATCACTGTGTCTAAGGTAAAGCCCACACAACAATCCCCTGCTTCATAGTATATGCCACTAACACAAATTTAACAGTGTCAGTGTCACTTCGACGACTAATTTGCATTACAGAGGACGCTACCCATGGCTATGCCTGTGACAAGGTGAAGGCTGAAGCCGAATGGCCCAATTTTCTTGAGTTGCAAAGCCAAAGTCAAAGAGAATTGACAACGTTTTTACAACATAACCACAAACAAAATAGGCCTATATAAAGTTATGCGACAGCCTATTATAGTAAAAAAGTATGAATCTGAAGTTAAATCTGGAAAAATATTCACAGGCACAGCGTCGACCGAAGATGGCGTTTCCGGTTATCCATCATGGATCCATGCCGGGCATACGATACGGGGTAGTAAAATAATGTGTAAAATATCGATTATCAATATCGATTTTAGCCTATCATGTCTGGTCTGTTTTTAACTTCTATCAAGAAATATTAAAGCTGTCACACTTACCGCTGGGAACGTGAATTCAAACACCAGTTCACCCTTATCCGAGAGGAAGCAAAATCGGTCAAGAAACACCCAATTCTGTTGCAGACGAAAAGAAAATGCGAAACGTTACAACGATATCGATAAGCTATTACGACAAACGTTTATGTGGAACAACTCGTCACGGACACGGTTATGTCTGCTCCCGTGTTTAGCGAACATCAATGCCGTGTTCACGATGTAAATGCAGCGAAGCATCGATCGTGAACCATGCCATGGCATTAACGACGCCAAACATCGAACTGGACACGCATTTTAATGTCATATAACAACAGATATTTCCACAATCATGGCCATCATGTTTACCTTGCCGTTTTCTGTCAGTTCTCCTTCGACCTGTTTCGAATCCGTTTCGATTGGGAGCAGCCATATGTAAAATGCCAATAAAACGTAAAAATATTTATCCATTTCGCCGGTCTTTCCTGCTCGGTTAACTTCGATCTAGTGTAGACGTGTTGCGGTAAGCATGCGGCCATGTGATCTGTAACATGGCAACGATGTAAACATAAACAACACGCCGCTCGAAATGAATCGAGGGCAAACGCACGAAGCGTGACCGGGCTGGCTTGCGTGTGCACGCGCGGACTTGTCGGGACGTGACTGCGTCACTGTTGTTGATAGTCAAGTACCATTTCGCGATTGTTTGTTAACATCAACACAATTCACCGTGTTGCGTTTTCATTAAGCTAAACTTCACAGTTAGAATGGGTATGCATTGCAATTAGCTAGCTCTGATAGTTAAGTTAATTATGGCTCTCACCTTGGCTCAGTTATGAATTTCTGGTCTTAATAGAACGTCCATGATTAAATTACCTGTATGCCTCGTGGAGTCTTGTTGTTTGTTTTAAAATATTGGTTATTTCTTTGGTGGCATTTAACATTAATTAAATCCATTGCCCAAATCATAGGCCAAAAAGAATTGTTATTGATTCCCGTATCTGTTAATTAATGGTGCAATAGGTACCACCATTTGTATAACCTAGCAAAAAGATGTTGTTGTCCTAACAGCTCAACCTCGTAACCATTGATTTGTTCACAATGGTATGTTTCGTACTTAACACCTGATTACATTTTATTGTTATATCAGTAGATGTATATCTATACCTGTAGCTTACAGTTGATTAAATGTTTGTAAGCTAGAATACAAATTGCATGTGAGCTTGTTTTCTGGAAATTTGGGTATGATACTTTTTAGTACAATCTAACAGCTACAAACAACAGCATTCACACATCAACAGTTTTAGTGCTGAGTTTGTCCAATAAAAAAATTGGCATAAGAAAAAAATGCTCATAAACTTAACATGGTCTGGATAATGACAACAATTACACTCAATTTGAATAAAACATTCATACATACATTTATTTTGTATTTGTGACTATGTACAAGCGTTTCAGAATGCCTCAAACAAATGCGAGGATCACATAATACAGCATGGAAAAATATAATGTTTCAATTTACCACCAAATAATGTACAGGTAGACAAATCTCTCAACACAATTATGAAGTGGCGACAAATTATCCCCCGGCATAATGACACAAACTATGTGAACGATATCAATATGTAACTATGTACACACACTCATAAATACATACAGTCAACGACCATGAAAGCAGCCACTCAATGATTCTGACTGGCTATGAAATACAGGTCACTTGAAAAAACAAGACATTCACAAATTAAAACTGAAAATCACTGATAGCCTGCGGTAAAGCTGCCAAACAAATACGATGGCTCTCGATTTAATGACATGTAATAGCAGTGTCAAGATAAAGAATTAGGAAGAAGATTTTATCCCATTGGACACAGAATAAAAGTAGAGATAGTTGGAAAGTCAGTGCCTCCTAAAAGGCCCCAATTATGCCATGTAAATTGGAATTGACTCAAAGATATGTTGACAATGGAGATGATATAAACAAACAAAGAGGACATTGATCTTGAAGCAGGAGATCTGATGTCTCTGTAATAGGGAAACATGCTTTTCAATAAAGCCAGACATGCCTTGTGGAAGCACTAACAGACAGCCACACTGCATACTCAACAAGTAACAACACAGAGCTTTGAAACCAGGAAGGTGAAAGAAAACACTGGAAAAAACTTATAAACACACAACCGAATAATTTGAATAACATGTCGCTTACTAAACACCTATCAACACATGCTGCAGATATCTTCTGCAATAGTAACACAATCAATTCCAAGGCAAACAGATCCATTTCATGTCATCAGAATATAGTACATGCTACACTCTACCCAGTAGGTGAAATTTAAACCAAATCTGAGTAATCACAGGAACCAACGCAGACCATATTCAAATTACTGACTAGTTTCTGAATTTTGTCCGCGTTCAAGTCTGCCCCATTATCCACCCTGGCGCAAGCTTGCTACATTGATGATTGCTACTCCAGCTCTGTATAGAACATCGCAAAGGGTGAGCTCTTGCACAGACCTATTTTCCTTTCTTTCTTTAATATTATCAGTTATGTGACTGCTGCTCTTCACCTCGCAACATCCATAATATATAACCCAAATTGATATAAAACTTAAACAGAACATAATGTATCTAGTGTATCACTGAAAATTACAGTCATTCAATTTAGCTTTATCACACACACACACACACACACACACACACACACACACACACACTCACTCACTCACTCACTCACTCACTCACTCACTCACTCACTCACACACTCACACACTCACACACATACGCATACACACACACACACTCGCTCACACACAGACACACACAGACAAACACACACAGACACAACATAAACTCTTGTTCAAACTCTTAAGTCATGCATCACACCCTGCTTTGAGCAGTTAATAAAGGTTCACCAGTCTCCCATGGGAGTACACAAACAAAACAAGGTCACAGGGCCACTCGTACGTGGCTAACTGATGCCTGGGGCATCGTCGGCAACCCTCCACGTCATTTTCCGAGTAACAAGAACCGTAACAGCAATGCATAAACACATAAATACACATGTACATCTGTACAACAATGACAGCGTCACTGACTGCATACATTATGCACAATCAGGTAATGATAACACATGCAGAGCAATTAACAAGCAGGCTAGGCGTTGCACAATCAAACACCTTCAAGATAAAAGACCTTTCTGATGGGATGTGAATAACCTTAACAGCTATTATTTGCCCTCTCGGTTGTTTTATATGTGACTTTAGGAAGAAGTCCTGGTGTTATTTCAGGCGGAGGATTTGAAATTGAAGGTGACACCCATAGTAAATAATGACGAGTGAAATATATCATCATTAATCAGATGTGATATAAATCCCCTAAATGACCAGCTTATCCAAACAATTTAAAACATTTCTGCTATATACTCGATACTTCATTGATCAACTACATACCATCACATATTTCAACTAATAAATTCTACTTAATTATGACATTTTTTATTTATTGGTAGAATGCTAAATCTCTGCTTAATTATTATATTAATTATTATGTAAATTAACCAGCCAATATTCTTGACTACTGACAGTCAACCAAGTTTTTTTTGTCTATTTAAGCAAAATACAGACATAAGTTGATTACTCCATTATGAGTGATCTAACTAGGGAAATTTTCAGTAAGATAACCTCTTAAAGAAAATCCATTATTAAAAACAGTTTGCACTTAAATTTAAGCTTTGTCAAAATCGCAACAGCATTACACAGGACACTATTTCTATGACACACCAGTGAAATGTTCCTGTGGCACATCTAGGTATTGTCTTATTAGCATATAAAATCTACAGGAGTTAGAGGTTGGTTTTAAAGAGCTCAATCTGATGAGCTCATAAGAAAGTTGGTGAAACGATTTAACGATGGAAGAAGTTTACTAAAAACAAATTTCTTGTGATTGTCTGTAAATGCAAGATTTCAAGATAACAAGTGTGCTGCACATTCAGGTTGTTTGGCCAAGTAACAGAAAATCTTTCTCAGGAAGTACCATCCCTACCTCAGAACTAACATGTCTGTGTTGGAAATGTGGAGAAGACAAATTCGTAGTCTGCTGTCATAGCAACAACAAAAACAAAATTAAATTACTGTACATTCGTGATAACATTTCTTGTAAATATTTCCCAATTTTGACAATACAATGCATTGAGACTTTCAACAATCTTATCGTAAAAATGGCCTTTGTAGTGCAACTGACATCCACATGATGACATAATCACACGGGTGACACCAGATACATGTATAGCAATTAATTCTGATGAGAAGAACTATGATCTTATACAGTCTATGATGACATAATCCTGCCTGGCTGTTGGTTGTGGGAAAACGCCATCTTGATAACACCAACAACTCTCTATGTACTCACTCAAAGTACACACACATTAATACGAAATGTGTTAAAACAGAACAAACATAAATCTTACTGATGTGGCACAAAATCTTTCCGAAAGATATCAATCAGTCGACAGGGGGCCAACAACTAGATGCAGGTTAATTCTCTTTTGAAGCTGGTTGCAAATCGCCGTGTTTGACAGCCCAGTTTTGACAGCTGTCAATCACAGGTTTATTTCTCCTGCGATTGCTTGAAAATTGCAGTGTCTGACAGCCTAGTTCATGACAGCTGTCAATCAACGACAGTGTTATTTCTCCTTCGGGGCTGCCTGCAGGTCGCCGTGCTTGGCGGCCCAGTCCATCACATTGCTGTAGCGTGTAGCCAGGTCCACAGTGCTGGGCGGTCGCAGGGACAACCCCCCGTACACTGTCTTCTCCACCGGTGGCTCTAACAGACGCGACAGGAAGTCCTGAAGCTTCTCGATTCTGTAATCTGCAACACACTTACACGGATTAATGCTCTGAGGGTGCTTCCTGAATTCAATTTTCACTGGTTTCATTTGAAATAATTTTGTGTGAAGAAAAAGTAAAACAGGAAGACAAGCTGGCTCAATAGCAACACTTTTTAGTGCAGTCTTGGTGAAATCATCAAACAGATTATACAAATATTTGCAATGGCAAGTCTCTTGTTTAGAATGAGCGAACACTGAACATGAAAAGGCACCATTAACTCAGCTCACGTCAGCACTACTGCCAATAAAGCTTAATTTTAAACTAGATAGTTTGTTTACAATTTGAATACATTGCACAAAGAAAACTTTCAAACGGCGAAAACTGTTACAAGCTGAAGTAGGTAAATATAATTTGGCAAACACCTTCAACACACATATTACAAACATAAGCACATAATACAAAACTTAAAACCTAGGAGCAGACTCATTCCTTTTCAGTTTGAACACAACAAGAACAACACCAAGGTGTTTGTACCTCCAAGTTCCTGGTTGAGGAAGAGACACCACTTCTCTCGAATGTCCTCGATGCTGCCCTGGTCAAGCTGTGTAGTGGACAGTGAGGGCAGACACGGCAGCACTAGCTTGTTCATGATGTCCAGACACTCGCTCAGACTTGAGTGGTCGTCGCTCTCAAACAGGTGAGTCGCGTTCTCATTGAGATACTGCAACAGGTGTGGACATGCCACTTGTTAACACTTAGGGGTTGTGTCATAAGGGGTCCTACATAAAGTATTGTCAATTGTTTTGTCATAAGTGGTCGTACATACAGTACTGTCAATTTTTTCTGTAGATTTGTAGATGTTCCTGATGTCCCCAATCATGTTGTCATGCATCACAACGTTGGTATCCACACATGCCTGTGTTTTATTTAAACTATTCTGCCTCTAGCAACTGTCATAAGCAATGTGTCGCTGATTCAGTTGTAGTTCACTGTAGATGATGGTCACAACTGTAAGCATGGGTATTTATCCACAGCCTACATCAAACGGGTAACTCCCACTACAATTAATCACCAGTCCGGCCGGTTACATGAGACAGTGACGATGCATTTTCCTAATATAATCGCAACTTTCCCAACGTGACAACACCAACCAAATTGCCACTTTTAGAATGGAAATAAGATGACTGGGCTCAGCTTAACTTAACTGTTTTAACAATATTATGGTCTGATATTAGGTACCGAGACTAAATGCAAGAATGGTTGCAGCTCTGAACTCACCAAGAGACACTGCCTACGGAAGAACCGTAGTAGAGACACGTCAAGTCCCTTCAGTGGATGTTTTCCGCACTCTGTCAATGAGTCGTTCTTGTCACAGGCATAGGCCAGGTAAGGCAGTGCGTCCACGTACCTGGGCACAGACCATATTAGACTTGACACAGGCAGCTGTCACAGTGTTTTATGGGCTGAACACAAAATTTATCAAGATTTTCTTAAAACTTTCTGAACACATAGGATATGATTAACCAATGTCCGTCCGTCCGTCCGTCCGTCCGTCCGTCCGTCCGTCCGTCCGTCCGTCCGTCCGTCCGTCCGTCCGTCCATCCGTCCGTCTCTGTCTGAACAAGCATCCCAAAAATATGATGACACGTACCTCTCCTGTGAGAATTCGCTGACACCCATCACAAAGTATGAGGCGACCCACATGTAATGGCTGTAGGCCTGATGCCACTCCTGCAAGACAGCAAGTGTGTAAGTCAAAAACTGCCACGTAATACACAATTTCAGCGATAAGTTGTAAATTTCACCTTATTGCAATACTTAATGCAGAGTCAATGAGTTTATATTATGTCATATGTAGCCACATTGCTGTTTCAGGTAGAAGTATGAAGTGGTGTATTATATTGCCTATTGTGTTCCTTGGCCATCAACCATGAAGTAGTAACTTGAAGGATCAATTCTGATGCCAGCCTCACCCAAATTATGCTAGGAAATAAGAAAACAACACCATGATAAGTGACTATGTTAAATTACCTGAAAGTTTTGTTCGTCGTTATTCTGAAAGCCTTGTTTTAGTCGCTCGGCTTCACTTGATGCACACAGTCTGACCTTCTTTGCACTACAGCAGAGAGAACATCATTTATATAACACTTCTCACATTTCAGGCAGATCAATTTTTATCTTCAGTGCATACCTATTTACATGTATGTACACACCCGTGAACATTACATTTTAGCTTCACTATATTTATTTATTTACCTATTTACATGTATGTACATACCTGTGAATGGGACATACGTCCCGGATTTGATGGTGTAAAAATAAAGTTTTATTATATTATTATTAAACACATTGTAGATAAGAAGAGTGATAAGTTCGTAAACACAATGTCGGAAAAAAAAGCCATGTGGACATTGAAACCCCAAAAATTGATGAGGGCCAATATTGACTCTTGCATGTCAATGGTAACTTCCTGAAGAGCCACCCAACACCACTAATTTAGAATGACTACCATGGTGCCATCTGGTGTCAGAATGATGACTGAAAGCTGCTGAAACATCAGTGATATAAAACGATAAATCTGACTGTGCCATACTAAAAAGAACTTCTCACACTTAGTCTCTGAAATAGACAATGACACGAGACACACCTGTCGTCGGTGTCGAGCTCTGTCAGTTGTGAGATTTGCTCCAGCATCACCCGCCGTACAATGCTGTCCCGCAGTGCCCCATTCACAAGGAGGTACACCACCATGCTGCCCAATCGGGCATCCGTCTTGGGCAGGGCCTCGGGCACAGATTGGGCGACTGCCTCCTGTGCTTCTAGTTCACTTGCCAGCACCTAGACAAGCAAAACTCACAAATTACTTTTTCAAGAAAACTTTCCATACTAAATCAGAATGATGACCTTTGCATACACTGTTTATGACTTCACGCTTATTAATTCACATTTATTGCGCTTCAAAGCTCCAGTTGTGTATAATTTAGGTACAGTAGAAATCTATTATTATGTGTCTCCTTTCCCACGAGAACTGTGCAGCCAGGAATACTGGTAGGAAACATAAGGGAACATGATTTCTCAGCTCTGATGTTTTTGTTAGTTTAGTTGTGATTTACATACATGTGAAATTTATCTTATTTTTGGAAAGTTTTAGCCTAGCTACAAGTGTAAGTTCGGGCTGGATAATTTTGACACATCTCTATTTCTGTGTATGATTTAACCAAAGTAACTGCCGTGCCAATAATCAATCTACATCAGTTAGCACTCGTGCAATTCACAAGTTCAACTGATTCTTCGTGTATTCTGTCAACCATCCAACTGGATGTAACTTGTTTGAAGAAAGTTACATTACTACAAATTAATAATAATAATATTTATTATTTATAAAGCGCAATATCCAAATATACTCAAAGTGCTGTACAATAAAATGTAAAGCTATTTATTATGTGTTAAAACTTATATTAATAATAATAAATACAACTGTAAAATTAACTTTCAGAAAAAAATGTAGAAACGTTAAATTATTCATACTAAAACTGTTAATTAAATATTATATAGAATTAACGACGATGAATAAAATAAATAAATAATTAAAACTAATGAACTCTATTTACATGCAAAACATACTAAACGATGGCATATATAAATGTCAATACATATTTGTAAAAATAAGATAAGATGAAATATTTGAGAACAAAAATTCTAAAATGTCATTTGAATATTTAAAATAAAATTAACTGAACATATTTTACGGGATTCACTCACCCTGCTCAGTGCATCGGCTGCTCCATTGATGCGGAACACCTCGCAGTCTGTGACCTTGGAGACGAGGGTGGAGGTGTCACGGCAGAACAGCTGGGCATGTTGTTGAGACAGAGTCAGCAGGGACTGGGTCTGGGTGCCCGTCTCTGGTGGAGGCAACAACATCAACAACTGAACAGTGTGTGTGTGTGTGTGTGTGTGTGTGTGTGTGTGTGTGTGTGTGTGTGTGTGTGTGTGTGTGTGTGTGTGTGTGTGTGTGTGTGTGTGTGTGTGTGTGTGTGTGTGTGTGTGTGTGTGTGTGTGTGTGTGTGTGTGTGTGTGTGTGTGTGTGTGTGTGTGTGTGTGTGTGTGTGTGTGTGTGTGTGTGTGTGTGTGTGTGTGTGTGTGTGTGTGTGTGTGTGTGTGTGTGTGTGTGTGTGTGTGTGTGTGTGTGTGTGTGGGAGGGTGTGCGTGCGTGCGCGTGCGTGCGTGCGTGTGTGTGTGTGAGTGGTGTGTGGGTGTGTGTGTTTGTTGAGTAGTGTGTTAGAATGTGTGGTGTGTGTAGTATGTGGTGGGCGTCGTGTGGGTGGTATGTATGGTGTGTGTGCAGTGGGTAGTGTGGGTTAGGATGTGTTAAAATGTATGGTGTGTGTCAGAATGTGTGGTGTGTGTGTGGTGCGTGCGTGTGTTGTGTGTACTGTATGTGGTGCGTGTGGTGTATATGGTGCATGTGGTATGAGAGATCTGGTGAATATCATCTACTTGTCGACCCACTTCTATACTGCTCAAAATCGAAGGCTACATAAGGCACCAGTGGCTACAATGGTTACCCGAACAAGAATTTAAAAAATGAAAATTGAAAATAAAAAATCTAAATATTAATTGTTTTGAACGCTTTGTAAAAACATTAGAGCACACTTCAAGAATTTAGTGCTAAAAAAATTATGTTTCACTATCATGTAGTTGTAACGCGACTGTGTACTAAAGTAATAAGTAAATAAAATAAATATGACAAATAGATACATACAATTAACTGAACATTAAGTGTACATTAATGATGAATAAACACTGACCCTGCCTGAGGTCGGTGGTGGACAGGTGTTGGGGGGTGGACTCGTGTAGTTTGGCCGCCTGTGCGTCTTTGCGCCGCTGGACCTCCTCGTCCCAGTCGTACATCTCCTGCTCAAACTTGGCATTGTCCTCATTCACGTACTTCTGTAGCTCTCCGGGCAACTGGTCCAAGGCCACCTTCCACTCCCCAAGGTCAGAGTCTGGGGGAGACAGAGACAAGGTCAGTGCAAGTGTCTAGACTAGAATAATAAACTATACTACTCACATTTTGCTAGGGATCACTATTTATGGCAGTATTATATTTTACGGCATGTGTTTCACACAAAAACTATAAACAGCATGTATTCGAGGACATGTTTATTTCCTGAATTTCATCGCTATATACCAAATGTGAACAATAGGTAACATGCATTCTGTCATCGAAGAAGCAGACCCCCAAAAATTGAGGTTTTTTCCAGACCCCCCAAAATCGAGGTTTCCGAATGTTACTCCAGGTCATGAAAATGTCCCAATCAGTTCAATTACCAGCAGCAACAACTGTCAGTAGCTTGTGTGTGACCCACGTGATGCAATCACAACATGGCAACGGCGTTTCTTGCTTCTAATGAGTCTCTGGATGGCTGCCATTTCAAGATTGTTCCATTACAAACATTGTGTGATCCTTAGCAAATTTTGAGTAGTATATTATAATTACAGTACATTTATAAATGTCAGAAAACTTGACTCAGATGTTTACGGTAAACATGTCAGTTGTTACTTCCTCTGACCACATAAGTTGCATTTTAGTGGTTAATCTTTCATGTGATTAATTCTAACTATAAACACCACAAAGAACGAATACAGATCAGAATTCTAATTACAACAAACGATAATAGCAAAATTATCTACAGCGCTTATAGCCTCAAGAATTCAAGCTCAGTGGCATAAAGCACAACATCAGTAGGCACATGATGAATGGAGGCATGCAAGGGTCATCACTGGTGAATGGAGTTTAGGGGTGCAATACTATATCAATAAAATATGTCTACAAGTTTTTTCGAAAGGGGACTGTAGTTTCAGATTATTTTATAAGGACAACTGGTTAAGAGGGAGATGGATGGAATGCATCCGAAGGGACATGCAGGAACTGCAGATCACCCCAGAGGATGTCCAGGACAGAACATTCTGGAAATCAAGAATTCGGGGCGCTGACCCCACCTAGTGGGAAAAGGCAAAGAAGAAGTAGGTTAATTTCGGATATTTGGCTCAGCTACAGAGAAAGCGCATTTGCCAATATAGAGCTTAGTTTAGGAAAAAAACGCTGCCGGATGATTGAAGGCTACCCACCATCCAGGAGCTGGTCGTTGTTGTTGTTGACGTACATGAGGCAGTAGGCGCTGGTGTTGTGGTAGCCACCCACGCTCTCCCGCTCTAGTTCCTCCCACGTTGCCTCAGTCACTGTGATGTCGTTGAACTTGAGCCACTTGTCGCGCCGTCGACTCCGGATGTAGGCCCAGTAGTGGCCTGACACCGCCTGGCCCTCGTGCACCAGCACCGCATGCAGCTGATACGGGTACTGCACCACAAACAGATATACAAATTACCTAGCGCACATGCTACTGGTGATTGTTTTCTGTATACAAGATCATTGTTAAGGATTGAAATAAATTTAAAGACCAACATTTGTCTTATGAGCTCATAAGAATGTTAGTGAAACAGTCCTCTGATCTTTCCACCTGTAGATAATAAACTAGATATGGGACAGTTGGATTGACTTGTTCATCTGCTCTGCTTGTCATGGAGAGGCAAATAACGAATTATAAAATCAAACACCCAGCCCAGCAGCAATACTTCTTGGGTCAGTTTCATGTCTTCTTCAACTTAAAGCTAGGCAATTACCTAGCACCACATGTCTGCAAGAAACCAACCCATGGAACTCTAGCTGAAAATATGCAACAACAGATCTATATTAAAGATTTTTTTTTAAGCATACCCTATGCTTAATAGGGTCAGTTTTAGTACAAACTCGCACTGCGTGACACCCCGAGATTACAGCCAAGAACAACGAAGATGACCTCACCTTTTGTAGTTGCTCGTCCGAGTACATGTTGCCCACAGCTCTCTCCAGGTGGCTGATTTGTTCCTGCAGGTCTGTCAAATGAGAAAACATTCATTGTCACTGCCAGGGAACCTCTTTACACCACAGCCATAGTTCACAAACCTACAGGACACATGCATGTATTTACAGATCAGTGCTGCTTCATGTGTGGATTAAAGGGGGACTGAAATGCTTGAACAACCATATCCACAGTGTAACACTGATTATACTACCTGACATACAAATTAAACATTTGTTTTTTAGCGAGGTTGTACATGTGCGAGCCACCAGATGGTGTGTGCAGCAAAACGAGCACACACACTGCGAGACAAAGGTCACGACCTGACAGCCCAGTTACTATAGCAACGTGCAAAGCCATCAGAACTATGTGGGAAGTTCAGACGGTGATCGAAAAAGTTGCAGTTCCCTGCTACAATATTGGTAGTTCAGACAGAGTCAGTGGTCAATTATTTACTTGAAATTACCAGGTGTCTGGTGGGTATTTCTGAGTAGGCCTACACTTGAATTGTTCAAAACATCCAAGTTTTAAGCATCCTGTGCTAAAATACGATGAAAAACAGAACATTGTTTAGGTAGTTCATTTCATCAACTCACATCTAACAAACCATTGAAAATTAGATACCATTTAATCAATATTAATTGTACCATAAATCTGACAGTTATCGCCCTTCACACGCACATTGCAATCCCAACATATGAAACTTTAAAACATATTAATAATAATAAATACAACTGAAAAAAGGAACTTTCAGATAAAACAAATGTAGAAACGTTAAATTATTCATATTAAAACTGTTAATTAAATACTATATAGAATTAACGACGATAAATAAATAAATAAAACTAATTAATACTATCTTTACATGCAAAACACATACCAAACGATGGCATATATAAATGTCAATACATATGTGTAAAAATAAAATAAGATGAAATATTTGAGAAAAACATTTCTAAAATGTCATTGAAAATTTAAAATGTCAGCAGTAATGTGCCTTGAAAATGTACGTTTTTAGTGCCTTTCTGAATGGCACTAATCATATGAAGTAAAAATGTGGATATTTACACCCCTGCCCCCCCACTCACCCCTGACATCTGTCTCCACCTCCTCCCTCCAACGTCTCAGACACCCTCTCCCCACTCACCCCTCACGTCTGTCTCCACCTCCTCCCTCCAGCGTCTCAGACACCCTCCCCCCATTCACCCCTCACGTCTGTCTCCACCTCCTCCCTCCAGCGTCTCAGACACCCTCCCCCCATTCACCCCTCACGTCTGTCTCCACCTCCTCCCTCCAGCGTCTCAGACACCCTCCCCCCATTCACCCCTCACGTCTGTCTCCACCTCCTCCCTCCAGCGTCTCAGACACCCTCCCCCCCACTCACCCCTCACGTCTGTCTCCACCTCCTCCCTCCAGCGTCTCAGACACCCTCCCCCACTCACCCCTCACGTCTGTCTCCACCTCCTCCCTCCAGCGTCTCAGACACCCTCCCCCACTCACCCCTCACGTCTGTCTCCACCTCCTCCCTCCAACGTCTCAGACACCCTCTCCCCACTCACCCCTCACGTCTGTCTCCACCTCCTCCCTCCAACGTCTCAGACACCCTCTCCCCACTCACCCCTCACGTCTGTCTCCACCTCCTCCCTCCAGCGTCTCAGACACCCTCCCCCCACTCACCCCTCACGTCTGTCTCCACCTCCTCCCTCCAATGTCTCAGACACCCTCTCCCCACTCACCCCTCACGTCTGTCTCCACCTCCTCCCTCCAACGTCTCAGACACCCTCTCCCCACTCACCCCTCACGTCTGTCTCCACCTCCTCCCTCCAACGTCTCAGACACCCTCTCCCCACTCACCCCTCACGTCTGTCTCCACCTCCTCCCTCCAACGTCTCAGACACCCCTGTAACACGTCCAATTCCTCCATCGAGACCTGCTTCGGTGACGGGCGGCCGTCGGTTTTTCGCTCGCTCTCGTGCGGCCCCCGCTGCTGCATTGGGGGAGTCGTTGCCATGGTAACGTCAGGCGGAAGCTGGCATTTTGGCGGTGTGCCAACTGGTGAGTCGGTAGCCATGCTGGAACACAACATGACACATTCAATTGCTGGTGGAACAGGATATAAAATAATACTTGTATGAGTCACGGGGATGCCAGCAAAACTATCAAGCTATAGGTTTATGTTTTGTTATGATAAAGCTGCTGGGTTGAGAATCAGAAATATGAAAAATCTGATATAGTAATTTTCAAGATATGATTTTTAAATGTTATATTTAACTTTGTAACCATGAACATGTTAAAAAAAAAATCTACAGATCAAGCTTTGTTGCTTCATGTGTATGTTACTAGAGAGCTGAAATGCTTAAACAAACATTGCCATAACATAAGAACATCTAATTTAGAGGATACATAACCATGGTTTGATAGGCTCGGAGCCACAGTAAATTTAAAGTAATTTTTCAAACATGGATATCATTTACCAATTTTCAAGTTTTTCTGACTTACTTCATCAATAGATATTATGCGAGAAAACAAAAATATAGTAGCATATCAAATACAATAGATATCATATTTTTTTTTTCAAGCAGAAATGTCTATTGATGAAATAAAAAATGTAACATTTTAAAATGTAGCTTGAGTGTCCAGTGGTCCAAGATATCCAAGTCTGAAAAATTACTTCAAATATACCGTAGCTCTGTGCTCATCAAATTATGGTCACGTATCATCTCTTCCTATGGTTGGACACAGGTTGTTGATGCTCCCCTTTAGTACTTGCAATATTAACTGTACTACCTGATATACAAGTGAATGTTTTTGTTTTTTAGCAAAGTTGTATATGTGCGAGCCACCAGATGGAGTATGCAGTAAAACGAACACACAGACACCTGACAGCCCAGTTACTATAGCAACGTGCAAAGCCATCAGAACTATGTGGGAAGTTCAGACGGTGATCGAAAAAGTTGCAGTTCTCTGATACAATCATTACTTTATCTTATATACATACATTGAACCTGTCTATTAACATGACCCATCGCGTCATTCTCAGGGTGTTCTTATCTATGGAGTGGCTGGATTACAGATGTGACAATTAAATGAGCCTCTACTGTACGTAGCAATTCATAAAATAGCTACTTGGGGGCAAACATCTCACTGAAAACAGGAATTAAACACCGTAACTCCACCTTTTGCAGACTTACATGTGATTATCATGTTAATGTCACCATTGATTGAGGTAAACATAATATACATGTGACCTTATTTTAAACTGGAAAAATGTGATGCTTAGAATGGCTCAAAGTAAAGCTTACATTAATACAAAACTGAACAGAAATACTTTTGTAAAAAAAAATGTTATTAATAAAAATTTGATTTCATCAAAACCACCTGGACTAAAAACTAGTGTTTCATAAATAAAAAACAAACTATGTGAAAAAGACAGTATTTCCAAAAAGTGGTTAACAGTATTTCCTGTAAAAAAACAATGCAAAGGCCAATATAATTTTTTTATAGCAAAAACAGAATGTGAGAAAAATCTGATATTTCCCCAAAAGTGGGCATGTTGACAGTGACATTATAGTACCCTGTGACAGGAGACAGACTTGGCCTGTGACATGTTGACAGTGACACGATAGTGCCATGTGTGACAGGAGACAGACCTGGCCTGTGACATGTTGACAGTGACACGATAGTGCCATGTGTGACAGGAGACAGACCTGGCCTGTGACTTGGGAGACTCCATCTCTACGTCCTGGATGGGGATGTACTCCGTGTTGTCACCCCCACCACTGCCCAGGGGAGGTGAGTCGATGCCGTCGGGTTTGCTCTGTGCGAACTCAAGGGCGTACTGAAGCACCTCCTGAAGGGGGAACCTCTTCGCCCCACTGCCATAGTTGACAAACCTACACAAGACATGCACACATTTACAGACTGCCATAGTTGACAAACCTACACAAGACATGCACACATTTACAGACTGCCATAGTTGACAAACCTACACAACACATGCACACATTTACAGACTGCCATAGTTGACAAACCTACACAAGACATGCACACATTTACAGACTGCCATAGTTGACAAACCTACACAAGACATGCACACATTTACAGACTGCCATAGTTGACAAACCTACACAACACATGCACACATTTACAGACTGCCATAGTTGACAAACCTACACAAGACATGCACACATTTACAGACTGCCATAGTTGACAAACCTACACAAGACATGCACACATTTACAGACTGCCATAGTTGACAAACCTACACAAGACATGCACACATTTACAGACTGCCATAGTTGACAAACCTACACAAGACATGCACACATTTACAGACTGCCATAGTTGACAAACCTACACAACACATGCACACATTTACAGACTGCCATAGTTGACAAACCTACACAACACATGCACACATTTACAGACTGCCATAGTTGACAAACCTACACAAGACATGCACACATTTACAGACTGCCATAGTTGACAAACCTACACAACACATGCACACATTTACAGACTGCCATAGTTGACAAACCTACACAAGACATGCACACATTTACAGACTGCCATAGTTGACAAACCTACACAACACATGCACACATTTACAGACTGCCATAGTTGACAAACCTACACAAGACATGCACACATTTACAGACTGCCATAGTTGACAAACCTACACAAGACATGCACACATTTACAGACTGCCATAGTTGACAAACCTACACAAGACATGCACACATTTACAGACTGCCATAGTTGACAAACCTACACAACACATGCACACATTTACAGACTGCCATAGTTGACAAACCTACACAAGACATGCACACATTTACAGATTGCCATAGTTGACAAACCTACACAAGACATGCACACATTTACAGACTGCCATAGTTGACAAACCTACACAACACATGCACACATTTACAGACTGCCATAGTTGACAAACCTACACAAGACATGCACACATTTACAGACTGCCATAGTTGACAAACCTACACAACACATGCACACATTTACAGACTGCCATAGTTGACAAACCTACACAAGACATGCACACATTTACAGACTGCCATAGTTGACAAACCTACACAACACATGCACACATTTACAGACTGCCATAGTTGACAAACCTACACAAGACATGCACACATTTACAGATTGCCGTAGTTCACAAACCTACACAAGACACAAGACATGCTTCATGTGTGGATTAAAGGAGGACTGAAATGTTTGAACAACCATTTCCACATGTAACACTGATTATACTACCTGATATACAAATTAAGCATTTGTTTTTTAGCGAGGTTGTACATGTGCGAACCACCAGATGGCGTGTGCAGCAAAACGAGCACACACACTGCGAGACAAAGGTCACGACCTGACAGCCCAGTTACTATAGCAACGTGCAAAGCCATCAGAACTATGTGGGAAGTTCAGACGGTGATCGAAAAAGTTGCAGTTCCCTGCAACAATACATAGCCCTGGCATTATTTAATGTTATCTTCATACAGTGAACCTGTCTATTCAGGTGGCCCTTCGGGAATCTCCCAGGGTGACCTTAATTGTGGGGTGACTGTTAATGCGGGCCCTAGACTTTGACCTATATGTTAACCTTATGGTCAGGTGGTTCCCCAATTACATGGGGTGACTGTTAATGCGGGCCCTAGACTTTGACCTATATGTTAACCTTATGGTCAGGTGGTTCCTCAATTACATGGAGTTGACCACACAAACACATTAATTATAATTTACTCAGTTACTAGGCTAGAGCTGGGTCTAAAATCTAAATTTGTTTAGCCAAATGAGATTTTCTTTAGTCATTTTTAGAGTCACTTTTTATTAACCAAACAGTTATATCATGACTAGCATAAAAGAAACACAAGCACATATAAGCAAATAAACATCCAATATAATTGACTAGAAACATTGTTTAACCATAAAAAGAAAGCTGAACAACTATTGACAATTTTGCAAACATGATAAATTTATTAATAGGACATCTTTCAGTTATTAAAAGCTGAACAACACTTGACACCTAATATTAATGTAAATTAACATTATAGCAAGTTTAAATAGAAAATTGTATAACAGAAGAGTTTTTAATAAAATTTCGCCAAATAGCAAACCCATGGTGCAATTGCCGATCGGCCCCGCTAACCTAGAGTTAGTTCCTCGCCTGGATAAACATTACATCAGCAGTTTAGGTAAAAGCTACCTAATGTGTTGTTTGTGTATTATGAGATCCAAGAGAGACATGTATAGGAAACCCCAGTGCTCCGTGTCAGCGGTGACAGGTAAAAGATACAGCTACAGAGGCTCACTAAAGTAGTGGGAGATGTAGCGGGGCACGTACTTGTCAAGCTTCTGCTGCAGCTGCCGTAGCTGTTCCTTCAGCTGCTTCACCTGCTCTCGCTTGACACGTGTGATGTGTGTGTTACACTCCATGTACCTGCAACACCACACACTCAACACTTGATGTGTGCTACACACCACTGCAACACCACAAAACACTCAACCTGAGTTTGTGTGTGTTGTATGTGCGTGTGCGTGTGCGTGTGCGTGTGTGTCCATATATGCATGTGTGTTTAATGATGTGTATAATGTATTAAAAATTTGGCTAAATTCCATTTATCTTTTATCTCCTGGAACGGTTGCATACTCAATGTATAATGTGGGTTAGCATACAAATATTTTTTTATATCAACAAAAATAAAAAATAGTCCAGCACTATAAACTCTAAGGATATTCATGCTTTTATAAGTTCTAGTTAATGAAAGTGAAGGAAAAAATATATATACCCGCTAATTAATGTCTTCTTCAAATGACGGCACACACTATATCACTATACACAAACTACAAATATGAATGTCAGTGCGCAAAACAAAGAAGAGGTCTAGCCCCTGCGCCTCACTCACCGGTCCATATAAATTAATTCAGGAAACTCAAGTTTATTGTGTATTTTTTCTGGTCGTCCCAGCTGCTGGTTGAACTGGAAGCGCGACAACTCAAAGGTGAGCACAGGGGGCAGACACGTGAACCACAGCTGCAACAGAACGACTCAAACATGAACACAGGTGGCAGACAGGTGAACCACAGCTGCAACAGAATGACTCAAACATGAACACAGGTGGCAGACAGGTGAACCACAGCTGCAACAGAATGACTCAAACATGAACACAGGGGACAGACAGGTGAACCACAGCTGCAACAGAATGACTCAAACATGAACACAGGTGGCAGACAGGTGAACCACAGCTGCAACAGAACGACTCAAACATGAACACAGGGGGCAGACATGTGAACAGAAATATATGTTACTAATACACTGCCCTTCACTAGGTAATTAACTGAACAAGTTTTCGTTAACAAACAAAACCAGTACAGCGCAGCACACCACAGTAATATAATGTGTAACATAAGTAAATAAACATGCTTTTAAAACCAACTCAACATGTGTCATCGCCAAACTATGCAGAGGTCTTCACTCAATGTTCATTGACTCCACGTCCTGTGGGATTGATAGCTAGCTTTCTTTCAGTTTTAAATAATTTTAAATGTCTGAAAACACAGGGTTATGATGTGCCATCACACGTGATTAATATACCTCTCCAAATATGCTAAGGATCACACAATGCTTGTAATGGAACAATCTTGACATGGCAGCCATCCAGAGACTCATTGGTAGCATGAAACGCCGTTGCCAGGCTGTGATTGCATCACTTGGGTCACACACAAGCTACTGATAGTTGTTGTTGCAGGTAATTGAACTGATTGGGACATTTTCATGACTTGGAGTAACATTCTGAAACCTCCATTTTGGGGGTTCTGGGGAAAACCTCCATTTTTGAGGGTCTGCTTCTTTGATGACAGAACGCATGTTACCTGTTGTTCACTATACGTGTTGCTTTTTTTGTGATATACATGCCGTAAAATATAATACCGCCCTAAATAGTGATCCCTAGGAAAATGTAAATAGTATATGTAATGTAAATGTTACCATGACATGAAATACTCTGAGTACACAGACCTCCTGGCCTGACTTGGTGGTGACGTCTGTGCTGACCGTCTCTATCTCGCCCTGGGCCGTGGCTGCCTCCAGACTCTCGTGGATGTCTCTGAAGCCGTCCACTTGCAGCGGAAACTGACCAAATGTCTCCTTGTTTGTGAAATTCTTACCTGTACAACACAGTATGTCATTGATTATTGCTAAAACATCTTCATATCGCATTCTCAGTGTTATCATATTCTCAGTGTTTTGACTACATGATATCGTTGTTTGACATAGTGTGTCTTGATATATCTGTCATGTCTCTTTGAAAGTAGGTGATGCAAAGAAACAAGTTACACAATCTTTTTAAGTGACCCAAAAAGCTAACATGTCAGTTATGTTTTTTATTCCTCCCTTGCAATTTGCTTGAAATACAGAACTGAACACATACGATACAAAACATATGAGGCACTAATATAATGTTTTGCATGTTGTGGTTGGCAACCATATGCGAGATTGTGAAATAAAATAAAATCTTGTTGCAATCATTACCTGCAACTTACGATTACGTTTATACATATATCTTAGTTATAATAAGACGGAATGGCAGCGCTGAGATAGATCTAAAGGTAGGGAGGTACAGATCTGGACAAATTTGCAGAAGACCTGGTGATGGTAAACGCTTATGAACCCATACGCCTATTTTTGCTGTACAAACTATCATCACCATGTCGCACCATTGGAACATTTTTGCCAGTGGGTCAGTGATAGACCCATGTGACTATTCACTATTTCAAAATGTTCTTTAAATTTAACAACAGATTTCATTTAATGATGTTTTTGCCTAATGAATTAATTATCCCCAGGATAGATGGAGAATACTGAGTGGAAAGAACTGAGATGTGGGCAGTGGGCATGAAGAGGAAGTGGAATACCTTACCCTCGTTAATGCCCTCTGCCAAGTACTGTCCGTAGAAGAGCTTCACCATGGGGTTACTGAGTTCTTTCTCTGCCCCGTCACTGCTGCCACACGCCCTGAATGTCACGTAGGGGTAAATGTGAGATATAACCCAATGAACACAGCCCAACAGAGGTTGATAAACTGTTTCTTATACATTAAACTATCAAACATATTAATAGTAACAATGGAACTATTTGGTATTTTACTTGTATCCCATAATTGCTTTAGTTGTTTTTAAATAAGTATTGTACTTTTTTTATTCTTTTTAAACTGTATTTGATTTTATGTATACATATGTACTATTTGTCTGAAATAAACATACTACGTTCGGCGCATAACACACAAAACATACATTTTAAATAGTAATATACCTTACACCGTCCTATCAAGCAGCTGTTGTCATTTATTAAATTACTGTATTTGGATTTTACAAAACTTGTTTCCAAAGTAGCACACTGGAAGAGAGTAGTTGACCATGCAGGGCTTCTGTGGGTAGAGAACTGAAAGTTTCTGAGTTGCTGGCATTTTTAAAAACTTAGAATTCCAGGATTTTTTGTGCCATTAAAAAGTGAAACTCAAATGTGGGGTAAATTGGTTGCAAGACAGTTCAACGTACCCGTCTTGGAGAGATTCAGGACAAGGGCTGTCCCTGAAGGCATCCTCTAGCCAGTCTAGAAGCTTGTGTTGAAATTCACTGACATCCTGCCACAAACAAGACACATTCAACAAGTCTTGCCTCCAAGTTATAGAAACTGGCTGTAAAACCAGTTCAGAATAAAAGGATTACAACCTTATATATTTATACAATTATCTCTGAACTATTGTTGACAGGCCTATAATAAGACATTATTGTTGAGTGTTGACAGAACTAATACAATTATACAAGAGCAGCTATTTACTAATGATTCTCATATAATCTATAATTGTAAATAGGGCTAATAAATATCTATTTCACATGTATAACTTAATATGTTTTGTTTATAATTACAAATTCAGTCTCATTTGTTTAGTAATCAAGCCTGTTCTTAGTAGGAGTCTTCCTGATCCGTATTAAACTTTGTGCTTTCTGTACAACTTTACGCTACATATCCGAAGCTTTGAATCACAACGTGAGCGTAGTAGGAGGAAGCAGGCGCCACCTGTTGGTTGTCTGCTGAACCAGCGTCAGACGAGAATGCCTCTTTGAGGATCTCGACTGCCTTTGACGGGTCGACATACTTGCGCCGCGTGCCAACAAGCAATGCAAACAGACGCGACAGCTCGTGCATGAATCGCAACGTCATTCGGGTCTACAACGTAAGTCAACCAAAATACTTAATTTCAACATCTCCGGGAAGAATCCAGCCATTGGGCCGTTGATGCGCGAAAGCAATCCAAGCACAAACATCCACCACTGTCTAGCATCAGGTACTCATTCATATTCAAAGTGAATTGGAGAACACTAGAGTAAATGAACCTGCCCTGTTTACACAGCAGCAACCCGGGTTTTCTTAGTCGAGAGTCCAAAGCTCTAGGCACTGAGCCACCAGTGTAAATTAACTTACCTAAAGTTCAAAACGGCGACAACAAAATATGAACCCAGAATATGTCAACTAAAGCTGTAGCTCTAACCAGTTGTGCCACTGCACTTCAGTGTGTGTGGGTTACTGCGGCAGTGGATCATAGAGCTGGTTCTCTTCAGACCAGTGGCATGTTGTATATTGACGGAACCCTCACATGGATTGATCCCATTTGTTTTGCCCATGTTGTATTCATTATTACAAAATTGTGAAATTAATTTTTTACAATTTACTACTTTCCAAAGAGCTTTGCAAATAAATTAGCTTATGATCACTGAAAAATATGTTACATTGCTACTGCAACATACTATGTCGGGGAGTATGTCCTAGAATAGAAGTTTGTAGAGTACAGCTCTACTCTGTTCGAGTGTTCGAGAACATTAATTTATACTTGTGTCAGAGCTTTTAGAGCAGACAATGTTGTGATTCCTGTAGGTGACATTTGTAAGATTATTCGTGCTGTAATTTTTCATTGAAAAATGGTGTTAAATCGACGAGACGTGAAAATGAGCGACACATGGGAGCGAGATAGAACGCAATTGGCCCCAACAGGGGTAGGGCTTGGTCAATTTTCAAAACGGCGCCTCCATGTTTACTGCGGCTTCCTTTCCTCTAGTTCTGACTGCAATACACAGGTGCATTATGGGTGCTCACCAGACCTCCCTCTGTCTCTGGGGGCAGGACGGACTGCAGCACGAGCTTGCGGAAGATGGCCAGATGGAACAGCGACTACAACAAACACTACGCCGGTGAACAGACAAAACAATGAAACAGTTTTTGCAAAAACAACTCAAGCATTTAGCTGTTCAATGTTTATAATAATCGTCACGCTGTCACTTAAAGCCCCAAATAACTGGGATGTGTAATTCCGAAGGAGATCGTGACCTGACTAGGTGGAGATACCAATGTGAATACGCTGTCATTGTGGCTTTAAAGCTGATGCTATGTCCTCTATACAAACTGCTTCCTTTGGTAAAACTTGTAATTGAAACACTCAGGCTGTTACAAATTTATGATTGATCTAGTTTATAGGGTTGTAATAAAAGACAGCCATAAGAAGCTGGTTAGGAGTTGACAGAAGTCGGGCGGTCATGCGGATAGAATGGGTGGTGAATAACTGATAAAGAAGGCAGATATTCATTGAGTGGAGGGGGGAAAGGAAGGTAGGAAAAGCTAGATGAATAGACGATTGCATAAAGGCAAACTTGGAAGGAGTGGGTCAGAACTGGAGAACGAGAGCAAAAGATAGAAGAGGGTTGATGCAGTTGGAAGTTGTGCAAGATGACGAAATACGAAAAAGAGGAAGAAAAAGAAAACTAAAATCAAGGAACAGAACCAAGGGCTGCCTCACTATTGAGGACAGGGAATCAGAAGAAGAACAAATTATATAACCTGATTTTACGATAAAGACGAATCGGAAGTTTTTTATTGACCCAATAAAAATATACATAAAGCAATGTTCATACAAATTACCTACAGCTCAAGTTATAAAATAATATTACATTAGTACCGCTGTGCAGCTAACTGCCATGTAATTGTGTAAGAAATAACAGAAATGTAATTATAAGTGATTATGAATTGTTACTGTAGGTAAAATAATCAGGGGTCGATGAGACTGTCAATAAGACTATACTGGTCGCTCTCATGGCAGCCACCCCATTTATTACATCACAATTAAATATAGTTGACTATTTTAAGCACTTCCAAATAAACACATGTGCATAATATAGCAACACTAGAATGTCATTCCTGGTAACAAATGTCACAAATCTCAACTAATAAACAACACATTTAGTACATTAAGTTCACTTGGAATTTAGCAAATGATTACAATCTCAAATGATCACAATCTCACAGTTAAAATAACACTACTTAGTATATGTATGTTTACGGAGGTATACAAAAAGCGGAAAGGCAGGACAGTTGCCCTCACCTGTATGACGGCGCTGAACCAACAGGTGTTGCCGACATTCTTGAGGCCGACTGGCCACAGGTCCTGCCGCTGGCGCTCGTGGGGGTTGAGGGGGTCGACAAACCACAGGTCACCCCTCTTCCTCTTGGTTCCCGACTTGCTCTCCTCTAAACTCTGCTCTAGAACCCTGCAGGTTGTTTACATCATGTATCTATCAGACACGGCAATACCTTTTCAAGGGAAGTCAGAGCACCGTTTGACTAAGATAACAAACTCATAAGGTTATACAAACCATCATGAAACAGAGTTCATGTTAAGGTAGGACACTGGTCGGGAAATGGATTTTGATGATATCTCAACAACCAGAGCAGCAATCTTTCTAAAACTTTCAGGATGTGGTTCTGGTGGGAAAAGATGACCAATTGTAAAATTTCATCTCATTTGCATAACCGTAACCATGGCAACCGACTTTTCTGTGAAAATAGGTACGCATGATTTTGCGGGAGGTCTTGCAGTAAAACTATGCATGTTTCTTTCTTTTTTGTTTGTTATGATCCACTGAAGTGTTGTAGAGTGCAATGATGCTGTTTTTGATCAACTCCTTACAATATTTATTATCAAAAAGAAATTGCAAAGATTTTTTTCGTTTTTCCAAATATTATAACAACTTCAGTCATCAATAAAAATCTTCATATAAAAGCTATCATGTTTAAAAAGCATCATTGCACTCACTGCACCATTGGGAATACATGGTAAAAAAATCAGACTCCTAGGTTTTGTACTTTTTCCGGGAGACCTCCCGCAAAATAGCAATATTGTCGAAAAGTAAGTTTTGAGAAAACGGCAAAAAACCAAATGAACATCAAATATTTTTAATAACACCAGTGTAAAGTCACCATTATGACTGTTTTCCATACCAGAAGCATGTGGTAACTATATAATGAAAGTGTGTGAACCATATTCAGTATATATATATATATATATATATGGAATTTGTTTATAGTTTACACAAGCGGCGGCGGCGGCAGTGAATAAATTCATCACTGGCCAAGCATACTCATACATTGTATATGTATTATGTAATGTTGTCTTTTATGAAATAAAATTTGATATATATGTATATTATATATATATATATACATATATATATATGTAAGGCCTATACATATATATACACATATTTATATCATATATATATATATATATATATATGTATATATATATATATCTATATATATACATACACACACAAACATCTATTACTAAATAATTGGTCAATTTCATGCACACATATCATAAATGATAAGCATACTCTGTCACAATTAATGTTTAATGAATTATTTAATGTTAAATAAATTGTTTAAAAATTTAATTACCTAAAATACTTTTCATATTTGATAAGGAAAAAAATAATGCTAGAAAAGTAAATCCAACAACAGTACCACCTTTCGTTTTATGTTAATTCCACATTGGATTAATATGAATGAAACAAATTCAGTCAAATTATTTTCTGTAATAAATAAATAAATGTAACTTCCGACTGATACTGATAGAGCGACAAACTTCGGCAGCGCCAGCGCCGCTGTCAGTGACAGTCCGGGTGATCGGCGGCCGGCGGCCGTAGCCGCGTAGCAAGGCCAGCCCGACGTCGCCGTCGGCATTTCTTTCCCCGTTCGCTGCCGCTTCCGCGAGTCCGTTGCGCGACTGAACAGCATCATGCAGGCTGTTCATGCTATCTCTCGCGCATTCAGCTTATTTGCGTTTATTATATCGTTTCTTTCTTTCAAATTGGTAAACCGTACGGATCTTTCGTCGATCCGACGCCATGACACATACAGGTCATTCATCTTGAAGCCGCACCGTGATTGGCTGGCGTCGTTGCATAAGGTCAATTTTAATTAGCTACGTGGCCGCGATCACCATATATGGTTCGCGTGAGGTCGGGCTGCCAAGCAACAGCTGAAACTGTTTGTGATTGGATAGTTTCGCGGCACTTTCGGCGCCGATAACTAATTTATGTACGGATGTCGCCGATTTTTGACTTCGGTAGCGTACGGAAGGGATCATTTCGAACACGAGGATACCAAACATGGCCGCGTTGCATGGAGCAATGTTTACGTTTGAGCGCGCTGAAAGTTGGCCCGTTTTCGTCGATTTTAAAGGCCAGCCGCCATAACGACATTAGCAGCTAGTTGGGTAACGACATAGTTAATCCTTTTATTGGTACTTTTAGGACGAATTCAGTGAAATAAAGTTAGCAACACGTGCGCAAGACATCGTTCGTTCTGAAAATCAAGTTTATTAAAATTCGACCGTTTTGTCATTTTCCTGCAATTCCCGACCCGCGGCATACGTTAAATGTTTTGCAAAATTTTATGTGTAAATTGTATTTGTTCCAACCGCATAATTTATGTCAATATCCTCGTAAATAACCTTAACAGAATGCAAGTGTTTTGTTAAAATCACCAGACTTTCGAAAATGGCGTAAATGAATTCATCAATACCACCTTAAAAACTTATGGCTACAAAAACAGGGTTTTATAAAGTGTTTATAATCGCAGGCAATGAATGTAATTTCAACACAGCCACTAAAAACCACCTACGAGTGGACAGTCACTCACCGACTTATCTCCTGTTCCTCCCGAGTGATCTGACCTCCCAGAATGCCCGGTGTGTCCCGCAAACTCTCAGCGATGGCCTTCCGGAGTTGCTCCTTCTCACCACCCTCACCCTGGGTCAGGTCAATGACCATCTCTGCAAGTGGTCAGCCAGACATAGATTGGCAGGGGTAGAACTTCAGCATTTATTTTAAATACTAGACAGCAGGACTAGTACAGTGGAACCCCTCGTTTAAGACCGCCCCCCCCAAATCAGAGTGGGGCGGTTTTAAAAGAGGGGTGGTCTCTCGTGAGGGGTTTGCAACATTCAACACTAGGGGGCGCTTATAACGACTAACATCAACACTAGGGGGCGCTTATAATCACTAAGTAGTAAAATACACAAAATAACAAGTAGAAAATAAAAAATGAGACAAAATATTAACAACAACAAAATTATTTATTCTGTTTATTTTATGTGTGACACGTTTCAGTATAAGTTTAATTTTGAATCGTTTTGTTTATAATATCTGATAAAGAGTATTCTCATTTTTAACCGTTTGTTAATAATATCTGATAAAAACTATTCTCAGTTAATTTATTTCAAATTCGGTCTGAGGGGCTAAAAATGCTGCCACCTCACGGCGTCTGGGTAACCGTACCGCGGTCGCCATTTTGTTGTTCTTTCCAGCGCCACAAAACGATCTTTTACTTTCTGATCTAATCATCAAAACGACCTCTAACAGCTGCGAAACTTCCTCTCTAATAACTCATAGTACATATACATACGCTAGGTCATAAAATTAAATCATTTAAATTGCTGTGAAGAATAAAATTCACAAATCAAAATCGTGCTAAACTAAAGTCGACATGGCCGACGACTGCAGGCCGTAAATTACCGTGGCGTTACGTAGATATTTTATCGCGGTGTCGCTAAATCTGGATTCCAGTTTTATCCTAAACTAACCTACTAAAACTTAGCCTAAGTTTCTAAACTTTAATCGTACAAAAGTTTCTGAACTTTAATCTTACACAATATGGATATTACAGTAATCACAGAGTTACGCGTAGCAATCGACGGTGACCATGTCCGCCATGATGTTTTGCCGGCGAGTTCTTGCTCGAGTTTGTTTCGTTGATTTTATTTGTTTCAGTAATGTTCAAGTGATTTAATTTTATAACATAGTGTGTGTTTATAAATACATAAGATATGTGAGGAAAGTCTAGCGGCTGTTAGATGTCGTTTTCATAATTCGATCAGAAAGTAAACGATCGCCAAAATGATTGGTCGTCGTCAGGCGATTTATTGTTTTGATGGCATTGCGCGTTAGTCATGCGTTTAATGAGAGTTCGTTGCGATATTTAGGTTAAAAAATGTGCTGGCCACCTATCGGATGGTCGTTCGTCAGGGGTAAAATTCAAATTGGTCGCGTCTGCCGGGTGGTCGTTGGTGAGGGGTCGTTTATACAGCGTAGGCATTCCGTCAATGAAAAAACGGTCGCAAAAAGCCGGTGGTCGTAAATGAGGGTGGTTGTTCGTCAGGGGTTCTACTGTAAAGTTAAAAGTTTACTAGTCTGCCAATAGGTTTACTAGTCTGCCAAAACATAAAAACAATCCAAATTGAAGTTTTTTACAATTTGTTTAAAAATTAAAAAAATGCACCTTTCATAAAGGTAACTAATAAAAAGCACAGAAACAAATTACTAAAAAGGGAAGATATGATCTGCATTAAAAAACTGCGCAATTGAAAAAAACCTCAATTGCCCTCATTGACCGGTAGCACCACCCTACCATTATATTTATTTTATGAATTTTCCTGGAAATTTACCTCACATTATGCTGTTATGAAAACTGCTCTTCTGGACTGTATTAATGGAAATAAAAATATTACACTAGAAAATTTTAGACATCAAAGAACCACTAATCTTACAAATAATGCCCAGACAAGTTCATAGCTGGTGGAAATGCCTAAGAAAAGGTCGTAATTTATCAGTAAATGAAGCTACTTATCAACGTTTTAATGACTTGGGATTTAGTTTCATCCCCCCAGCCTGTTGATGGGTCAGGGTTAGGGTCACTGTGACTACAAAGGCTTAATTGGTTGATATAGGGTGGATGACATTGACCTTTACCAGACAACCGGACTAGTTATTAGGAAGGTTTACTAGACCACCCTTATCTTTACTAGTGTACGGACTAGCGGGTAGTTCTGCCCCTGGTTTGGTGTTGTGAAAACCTTACTGATATCATCACCATACATCACCCCTCCCTCATAAATAACCCACCAACTACTAATCCGTCAAGTGGAAATTTGTTGTCTCAGGTGAGGGATATGCTCCCCACTCTTGGGCCGGCGTTCACATATTTTCTCACCTGTGCTAGGGGGTGTCACATTGGTACTCTTGTCCTCTCTCCCCACCGGTGCCTCCCGCTTCCTCTCAGCCAGGGGAACCACCTGTGGAGTACGGACATGGCAATGAGTCACATTTAAATATAATCCACCTGGCATATTATGACTCAACACATAACATATTCCCCCTGCAGTGTTTGCATCTTGGGTTGTAGATGGATATTGTTATGTATTTCAGATAGTAATACCACCATGATTATAGCATGCAATGTACTTATATTATTATAATAATTGCTTTAGCAATAAAATTATACCTCGTTCATAACTTGAATTATACCTTGTTCATAACTTGACAAGTAACATCCTGAATGAACCAAGTCTACATTTATAACCTCTAACCTACCCGCGACATTGTATCACTTACCGTGGCTGCTACAGAGGCGCCAGACTCCTCGGTGATGAGTACATTTATAACCTCATCAATCTCGTACGAGCCGTTGTTGTTCTGACATGCCTTGATGGCTCCACTGATTCTCTGGTAGTCATGTATTCCCGTCACTTCACGAATCTTGGCAAAGTCATCGCTCTTTTCTTGTGATCTCTGACACAAGATGCAATCCAATTAAGCTTGTTATTATACCCCCCAAATACATGTATGCCAAAAGAAAAGCAACATGTATGCCATTTTACATATTTATTAAATATTATGAGTCTAACAGTGTCTAATAATTATCTATATAAACTTTCTTTTATGCCTTTTACAGTTATATGTGTTGAGTCATAATGAGTTGCAACTTGCAAGTCCAAACAAAATTGTTAGATATACAATTTAAAAGGATATATATATTAAGCTTTCCAATGGTGCATAAACCTAGCTCACTCACAGCCAAAGTTATTTGACAATGAACATGACTGGGGTACAAATGTTGGAACTGAGAAAAACACACATTTGAAGTTCGCATACATTTAAGAGTTTGCTTAAAATGTGGCAATTTTTCAGGGTTGGCATGTTTCTAAGAAAACGTTTTAGACAGGACAATGGGAACAACCTGGTATTTACCAGTGGAAATGGTATTTACCGGGAAATATATGGGAATAAGTCTGTAATTTATATTACCACTGGCTAGTTCCTGTAATTCTACCTAGTTAATTTAGAATTTAGTTAATATTCATCTAAAGCTAACAGGTTGACTAGTTATTAGTTCAGATATATGCTTGTATTTCTTTAAAGCATGATTTCAACAAGATGTTCAAAAGAAAATTGATCAGTAAGGAAATATGGTGACTACAGTCTAGTCTGTCATGTATCAATTTTCAATCTTTCAATTTAAGAAACAAAGAAAATGTTGAGCTCTGGACATTCACAGATTCGTGAGACAAATCTACCATGTAATGTACTTAGCCTTAGTAAAAGATTACCAGATATTTAAATAATGCTTTCAGGATTAAATTTGCAGTAACAGTGTAAACAAACACAAAAGTATGAGCTAAAACAAAATGCAACCAAGATGCGGGCAAATGTGCCAAACCAGGGATGTGGAAGGTTTGACCAAGTTAGTGAACTTTGTTGAAATGCCTAAAGTTAGCATGACGTGTCTTATATTACGACTGTCAGTGTCACTGGCAACATTTCACTGGCGGGTGGGTGCAGATTGCGAATGTCAGTGGGCCGACAGACTGCATAACTCATGCGTCCCCGCAACGCACAGTGCCGTAACGCTGTTAAAACGTATCACTATTTACTGAATGATGCTTTAGAAACTTTGCAAACTTAAACAGGCTGATTTCCAACATCACAAGCATGTGACTGTGATCTGGTGGAAATGGAGCACGCTCGCCAACAATCATCATCATCTTAGACATGTTTGGAAAAGTTTAGTAAGTAAACGTAGGCAAGTTGACCAGTTACACATAGGCGAAATCCGGTTATCAAACGCAGAATCGCCAGTAAATGTTGTGCTTGCATTGCACAAACTCACTTGATTTTGTAGAGCAACTGGTGATTGTTCCACAGTCATTATGACCACCGGTTCTTTGAGGCATTCTCTGTCATGGCGGATATGGAGAAATTTTCGATTTAGAAGTTAACACACTAACGCGTTTCGACGACACCTAGGCATCAATGGCGTTTCGCGTGTGTGGCGCGCGTGTACATGCGTACGTGTATGCGACCTAACTTACACGCAACACGCGTAGGCCCTACTTATAAGTGAACATTCGCATGCCATAGCAGGATATGCACACTGTGTGTGTGCGTGCGTGCACATGTACGTGTTTGTTTTCGCGCACAAACCGTAAACCAGCGCGAGCACGTGTTCGTGCGTGTTTGCATGTGTGTTGTACGAGACGAATATAACAGTTCCATAAACGGTTGTGTCATTGAATTTGAGTAAATACTAATCCGATACTAATTACTCTTCGCTGTTCTCGCTCCATCTATGATGTCGGAGACGGTGGAGGCTGTTCCTTTTTAGGAGTGATGTTCATACACGTGCTTACCAGTCCAATACCAAGTGCCTCCGAACATATATAAACGGTCCGGTCCGCCTGTGGACCTTGTTTCCACCGCTCGGCATCGATGACTAATCTCTCTCTCTCTCTCTCTCTCTCTCTCTCTCTCTCTCTCTCTCTCTCTCTCTCTCTCTCTCTCTCTCTCTCTCTCTCTCTCTCTATATATATATATATATATATATATATATATATATATATATATATATATATATATATTGTGGTTACACATTTATGGTTAAATTATTACGAGGTCTTATTGAAATGACCAGCCATTATCACCAAATCGACAATAATTATTATTTTTTCGCTTCAGACATTTACGGCATGATTGCCTTTGATATACGTTTCTGTGTTAACTTCCGATTCCAAACTATAATGTTTTGTCGTTGCATATTCTAAATACAATTCTTCAAGAAACGATGTGAAATAAACATCTAGTTTAAAACGTTGTATTACCACGTACAACAGCAATTATGTCTCTTTTAGTAGATTCGTGTATCATGTTTATCTCCGAGGCAAGTAAACGATTTATACTTAATATCGCTCAGCCACAACTACATTTTGACGTGTCGCCTCACTGGCCGACTTCGATTGAGCTACTCTTTGTGGGATATGGACGTTATGTCCCAAGTCACATATGTCCTAGACGATATGTCCTAAATTTATTATTACGTTTTTATGTTATTTTTGCACTTTAGTCTTAACATAAATATGTTGATGTATTAACACTAATGGCATAGTAATGCTGGCACTTTTTGTAGAACATTTCAAGTCCATTTCATGTTTAACTGTCACTTAGCATCTTGTTTTTGGGACATATCGTCCACAATATTTGGGACATAAGTGACTTGGGACATAAGTGACTTGGGACATAACGTCTATAGTAACTCGCGTAACCCGAGCCACTGCGTTCACGGCCTCAATCTCGGAAACGAGCGAACTACTAGTTCCAGGGAAATTAGACCACTGTGCAAACTAGAAAAATTGCCATTCCAAAATTAGGCACTTGTGCAGAAATCGGACCCACCTAAATTTTGCCATTATAACTGTTACTGTTAGGGAGGTCGGACCGATTTGCCGCCCCTTTTGACAACATG
The DNA here is from genome assembly GCA_964017155.1 of Oasisia sp. SBJ-2009. Classification (NCBI taxonomy): domain Eukaryota; kingdom Metazoa; phylum Annelida; class Polychaeta; order Sabellida; family Siboglinidae; genus Oasisia; species Oasisia sp. SBJ-2009. The sequence goes on from OZ024859.1 coordinate 39,083,428, forward strand.
GGGAGACAGGGGTCCGGGTTTAGTCGCCGTAATTTATTATCACGCAACATACCTGTTCTTGTATAATTTTTCTGATGTTGTTATAATGTTAGTCTATGATTCTGAGCCGATAACTGATTTTTTGGCGGTGTTTAAATGGTGTTAATGATTTTTTCCCTCTCGGTGTCGTATTTCGGTTTTCATTGTTTACGCCCGTGGCCATATTGGATGACGCTGACAGGCTTCATCTTCAAAAATTGTTTGCGAGATTATGGTAATGAGTATGGCCATTTTGAAAAGTTGTAATTAAAGAAGAAAGATAAATGAATGTGATCGTACAAATATCATGATAATCCGTCGATAAACAGTTTTAGTAATTAGTCAGTTAAAATGGCCTATGTTTAATGATGTTTTGTGACTATTTATTTTGGTTGCTTCAACTTGCTTCATACGCAGAAGTGTAAAGAATTGTGTGGACGATAATATGATTACTGTGATGGCTTACTAGTTGATAGCGCATTTGGCCACAAAGTCCGTTTATGGAGCCCCTGTCTCAAAATACATCGCCATTTTGCCTTATTCCCCGTGGGTGTGGTATGCGAAGCACTCTGATATCGACGTGATCGATATCGGGTGTCTTTGATTAATACTATTATAAATAGTTAGCAAGTACTTATGCTTGCACATGTAACTGTGTAAACTAATTATTTAGTGCCATGTTTAATGTAGATAATTTACATTAGTTTGTTTATTGGTATTATTGTATTATTTCCCTTTTTTAGCATATACTATTCATACTTTTGTGTGTTGGTTAGGCTACATTAAATATACAATTTTTTTAATTAAAATTGATAATTTATCATTAATGTTTATAAAATTATATTATACGAGACTTTTGTATGTCGTTACTGGGGTATTCTTTGATGACAGTTTTACATGAATTAGTATTTAGTTTTGAGAATATATGTAATTTGTACAACCTATTGTTGAAAAATTATGATACTTTATATATATTAATTAAATTTTTTAAATAGGTATGTATTGCCCTTTATCATAGTTTACAAAAAATCAGTATAATTAAAAAAAATTCTTCTTGTGATTTAGGTATAAAATAAAATAGGAGAATATTCAGAAAAAGAAATAAAACAATTTTTAAATAAAATAAAATTGCAGTTTCATTAATATTTAATCTATGTAATTGGAGGCAGCACCATTGCATTTTAATTAATTAGTATTATCAGAATAAAAATTGAAAGCAATTCTAAAGATTTATTGGCAAGATTAAATCTGTCAGAAAATTGGCGAATTTTTTTTTTAATTTGAAATTTCATAAAATTGCAGTTTCGTTAATATTTCATCTACATACATGAAACAAGCACAGTTACACTTCAAATTAGTGATTATGACCAGGGGAAAATAGAAAAAAATTAAATGTGTGGTTTATAAGCAAAATTACACATATTAGCAAACCGTCAGAAAATGTCATGAAATTTGTAACTTTAAACATCTGTAGTTTGCTTAAAATATTTCACATATATATACATGAAACAACTACCGTTATACTTCTTATAGTAACTACTATCAGGGAACATTTTTTGTTTATTTTTTTTTTCGAAAGAAAAATTTGGTCCGACCACCCTATAACTGTAACTTTGCCAACATCTGATACTTGATTTTTTAATTAAGTAATTTAGCATCATCTTGCACATATTTATGTTTTGTAAACAGCGTATCTTACCAGACTTGTGAGGTCGAAAAGCCAGCCCAAATTGTTTATCGCTCATTCCATGTGCACGGCGAGCGCTATTTGGGTCTCAAAATGTAACATTTGTGAATCATAAATATACCTGGGAATGCTGATTGATCATGTTTAGGATTAGTTTGTGTGAGGTATCCAATATAGGCAAATGTACAGTTAAAATGGAAAAACTGAGGAGGGTCCGATTTCTGCAAAAGTGACCAAAACTATCCTGGTAAATGAACATAACTGAAATAAGCTTTTTATCTTCTAGACATTTTACGTGTCCATTACAGGGTTAGAATTAAGCCTAAAATGAGTGGGGGCCAGCAGGGCCCCCACTTTTCAAAATCTAGGGGCCCGACACAAAAAGTGGGGGCCATGCAACAAATCAGGGTTGCCACTGGTCAGGGAAAAGTCAGGGAAATTCAAGTTCAGGGAAAAGTCATGGAATTTTGTGCTGGGTCAGGGAAATTTGAAATTTTGAGAAAAGTCAGGGAAATACAGGAAAATCCCTTGAAAGTCAGGGAAATTTGACTTTCTCATGTCATACGCGTAATGCCGCGATGCTGCGAACTTGAATTCATTGAACGTAGCGATCCCATGAAACAATGTTGATACCACAGACATATGCTTTTTAAAATGTGAATACCATACGTTCTTCAGTTGGCTGTTGTAATAATGCCATAACTGTTCTTTTGGCAATTTTAACATATATATATATATATATATATATATATATATATATATATATATATATAGGTTTGAGTGTGCAGCAAGACATTTATTGTTAAATGGTTAATTGTGTCATCATTCAGTGGTATAGGAATTGAACTAGGCAATCTGAGTGAGCATCGAACAAGAATGATTATATTTTTAAAGTTAATTGCTCATTATATGTACATCGCGTATACATTTTCATGATTATCCAGTCAGCATGGTCAGGGAAAATTAAACTTTGAGTCAGGGAAAAGTCAGGGAATTTTGAAAGCTTCCACGAGTGGCAACCCTGACAAATGCATGTTTAAATTGCATTGTAAGTATAACTTTATTCAATGCAATTCACATGCCACAAACATCATTGTTATAGCTTTTGTATCAGCTTAATTAGTAAATACTAATGATAATTGAAAGAGATCAATTGAGGGTTGTTAATTTTCCTCTGAATTAGAGCTGCTTGAAACCTATAGATCAATTTTAACCCTGTTGATGGGCAGCAACCTTCTGACCCCATCCCACCCACACCCCATCCCAACCCCAGGCAGCAACCAGCATCATTTACTGATAAAATATTATAGTGAATAATGACATGTTCTGTGCTTGGCCTCTGCTCTGGGATAGGAAGTTGTCAGGCCATTATTTATAAATAATTATCTGTAGTCCAATATGTTTGATCTGGGGGACAGTGGGGCATCTGGGGGCCAGTCGGGCCCGCAGTGTTTGACCTCTGGGGACCCGACAGTAAAAGTGGGGGTCAGCGGGCCCCCTGCTAAATTCGAACCCTGCATTATATTTTTTACCAATCAAAAATTAATTTTATCCTTCCAACCGATGGGTGGTTTGGTGACCCATATTTTCTAGACAAACCTGTGAAGTAAATTGATGTCGCTGATGAGGTTTCATTGAGCTTCGTTTTCAGAGTAATTGTATCGATTAACATCTGTTGGAGACAATCTACACAAGGGCTTTATGCAGGATAAAATTATTGCCAGTCACACATGTTTTGGTGGACACATGGATGTTAATTGTTAAGCTAGTTTACGAACTTTCGGATGTGCCTGATGACCTGAAATGGGCTACAAACACACCTATAACACCATTTACACTCAGATTTAGATTTTTTTTTGCTCCTTCATTTTTTTACCCGTCCACCACCTGTCCACCCATATTTCTGCCCATCCGTATTAGTTTTTACCCGTCCTAATGATGGGTGCACGGGTCTCTACATAAAGCTATGATCTACACCAGTAAACATACATAGCAAACAGATATTATATTTAGCTTCAAACACTAACATTGTATAATCCTGTAATGTCACCAAAATGTTGATATATGATATAAATTTTGCATATATTACAGCCTTACAGGTAACTTGGATTAACAACATCATTTTGTATTTAATCAATGTATGATGTGACATCGCTGTTTGAATCAAATTATTATATGGCATAATCATTAACAAAATTATAATTGGTCATATAAAAGAGGAAGATGGAAACTGAATATTTCTAATGAAATAATTTAAACAACATTGTTCTTTTAATTATCATTGATTTCCTGTTTCAGATAATCTTCTTTGGTGGAGGATGGGTTTTCTTCTTAAAGAGGTTATTTCGAGATTACGAGGTTAGTACTGGTCCACATTACACGGTATATCTTTTGTTCTGCATAAATAGTATTTAGCTGTTTCTTGAAAAATATATGCAGATATGACACTGGTACCGGTACTAAAATGGTGAATGAAAACAAAAGGGATTCAACAATTCCTTGAAGTTGGCACTCGTGTAGTGTCAATGGATTTAGTGACTTCGGGCCAGGGTAAATGTCGAGCTCTGCCCAGGGATCAGAAATATGAAATATATGTTCTGTCTTTAAACAGTGTTAATAGATAGATATTTTGTTGTACATGGTTATGCATTGTGACTATTATACTACATAATATGGAAGTATGATGGAAAAATTAGTAGTAATGGTAATTGCTTCAAATGTAATAGCAGTGTTGCAGTCAGTATGTAGTACTAACAATAATAGGAATGACAGTAGTAATAGTAAAAAAAAATTATTATTTAATTTAAAAAAGGTTGTGAATAACCAATTGACTAATACAATTTAAAATCATGAATTTAATAAGTGATTAAAATAATTATTTAAGATAGGGTAAAAATACAAAACAAATATCGTGTGTACAATTGGGATCTCTTACACAATATGTGTACATACAGCTTCTAAAATGTATATCAGTATGGGAGTAATTAACAAAAAGAGTGTATTCAGACTGATGAAGACGACATAAATGGCTAAATATGGATGAACGAATGCATTCATTGAAAGATTTAATAAAACTTGCACTACATCAGTACATCTTGATGGTTAAGTAAAGTAAAATTGTGAGACTATTATTGTATGCGGCGGTAATGCTTTTCAAGCTGAGATTTTTTAATTTGCACCCAAAGACAGTATGCTTAATTAAAATAACATAATTTTGTTGGTAGTATTACAAAGAAAAATTGTCAAGCTAAAACATTAGCTTGTGCAAAAACTAAAAGGCATCTTTTTGTCTGGCAATGTCATCATCACCAGTAAGATTGTTGTTGATTACATGACCAAGTAACGAGTGCACTGTATTTCTAATTAACTTGTTTCCAGGTCCACCACTGGGTCGTCCTTCTGGTGTTTTCTGTCACCTTTGCCCTCTCATGTACCATGTTTGAACTCATCATATTTGAAATTGTTGGCATACTCAATACAAGGTACAGTATAAATGAATAAATAACAGGTGTGAAAATCTAACAATTATGTGTGTATAATGACGTTTGTATTTATTACATTCTAATTACTAAAGAAAATTGGTCTGGATAATATGTGGATCAGCACAATGAAAATGACTTCATTATCATGTCAAGATGACTGCATGGTGATGTGATGCTTTAACTGAAAATACATGCCAAGATGTTCTACTCTTTTAATAGATTGTAAACAAAATGAATACTCTATACATGTACTTATTCATTAACATGTACTAACTTCCCATATAATGACTCACCGTCCATCATTCCCTTTAGTGTTTACTTCCTAAGTTCCCATGTGATCACTTAAAAATTCATATCTGTAGTAAAATAATGTATTGCACATGACCATCTCACACGAAAAATGGATTCCGTTCTGATTACAACAAAGACCACAGAATGCTGTCAAAATATTCAAAACAGATTCCAATTTTTGTGTGTGCCACAGTGGTAGTTGTGTCTAAGATGTTAGGTGTATACTCCTCTACCCAGAAATAGCCTACATAGTAATTTATAATTTGTATGTCTAGACCAGGGGAATATTGAACACAAGAAGCCACTGTTGTTAACTCGACTTCCGTCCAGATTATTACATGTAAACTGTAAAGCCTGTTTTGAAACTGGACAGCATGTTTACCATTCGAAAATTTGTTGCGTGGTCGAAATTGTGAACATTTAAATTGTGAACATCATTATGAGCGTAATACAATAACTGAACACAGTTTGACAGATGTTATATCGTTAATGTTATATAATAAACATAAGAACAACAATATACAAAGTAAAAAATTAAATCCTAGGAGCAGACACTGTCCATTTATATGAAGTAAGTCATCTTGATGTGGGAGTATTGAGACTTGTGGTGTTGAAATGTTGATGTTAATGTGCTGTTTGATGAAGCTCAGTGTTTTTGTTTCAGCTCAAGGTACTTCCACTGGAAGCTTGGTCTCTACGCCATTCTCTTTGTCCTTGTTGTCGTCCTGCCTTTCTACATAGCCTACTTCACTGTCAGCAACATCAAACTGGGTGGGTGTGTGTGGCAGGGTGTCTGACGCTATATTATAGGGTGACAAAACCTACCCCGGTGTATGTGGCATATGAAATACAATATTTAGACAGTATAAGCAGTAGTAAGCACTGTAGAGTTTATTAGGAATTACATTAGGCCATATTAACTGCATGAATATTAAACATATGTTTGCAGACGCACTAAAAATAAAAAGTAAAATTTTATGTAGTATGTTTTCAGATACCTATTATTTTTAAATATCTGAACATAATTATATACACAGTACTATTCTTTTGGATCCGAAGAATAATATTTGTTATGTATAGTAATAATTTTTATCTGTTTTGACAGCTGAGCATTTAATAATTTTATGTATCTGACTACATAGAATTGTTATGGTTATGTAAAAGTAACAATAATAGACGTATTGAATCTTCGCTTTATTGCATGTTTTTCTGCGTTTCAGTGGCCCAGTTTCGAGTCGTGTTGACCTTGGCAAGTTGGCTAGTGTTTCTCTACTTCTTCTGGAAGACGGGCGATCAGTTCCCTATACTCAGCCCTAAACATGGTCAGTATTCACAGAGAATGGGCATGATGTATGTTATAGCAAACAGGTGTCAGTTAACTCAGTTTACGAAAGATATTGTTCATGGCTGCAAGTTTTTGATAGATGGCAAGAATTTACACTTTGGAGCACTAATATTCAAAACATGCAACATTTCTGTCCGCCTGGTTTGGACCTTTATTATGCACTAATGTCACGTCATGTGTCAGCTTATCCATCCGTCCGTCCGTCCGTCCGTCCGTCCGTCCGTCCGTCCGTCCGTCCGTCCGTCCGTCCGTCCGTCCGTCCGTCCGTCATTACGTCATTACGTCCGTCCGTCATTACGTCCGTCCGTCATTACGTCCATCCGTCATTACGTCCGTCCGTCCGTCTGTGATTACGCCTGTCATTACGTTCATTTATTACCTGCGTGAAGTGTGTTCCACCCTACCCTGCGTCATGTTCCAGGCGTGCTGTCTATAGAACAGTGCATTGGGCGGATTGGGGTGATAGGGGTGACGTTGATGGCGGTGCTGTCTGGGTTTGGAGCAGTCAACTACCCCTACACAAGCATGGCTTACTTCCTCAGGTACACCTGTCCTAACCCTGTGTAATTGGGGTGTTTACTACAAAAAGTAGGCATTTTCCCCGGCATAAAATAGATTTTATTGTAAAATCACATTATACAGTATTTGTCTATTACGACGTACTGATAGACAAAATAAGTTGAAATAGATTATTTTTTTTATCGAAGTACCCTGGGTAGTGACAGAAAGGTTTTACTCAAAAAGGCAACATTTGACCATTGTCTCAATTATTCACAAAAGTATATATTTAACTGTTTAATAGATTATAGGAATTTTGCACATATGATTATGATATTATCTCTAGGATGCATAATTGCTTGCAAGTCATGTAATTAGTAGATCTTTTTTAATGTTCTTTTAATCATGTTGTAATGGTTCACTTTTCATAGGTGAGTAAATTCGAGTGACATTAATGTTGTGCTATAAGAATCTGTTTCTGATATGGCCATCAGTGTTTGCAGGTAGAAAGTGAGAGCAGTCTGTGGGAAGTATCGGAGTGACGTGAGAAGTTGTGCTCTTGTTGCAGGACTGTGAGTGATGCGGACATACAGATGCTAGAGAGGAGGTTGATGCAGACCATGGACATGATTGTGATGAAGAAGAAGAGGTGAAGAAATGTGTTCCTTATTGTGTGCATGTTTACACATGACGTAATACATTCGCATGTAACACATGAATGTAGACATGAATACACAACATACATGCTCACACACCTGTGCATATGTACAGTCATACAGTAGTCACTCAGTCACACACATCGAGGCATTCACACACAGTCAATTCTCAACTAATGCATGCACAAAAGTGCGTCTGTGTTTTTACATGCACAAACTTACACACATAAACATGTAAACACAAGCTTACACATATCACACACAAATTCACGTTCATACATGTGCACATGGACACACGCACACATACACACATAGACACACACACTGATACACACACACACACACACACGCACACACACACACACACACACACACACACACACACACACACACACACTGATACACACACACACACACGCATGCATGCACGCACGCACGCATGCACACTGACACACACGCACACGCACACACGCACACACGCACACACGCACACACGCGCACACACACTTCATAATATAAAACTTAATTGAAATATTTATACGCTGCAAAAATATGAATGTTTGTTGATTGGCTGAGTAGAATTGCTCTGGAAGAGAAGGAAATGCGACAGCGGGCAACGATGAATCGCAGCCAAGGTGGCGGCATTTGGGGGATGGTGAAGAGTTTAACATCATCTGGATCAAACGAGAGTATCCTCTTGATTTTACCAGTACCTAGAAAAATTATCTGTTTTTATTTCCCTATTACCCACAGGGCAGTCCATGGATGGTGTTCCTAGTTGAATGCTTGAGGTTAAACATAAATATATAGGTAAAAGTGGAGCTGTACTGAGGTTAGAATCTAATTTGAATTTAAACTCTAAAAATCATTCTGTGTTTTCAGTTAATGTGTCAAGGTATTATATGAGTGTTGTTTGTATAATTGTTGTTCACGTTATTTAAATATTAAAAATAATAATAACTTTTCGGCATCTTGGAGATATTTTTCATGATAACTGGGTCAACTCCATTCAAGTTATTATCAAAAGACCCATCATCAGAAGGGATAAGTAGGCACCGGTAGTTTATAAGCGACTAAGTGATGATCCTGATGGTTAGCCCAGACACCCGCAACTGAGTCCTTGAGGCGATGTGAAATATTGAAACAATTACAGATCCTCCATGAGGTCATAGATGAACACCAAGGAACATAGCTCAGGGATTGGAATTCATACAACATTCCACTGAGTGTCCTCTGCAGATTTTACTGTTGAACTATGTATATTATAAAGTGAGTGTGTCGTGTACCTTCCTTCACTGTCAGACTTGAATCAACTGAAGCAGGACGCTCTGGCTCACGAGGAGCTCAGTCGACAACTCTTTCTTGAGTCTGTTGATTTACACAATGAACAGGTAGGACTGGCAATTCTCTTACAATACAATACAATACAATACAATACAATACAATACAATACAATACAATACAATACAATACAATACAATACAATACAATACAATACAATACAATACAATACAATACAATACAATACAATACCATTTTATTGTCCCGGACTGGGAAATTCATTTTGCAGCGTTCGTCATAAAGATATAAAATACAGGAGTAGAGAAGTATAAAAATACAGATAAATTCATTATTAAAACAGTAGGTAAACATTAATCATAATAAAATACAAAACTAATATATAATATAATTGTAAATTATAGTTATAATTGTAGTCATGCTTCCACACAAAAATTAAAGAAACAAAATACAACATACACACATAATGATTGACGTGTTCACGGATGTTCTTTAATCGGCCATATTAGTTAGGTTTGTGATCATGGTTCACCAAACCACTAAATTATTTGTATTTTGCATCTGTCCTGTTGTGTTCTTTCTGAACCTTGTTTATAGATTGTCTATTACATGCAGTATCTGATGTCACCTGCTTGCATTTGTTCCACTGATCACATCTTACATCTGTGTCATTCTGTGATATGTCTCATTCACAGTTTGTTACTTTTAGGAGAGGATTGAATATTCAAAGACACTGAAAGGCAGATACTTCAACATCCTTGGATATTTCTTCTCTGTTTACTGTATATGGAAAATATTTATGGTAAGTAGCGTCTAATAAATGTATGTCAATATCCCTGTTGTTAGACAAAATTGAATACATTTCAATAAACATTACTCTATCAGTACTTTAAGGAGACATTTTGGATATCCGTGTTTTCTTGATTGAGTTTTCTATAAAATATAATTGTCAGTATTATAGCTGTTTTTATATAAATGATTTTCAAAGATAATGCAGATTTCTGTCCAAAATGCAAGTAACCATTACATGATAATATGCTAATAACAATTATTTGTTACAGCCTTGCCAAAGCACATGTTGTTAAATATACCTCAAATGTTATGTTAAACATATTTGAGTGTTTTGCATAATTCAGGTCAAGATCAATTAAAGAGTTTCTTATAACTTAAATGTATTATTTATATTTTATTTCAGGCGACTATCAACATAGTGTTTGACCGTGTAGGCAAGGTGGACCCAGTGACTAGAGGTATAGAAATAGCCGTCAACTACCTCGGCATACAGTTTGATGTGAGTCCGCACTTTTTGACATTTTCTTTCCTACTTTGTATCATTGTTGAACCCTGAACATGAGCAGTAAACTCTACATGTGAGTGAGTTTTACTGAAGTCATCACAACTCTGTGAGTCCAGGACAGGGCACAGGTTTGTGTTTAATCATATTTTAAGCATAAAGCCAGGAGCTTTACAACTGGCATTATTTAAAGTTCAAATCTAATTATACATTGTCATTAACCTGATGTCATTGCAGTTGAATGCACTGCAGGACCTTTATCATTTTATGTGTAACATTATGTGTGTTCTCTGTGTTGGAGTACAGTGTGCACATCACGAATTTGATTTAATTGGCTACCAGCTCGATAACTTATATATCTCCAGTAACCACCTCATCTGTGTTAAATTATTCTTGAATTATGTTGTATGTCAGGTGGATGAGAATATTAATTTACTTACCGAGCTAGGGATTATGAACATTTTAGCTTTGTACAAACATTCAATTGTTATTTGATTTAACAGTACACTTTTGCTAGTATTTTTAGTAGCCTACTGATGGGGTCAGTTACGGAAGCTTATTTAGCATAGTTTGACTGCCTTCGTTAATGGTCAGTTGATCCGACAGACCAGTCTGTGCCATGCCTTGTCGGTGGATGTCCTTATGGCAGGATGCCATCTTCTGTTATCAGGTGCGATTCTGGTCACAACACATCTCATTCTGGCTCATTGGGATCATGATCATCACGTCAATACGAGGACTGCTCATCACACTTACTAAGGTCACACGACATTCTACCTTGTTTTAATACCTTATACCCCAAACTGTTTTAACAACATACTCTCAGATTCCATAGTTTTGTATGGTCGTAGTAAACATCCAGTGAAATATGTTTTCAAAGAGTGCAGACTCAAATTTCCTTTACAAAAGCTTGGATAAATACATAGCAAGTCGACTATCTGGTAAGCTTAACAATGTAATACAGAATTGCCCGGTACATGTGCGTGATAACTGGTATACGAGGAGTCGGTTGAGCTTATCTGCAGACAGTTTCAAACAGTTGGGAATGAATATAAATCAGGCCATATTTGGCAGTTTAAAGTGTTACAGCTTATATCTGATTGTACATTTTAAGAGTGTCATTGTCAGAATGATTAGTATTGAAAACTAGCAGCTGAACTCCAAAAGTTGCAGAAGGAGAGAACCATATTGCAATGGTCTGAAGGGGGCCCTGATCCACCCATGTACAAGAAATAACATTGTCTTTCTCTGTTACTGTTTCAGTTCTTCTATGCCATAGCCAGCAGCAAATCGTCCAATGTGATTGTTCTGTGTCTTGCTGAGATCATGGCAAGTCTGTGTGAAACCAATTATCATCCTGGATATTTCTGAGAGTTTTTATTAAGAGGAACTGCCTGTAAATTGTAATACTTTCAGGAGTATTATAAAGCAGTGTCGCATGGTAGCATGGTAATAATGTATGGATGGTTGTAATGGAACTGACTCTGTAATAGGTAATGTTGTAAACTTGTAATGTTATTGCAATAGGCAAGAGTGTAACATTGTGGGTGTGGGTTGTAATATTACAGGTAGTGTTGTAATAATTATGCATGGGAGCATTGTAGTAGAATGTGGAGGAGTATAATATTATGGGATGGGTTTTCTCTGCATAGATGGTCATAACATATGTTGGGAGTGTTGTGATTAACATCTGGTGTGTGAGTTTACTAAGTTGGTTCATCCAGTGTACTGTGGTTTGCATGTCACAAAAAAAATTATGCACATGATCTCTGTTAAGCTTGATATTGCCAACAACACTGGTAGAAGTAATATATCTGCATTATATTACTAGTGTGACATCAGCTGGATAAAATATTGTTTTTTACGCGAAGAAAATTTTTGGAGCCAGAATTTCAAAAACATATACAACAGAATATATTTATACTATGCATTCTACATCCGTTTTAGATTGCCTGACAGAACTTTCGTTATGAAGCCGGTCACGTGATGTACAAATCAGTTAAACAAGTTTGTTAAATGGGTGCCATCTCTGCTAAAGTAATGCACTTTGATGTGATATCTAAATGAGACTCTCTTTCTAGGGAATGTACTTTGTGTCATCTGTACTCCTGATCCGAATGAACATGCCACCAGAGTACAGGTAGGTCACTCTCTGGAGACAGCTCCACTTCTCAGCCCGTGTCATGGCCTAAACAAACTGAAACTTTACGTTACCAATCTCATGACCTCATAATCCCAATCATGCTCTGTATAATCTATACTAATGGTGGGTCATTGAAATAATATCCAGTGTTTTTATTTTGATAAATCTGAAATGTAAAAAATCTATTTAGTGATGGATGTGAGTTCTCTAATTTGGCAGAAAAGCCACCTGACAGAACTTGACTGTGTGTATGTTACAGGTCTATCATCACTGAGGTGTTGGGAGACTTACAGTTCAACTTCTATCACCGCTGGTTTGATGTCATCTTCCTGATCTCGGCCCTCAGTAGCATTGGCTTCCTGTACATAGCACACAAACAGGCCCCGGAGAAGAGTGGTATCTACTGATGGCAACTGACCGAGTCTGCTTCTATGTACATTGAGAGGAGGGGGACAGAGGTCATGACCTCACATCTCTTGGGGGCCAAGCCTCCATCTCGCACACCTGTTTTTGTGGGGCCAACCTCCTACTAATTTTAGGATGAATCTTCCGCAAACCTTATAAATTTAAAGAGATTTTATAATCATTTTAATTGACTAACTTGCATGCAGCTATTTAATGTTTCAGATTAAAATGCCCGACTTTTTTTAATTTCACGATCTCAACATATAAAAACTTGAAGTACAACATACAGTAGGTAATTTAGGCAATTATATACAGTATGTTGTACTTAAAGTTTTTAACTTTTTTGTTATTATAGTATGTTTATTAACAAACTATTTTATCTTTCTTTTGTTTCTATTATTACAGTAAATGAATAATATTTTCACTCAACCAATAAATTAAGTGTCTTTCGGTGATTCATGCCACATAATCTCCCCAGCGGGTGTTTATAGTGTAAAGATTTGCACATATTTTTAACAAGTACCTCAATGGTATGCCCTGAGGATATAATGTTATAGATCGTTGGGATGTTTCACTGCTGGACAAATATAGAAACTACAGACGTATCTGTGTCTTTGCATGTAATGCACGGCTAAGTTGACTATTAAACTGTCTTTATAAATGTGGTAAAAGTCGGCAGTACAGAAGTTTTAACCACTTATGTTGACTTATTACCTCCAGCTATTTGTATATGTTGTTAGCAATCACAAAGTAATGTTATTCTATAGCAGTTAAAATATGACTTATATTATGTATTATATAGGAGCATCATCATGTTTCTGAATCTGTATATAATTATTATAATATATAAATATATATCAGCTATTGTGAAGTGATTAAGGTGCTTTCTCAATTCAATTTTGGCTTGTCTCACATTAGAATAATTTCATGAAAATCAAACAAACCTAATACCCATAACATGAAAATACTTTTAGTCTGATGACAACTGAACCTTTTTTTTATTAAAGTGACTGCAGATTGCATGAAATTATTCACATGTTTGAACTACTGGTATAGATGAGTCGTCAAGAGTTTTAGAAGTTAACAGAAATTGCATGGATTTGCGATATGATGCCAAGTTAATAAAAATAATAAATCCCATGATGTGTGTGTAATATTATATTTGAAAAAGCATGGTACATAAATAAGTTTTGTGACACACAATTCTTGTGTATCCGTCTTCATTTAGTCATTACACACTGTTATCATGTCACTGTTACTGATAATGTCTTGACAGTTCCTGCCATATTTTATTGTTCTTCAGCTGTCATCTGGGGATGCTGAAAGTAAAGCCTGTCCACTCCAGGATGACGTCTTCTCACTTCTTCCTGTCTCCCTCTCCTTCTTCTTCCTGTCTCCCTCTCCTTCTTCTTCCTGTCTCCCTCTCGTTCTTCTTCCTGTCTCCCTCTCCTTCTTCTTCCTGTCTCCCTCTCCTTCTTCTTCCTGTCTCCCTCTCGTTCTTCTTCCTGTCTCCCTCTCCTTCTTCTTCCTGTCTCCCTCTCCTTCTTCTTCCTGTCTCCCTCTCCTTCTTCTTCCTGTCTCCCTCTCCTTCTTCTTCCTGTCTCCCTCTCCTTCTTCTTCCTGTCTCCCTCTCCTTCTTCTTCCTGTCTCCCTCTCGTTCTTCTTCCTGTCTCCCTCTCCTTCTTCTTCCTGTCTCCCTCTCGTTCTTCTTCCTGTCTCCCTCTCCTTCTTCTTCCTGTCTCCCTCTCCTTCTTCTTCCTGTCTCCCTCTCGTTCTTCTTCCTGTCTCCCTCTCCTTCTTCTTCCTGTCTCCCTCTCCTTCTTCTTCCTGTCTCCCTCTCCTTCTTCTTCCTGTCTCCCTCTCCTTCTTCTTCCTGTCTCCCTCTCCTTCTTCTTCCTGTCTCCCTCTCCTTCTTCTTCCTGTCTCCCTCTCCTTCTTCTTCCTGTCTCCCTCTCGTTCTTCTTCCTGTCTCCCTCTCCTTCTTCTTCCTGTCTCCCTCTCGTTCTTCTTCCTGTCTCCCTCTCCTTCTTCTTCCTGTCTCCCTCTCCTTCTTCTTCCTGTCTCCCTCTCGTTCTTCTTCCTGTCTGCCTCTCGTTCTTCTTCCTGTCTCCCTCTCGTTCTTCTTCCTGTCTCCCTCTCGTTCTTCTTCCTGTCTGCCTCTCCTTCTTCTTCCTGTCTCCCTCTCGTTCTTCTTCCTGTCTCCCTCTCGTTCTTCTTCCTGTCTCCCTCTCGTTCTTCTTCCTGTCTCCCTCTCCTTCTTCTTCCTGTCTCCCTCTCCTTCTTCTTCCTGGCCCAGTTCCTTACAAAGCCAGCTTATCGTGGCACAACCACACACCACTTCAGGTTTCATTTCTTGCCATCAGGTCTTCAAAAGGTCTGATGGGTTGCTTAATTCTGTGGTGGTCTTCCTCACTGGTGTATCTCCACACTTGTCTAAGTCTATGGTAGACTCCTGCTTCCTTTCTAATGAAGTGTTATAAGCTGTATTTGTTAACCACAGCTTGAGATTAATAGCAGTATTCTGACTGGATTAATAGTAATACATTTCTATAAAAGACCATAAATTGAAATGTTAAAACTGAATATTTTATATACTCATGTTTTACCAATGTTCATTTGAGTCTTGATGCACTTCTGAGCGGGATTATATTCTGTATAAACGGGCTTTATGAATAAATTATTATTAACTAGCTATGGTATACCACTCATTGCGTATCAATTGTGCCACTTTCAGGATATATACCAGTTGATGAAACTTAGAATAATCAACAAAAATGCGTAGCATTGAGAACAGCTATTCAAATTTACATATATTTTCTAACATCCAGGATGAACATTTTATGAAACTGTTACTACATAATGTGTGTATATAATGACCTATGGTTTATTAGTTACACATTTCTCATCTATACGTAAACATGAAGACTATCGTTATAGACCCTTTCACAAACTACTGGAGGAAAGGTATTTGGTTAGTGGGATGGCACTATATTACAAAATGTATAAACCATGAAAGAAGTTGGTAAATCAAAGATAAACCGATATTAAAAAAATTGATTCCAATGATCAGACATGGGGTTCAAATATATATGAATGTATTGAAATGATGTCTTTACAACTATGCAAAACCATTCAAACTGGTTCAAATACAACTCCTTTAATATCTTTCATATATTATGTAATTTGATTAGCAGTACCACCAGTAAACGTCTGTAGATGTATTGGAGCTAAATATGCATATACATATTGTATATCTGCAACATGCATAACAGATTAATACAATAAGCCAGATGTAATTGTGCGGCTATGACAAAGGATAATTTGACAACACATGCACATTGTTGTGAGCAACTGTTTAGAAAGATTACGATTCAGATTATTAACACAGGCATGTTTTTTACATTTTATTCCTAGTCAATACACACAGCGCATCATTATTCCGCACTTCGTTGATTTAGAAACGACAAGTTTTTGGCACGCCTCTTTCAATATGGCAGTTAGTGAGTGCAATAAAATTTCAGCCAAATTACAAACAAAATAAAACAGCAAATTCTAAACACAACAATGTTCAAATGCTTCATCGAAATAAGCAACTAGTGTTCCGTGATTGCGCCATGTCTGCACAAATGCTAAGGTCACATGCTAAACGGTGCACAAAATACACAAGCGCCACAGTCGGTAAACTTGATAGCAGGTCAAATGTGGAACAGTCGGAGTGCTGGTTTCAACTACTGCACATCACGACTGAAAGATGTCTGGTGGCATCAGTGCCGTGACGGCATTCAACCCAAGTAGGCGAGTGAAGCCATGCAGGCAGACATGGCGATGGCCGTGGCGAGGATGCCCCAGCCAGTCTTGTACATAGTCGCCAGCCTCACGCCCTTGCCTGCATCCCACGACTGGAAGACAACACGTACGAGTATGTTAACATGGCCGGCGATACTGCATACCAGTCTTATTCTTTAAATCCACGTTTCGTTTTCAAACACAATTCCAAACATCAACAGTGCTGTGCACAGCTGCCGCATCATCTCAAAAACAAAATCAAACTAAGCTGACTGCCAGCGGTTTCAGGATTTTTATCTTTGCCGTCCTAAGCACTATACCGTTAAGTTTGATCATTTTGCAACCCTGCACTGTTGTTTGGCCACTGTACTAGTATATATTTATTTGGCCTACACAAGACAAGTACTTCCTCAGTTGTCATTACAGTGCGTGTCTATGTATGCATGTTTTGTTTTAGAAAATGGAATGATTTTGAATGAATTTTTTTTGAAAGGTGGCCTCGATAGCGACTAGCATGGTCTTAGAGCAGTCTCCTGACCGTATGTTGTATTGCTGTATTACAAATTCTTATGTACTATTACCATGTTTATTGTGATTGTTACATTTGTATTGATTCTGAGTTGTTTTGACATGGATATAGTGTATGTATTTGGTTGAAATACTGGTCGAATAAAAAACATCATTCATCCATTCATGTGTCTGTGGTGTGACGTGTCTGGCACATACCAAGTGTCGCATGCCGTTCATGTAGTGGAACATGAGGGGGAATGCTACAACCATCTTGGCAGGGAAGAGGAACCACTTGGGCAGGTCAAAGCTCTTGATGAGGTCCAAGTAGTGGGTGAAGTCTCCGGGCATGACGTACAGCCCAATCACCAGGCCGTAGAAGGCTGCAATCACAACCAACTGTCACACAGTGCCTTATCTACAGGCCAACTACAAATGCCCCCAATGAATTAAGATAACTTGGAAGTCACAACTTGTTCTTAAAACTATGCAAGCAGTGCTTTCTCTGATGCAGTGCCACTTATTTAAACTACACAACAGTTCCAAGTCACCAGAATAATCAGTGAGGGCTACATGCAACATCATTAAAGCATATTCAGTTTGAAGATGAATTTCTCAGTGTCAATTCAATATTTTGAATATAAAAAAAATGATAATTGCAAATTGCATCAGGTTTGTTATTTATAAATATTATGTCATGTGACACTAACAAATGTTGAAGTCTGTTTTAAATAGATGAGCTACAACATGGGCAAAATAATTGATGGTAATAAGTCTGTTAGGATCCCTGCTACACATTGCAATAAAAATTAACCTTAACATACCAAACGAAACCCATCATGATCAGTACAACAACGGCTGAACAACCTAATTTGTGGTGTAGTTCCAACTGGGAAACGCTTTCTCAATTTCTACCTACCGACTCCCATGGCGATTCCAGTGATACGATGTCCCAGGGACATCAACATTGGCTGATGCATCCTGTGGGAAAATAACAGCTAACATTGGTAATTTGTATTTCACAGCAGTTACAATATTATATCATTTTAACCGAGTGTGACAGACACGTCGCTTTGCAATCTGTGAATATATTGACAATAAATGGACACATATAAGCCTGCTTTCATACAATGAAATTTGGATGCGTGAGTACAATGACGTGCTGTTGGTCAGTATGGTAGCCATAGTGAGAACAATGACACATATAATAGACACTCTACTTCTCATGGGTGGCACAGATACGCAGGTTTGTTGACTCGTTTCATACCTCTTACTTGACAGACATAAAACTCAACCCTAAGCAAAATTCTTAAATATATTATAAGATAAAAATAATCAAAATTATAATTTTTCTCCAGCAATAACAAATGTCACCATCCAACTTTCTCCTGACCTGTGTCAACCATAAGACACAGAACATTAAACCCATGTGAAACCCAAAGACACTGCCAAATAAAGGTACTACCGGGTACTCACTTGTAGGTTGTGAAGTGGGTGAGGGGGCGACCAAGTTTCTGGTTTTTCTCCCAGAATGCCCTCATCTCTTCATGGGCCTTCACCTCTGACGACACCACTCTGAAAGTTCACATGTTGTCTTGAGCTACCAGTGCAAAATGGATATCTAAAATGTTTAATTGTTAAACATGTTACGGTTATAAGATAATTTTGATATTGCCAAGTTTAAAGTTATGATGATGGTTGAATTCAGTTCCTCATTTATTAATATGTGACATGGCATGCCAAAACCAGGCTTGTCAAGTTGACATTTCTGTATTATTATTGATTTAAATAGAGGAGAATCATAGCTTTGTCTCACAGGAAGTAGGAAATGTGTCCGCTTAGTAATTATCTTGGAGCAGGATAATGCATTTTTCATATTTGTTGGGATAAGTTCAGATAATAATACCACCATGATTATCCAACACACTAGAGATAGTACAATTTTATTATAATATAGATTTAATTTAGCAGTAAAATTATACCTCATTCATATTTTTATGCTAAGTATAAATTGCAATTATGATTTTTATTGTAACAGTATGCAACAGGTGAATTTCTGTGGCCGGTCAGTGTTAAAAAACAACAACTACGCGTTTACACTAACACAGTAACAGAAATGTCAACGTAACATACCTGGTACTTCCAATAATTTCCAAGCGATTAGTTTTGTTTCTTCATTTTAATAGCTATTTTTGGTTGTGTTATATGCTGTCATGAATATAGGTTGCTGGGATGTGACAGCTGGTAAATTTAAGTAAGTAAAAATTAAATATTGCAATTGTTCAAAAACAGAATAACTAACAACGAGATTGAACCCCCGCTGAGCAGAGGGTAGATGCACAGGAAGACTTTGACTGCATGAAGAGACTCTGGGGGACATGATGAGAACGGGAGTTATGAATCACAGGTGGGGGGAGCGAAGACAGCAGTGTGCAATCAATGACAAGCAAATGAAAACATATCATTATTAAATGTATTTTACTACAAAAATAACTAAGTATGTAACTGCTATTTGTCACTTACCTTTTTGGGATAAGAGCTGACCTCTGTACCGTGAGGCACGGGCGAATCGCCATCCTACAGATCAAAAATATAACATAACGTTTTATTCAAACCTACATGGTATTTCACTTTAGATATTCAATGATGCTTGTGTAGACCTATAATTTCTACATACACCCATTATGTAAAGTTGGTGTGTTTGTTTTCTTCTGTCTACCCTCAAAATGCTTATACATCAACCATTTACTGGTATATCGTAGGAGTAATTAAGACCAGTACAAATGCACGCTATTAAGTTGTTACAAAATAAATTTAAAAGGAGACGTTGTCCAGCCCCAAATGATACAGCACAAAAAGTGAGATCATGTCAGCTTTGAGGCGCACAGCCTATCCAGACCAGTCCAATGTCTATGAATGATATAATACGGGTTGGGGTGTGTGTATTGCATAATGCACCATGTTAAGTTTTGCTGTCAAACAAATTTTGTAAAGAATTGTTTAATTTACTATTAATAGGAAGGTCACGGCCTGGCCGAATTCGTAAACATGTTTATTGCTGATAGTCATGGCTGAGTGGCTAGCACAGCAGCAATCAGTGGCAGTGACAGCGAGTGCACGCGGACGACACGCGCAGCCGAGCACAAACACCCATAGATAGAACAGATAATGAGATGATTTATGTCAGGTGCTATTTTGAATCCGACGTAACAGAAAGTTATGCAGAATCGCATTATCACAACTTTCTTCCATAAACAATATGCTAAATTAACGCAATTATCCGGCCGAATAGTGGCTTTCCAAAACAGCAAATTCGGGTTGCGAGGCCTGGATCGGATTCGGGAGTCAACGGAGGTGACCACATTTTAACAGCCGACGCATGTAAATAACACTGCAACGATTTTATGCTGTGCACCCTGTTCAACAACAAGGGATAATGCGCACAAACGCATAGTAAACATAACGGCAGATTGCTAAAAACATTCAAACCTTAGCTTTGACAGAGACATGTTTTTGCTTCGACGATCACCACTTGGCAGCGACCTTCAGAAAAACCAAAACACTCACCTACTCTTCTGCAGACTTGCCCCATCGATCTTGCTAGTTTGTCTTGACATGATTAGCATTTTTCGTTTATAAAATGTCTGACAAATTAACAAACGTTCGGTTCATATTGATTGGTTTGTTTATTTTATAATACGTATTAAATTAATACAATTAAGTTTTATCGTAATATTAATAATGTTGAACAGCCATTGAAAATATCACTTATTCAATTAATTTCGTTTCTCTTTGCTTGGATGATCATTGATAAACATCATTTATTGGCATTATATTATAAGTAGGTGTAACGCATCTAATTAATTACAATAAACATATCTAATTAATTAAAGTAAATAGTAAATAATTAACAATTTATTTTGTTGTATCGCGGCCATAACAGTAGACCTGTGATAATTAATTAAAACACCAATTCCGTTCCACCGCACATCACCCAACTGAGTAATACAAGATATTATATATATATATATTATAATATTTATATATATATATAATAATTCATGCTAAAAAATACACAATATAACATTAGTTAACCTATATAAAATATTGGAGTTTGTACCGTGTGATTATATAAAATTAATATATATTAGAGTTTGTATGACGATATATATATATATATATATGTAATATATACATACGTATATATCATCATACAAACTCCAATATTTTATATAGGTTAACTAATTGTGTACATTTTATAGCATGAATTCCCACAGTGTATATTATGCGTTATAAAAAAGAAAATATTTTAATCTACAACCACACTTTACATGCTACTAGGATGCACGTGCCAGTTACCCAAACGTATATATGATTGTTATATTATAATATGGTATATAACTCATCCACGCATAGTATTCAAAATAATAACAGAACATATTTTATATGACATATAGTGTTGTATGTGGTATTTTTGGGGAAGACATACATAATACTTTACTTGTAAAAAGTAGCACTTAACTAAGAATTGTTTATAATCATAACAATTGTGATACATATGTACACTTGTCCTGGGAGATATACAAATAACGTGCCATCAGATCCACTATTATAAAAAGTTTTCCACAATGTCCAGATGTCAATTGTCATAAACAGTGATATTATATTAATCACTGCAGTGTTTTTTCATCATACATATATACATAATGATAAAGATGATGGAAAGTTTGTATTATTTAACTTCTCATTGTGTAACTTAATTACTTGTACTGGTGAAAATGTGATGAGCTTAGGAGAAACTGCACGTTGTAATAAACAATCCATAAAATGGTTACTTACTCAAGATCTTACCTCAAGACCGGTCAATAGTTGCCCAAACTGAGCATTGAGACTGTCTCAAGATTTGTATTCTGAAGTTGTAGGTCTCTATTGATGTATTTTTTTCCATATATTTATATCTGGTTTGTCAAGGCTGGTTAATTTGAAAAAGTATAATTGTACAGGTCTGGGTGACCTCTCCAATCTCTTCGGAGGCATGATTTCAGTTCGTTAACTGTTCTGGCCTGGACTGTGTCTTCTGAAAGGGAGTTCCACATTTTAACCACTCTGGTCGAGAAGAAGTGGTGTCTGTAGCCAGTTGCTCTCTGTGTTTGTAGTTCTTCGCTGTGCCCTCTTGTTGTTCCACTGGCTTTTTTTAACATCAGCTTTGATGGGCACTGTGTACATCTGCAATCCTTGTTGACCGAGTCAATTCTTTTGATGATTTTGAATGTCTGGATGATGTTTGTTCTCTGTCTTCTGAAGTTCAAGGTAGGCAGCTGTAATTCTATTAGTCTGCTGTTGTATGATAGTCCCTTTGTTTCCGGCACAAGTCGTGTTGCTCGCTGCTGAACTTGTTCAAAGATGTCTCTGTCTTTTTTCAGGTGAGGGCACCAGACACATGACGCGTACTCCAGGTGTGGTCTAACCATTGCTTTGTATAGCAGTAGAAACGTTTCTTTGTCGAGGTGTCGGAATGTTCTTGCTAGGCATCCAAGAACACGGCTGGCTTTCTTGACAGCATTGTCAATATGGTCAGAGAACTTGAGTTGGTGGTCGATGGTTACTCCAAGGTCTTTTTCGGAAGTTACCACATCTAACATATGAATGTTGCCACTGACATTGTTCATGTGGTAAATGTTCTGCAGGTTTGACTGTCCGAGGTGTAGAACATGGCATTTATCTGGATGGAAATTCATTTGCATTTTCATTGTCCATTCCTGGAGCTTTGTCAGGTCTTCCTGCAGAGAATGTGGTGAGTTGTTGTCATCTGTGAGTGTTGCGTAGAGCTTGGTGTCATCTCCAAACATTGACGTCAGGTTGTTCATAATCCCGGGTACATCGCTGACAAACATTGTGAACAATATTAGTTACGAAAGCTTACTATATTATAACAATATACAGCGTATGTCTGGACAACAGAAGTTGGTCTCTCAGTATAATATCTGCAACTTTTGTGTAAATTGAATGCACACACATCTCAATGTCGTATATATGTATGAAACAAATGCAAAATAGCATTGTACACCTTTTGATAACAATCAAAGTCAGTAGATAGTGTCAAAAATCATGACACATAATTATATAGATGCCTTAATAATTCTTAGCTGGTTCTCCTGACCAATAAGAGGTTATTTCTCAACTTGGTCTAAGACTGAGTAGGCTACAAGTAAGATATATTTATATAACATTATTGATAACACTTAACTTTTT
Organism: Oasisia sp. SBJ-2009; assembly: GCA_964017155.1. Classification (NCBI taxonomy): domain Eukaryota; kingdom Metazoa; phylum Annelida; class Polychaeta; order Sabellida; family Siboglinidae; genus Oasisia; species Oasisia sp. SBJ-2009. The sequence continues at coordinate 39,107,091 of OZ024859.1, forward strand.
AAATTTGTAATAACAATTTGCAGAAGGAATTTAACATATGTGATTTGCTGAAGAAACGAATATAATTTGTTATATGCGTTTTCGCTAATATTTTGTAGATATATTTCAATATGTGTGTGTTTGTTTGTATGCGTGCGCGTGTGCGTGTGCGTGTGTTTGCGTGGGTGTGTTTGTGTGTGTGTGTGTGTGTGTGTGTGTGTGTGTGTGTGTGTGTGTGTGTGTGTGTGTGTGTGTGTGTGTGTGTGTGTGTGTGTGTGTGTGTGTGTGTGTGTGTGTGTGTGTGTGTGTGTGTGTGTGTGTGTGTGTGTGTGTGTGTGTGTGTGTGTGTGTGTGTGTAAAAAGATTGTAAACATTTCAATCTTTTTACTGATCTTACTTACTTAATCCTCTTCATGTGGGATCACACATAATTAAGGCCGCTTTTAGTATGTAGGGAACTATACTATAGGGATACCAAAATTAATTGTAATAGGTATAGCAACCATCTCCCTCACGTATATATATATATATATATAATCAGTGTGAAATGGAAATAATTTGAAGAATAATTATCATGCTTTATTCGCTACATGGCCAATAGTAAATCGTCGTATAAAACAATGCGCAGCTAGTTAATCAATTAGTCTGTCATAGTGCTCTATCACAATGGACATGAAACAAGTAATTCTCCCCATCGAAGTTGTTTGATGTGAGTCTAGACTAGACCCGACTCGTACTCTAGACTCAATCAGATGCCAATTAACTCAATCGTGGAGGATTGTCTGCCGATTACCTGGAGCGCCGTGCGCTGATTGGACAAGTCCGCTCAGAGCATGTCCTTCCGGGTTAAACCTGTCAAAGCTTGGCCGAAACATGTTTGATCTTGCAACGTTGCGTGGTATTAGAATCCTGGATGAGACAGTACGCAGAACATTTGCAGTAGTTGCGTACACGAGGTGGTGCAAGCTTTAAAATATACATGTTGACCAAAAGTTAGAATTTACGAAAGTGGCAGAGAAAAGTTAAAGGTGGGTAGTGACGTTGTCAAGTGAAGTGCCAGTGGATTGTGACTACTTGTGACAGTTGTATATGCCCAATTATGGTTGCCATGGTCAGATGGGCCTCGACTATATGACAAAAATATGCCCATGATAGCGGTTATATATAAGTTACTAGATTCGGTTATAAATTGCAATAGTACTCATATATCGTAACTACAACTTCTAGTACAAGCAGAGCCAGAGTACGTGCTAAGGCAATTTACTCGGTCAGTGTCAGTGAGTGTGACTGTGAGTACATGCAGTGATGCACTGATCGTCTGATGCAGTCACAGACACAGTGACTGTGAGTGTCGTCTGTTGATTTCACAGTTATTCACACATCACTGTCATTAGACAATCGATTATAGGCGGTCTTCCTCAGTGCCTGATTGTGCCACTACCTGAACTACACAAAACCTATAGTAGCAAATGCTTCAACTGTATAATCACCCTGTTCGTGCATTGAAACAAAATGGTTGGTGCATTCCGATCAAGTGGTTAGAGCATATATATTGTGGCTAGGCAGTGTGCATTAATTTTTTTGATGCTACTGATGCATTCAGGCAGAGGTGCATTCCTACCATATTCACAGACAATGCTACTAACACGGTTGAAGTCACACGGTCTCAAATATGTTTGGAAAACTTTGTTTTAATTGCCATCTTTATTTGATAATGCATGCAGTTAAATGGTATAAAACAAACAGCTGTGATCACTATGAGTATTATAATAATTAGCAATAACAAAGTATGGACAATCATATGTGAATCGTAGTCAAGCATAGATTTATAGCCTACATATATATTTGTATATAAAATATATATATGAAAAGTTGAGTTATCCCATTATCTATCTACACATGATGATTGCATGCAGAATATCAGTGTTTATGGTGTCTTACAGACGACTTGTGTTATTCATTTGCAGCATGCCAGTTGACCAGATCTCATACTCAGAAAAGTATTTTGATGATCTCTATGAATACAGGTGAGTCTCGTTATCTGTCAAAATAATTACATATACTTATTATTTGTAAACGCATGCAACAAATCAAGATATAATATATGTTATAATACTAAATAAATGACATTAGGTGTATTAAATTGAGTTGTGAAATGACTCATTCTCTTTGTAATGGTAGTGTTCAGTGAAGTTTGCACGAATTTATGTTCTAAATTTCTCCAAAATGTTATTTTGATATACTTACGACTGGGTAATAAGAAACATTGCCAGTTTCCCATTAACTGCAAAAAATTATACAGAATAATCATCATGCATAAATTAATTTGCAGTCTAAATGTTTACTGATGTAATTTAAAGGGATTCTTTGGGACACAGAAGGGATTCTTTTGTGTCTCAAATTATAATGAAATAGGATTCTTTGTGACTATAAAACACTGTGTAATGTACATCATTTTTAATTAATATAAATATTTCATGTAACTCTATGCCATAATTTCAATAGGCTGTTTTATTAGTCACTAATGACCATGATAATATATATATAAAAAGAATCCCTTTCATGTCCCAAATAATTCTGCATACGCTGAATTTCTAGTTTTGGCTTGATCCATCTGTCTTATCTGTATATGGCATGGTTATTAGTGACTAATAAAACATAATTCTAATGAACAAACTTAGGCTAATAATTATATGAAATAATTATATTAACAGGGTTGTGTACATTACAGCGTTTAAAGTTCTCAAAGAATCCCTTTTCATTATAATTTTGGATACGAAAGATTTCCATTCGGGTCCAACAAAAATCCCTTTAACCAATGCCAAATACAGGCCTGACTTTTGTAAAGGTTTCAAATCACAAGATTGTTTAGATCAACTTTTTTGTAAATTGTTATGATTAATAACATGCTTTATGACTATTGTTATTTTCGATAAGTAAGCATACAAGTTTCACTACACTGGTTTTATTCAAAGAATCATACTAAATCATTGCTTTATAGCATTGGCTGATGACAGTGAGTTGTTTTGCTTCAGACATGTCATCTTGCCCCCGGACATTGCCAAGTTGGTACCTCGGACCCATCTCATGACAGAGACAGAATGGAGGAATCTGGGCGTACAACAGTCCCCAGGCTGGATCCACTACATGGTGCATGCTCCAGGTCTGTACAGAAGCACTAGAGTGCAAGCTTACTTTGCCATTTTTGCCTTTTTCACATAACAAGTGTTTAAAATTACAAAACTCGGAATATAAGCATAGCCAGTAATATGACGCCGTGTGGTCGAATGGGTTAATTACATTGGGATTCATAGAAGTTGAGGACATTACCTTTAAAACTGAATTGTGCAGGTGATTGTACTGGGGACCGTTTCACTAAGAAAAAGTGCTCTTAAGGAAAACTCCTATTTAAACAAAATCTGTTCTTAAATTAAAATATTTTTTTCAAAACGCAAATATCCATTGTTGTATTACTACTGAGGACGATATTTCCATGACACACTGGTGACAATTTCACGCTGCCGCTTCGCTGTGTTGACAGTCTTTAGGTATGCAAGATCCCTGTTAAGGATCAAAATTGATTTTAAAGAGCAAATTTGGGTAAAAGAGCTTATAACAACATTAGTGAAATGGTCCCCTAATCTCAAAGTAAATGACCAGTTTAAGCCCAGCTAACTTCTATGCAATGGAAGATCTGCCAGAGATAGTGGACGTACTTACACCACTGGCTTGCAGATATGAAGAAATGTTTTAGAGCGCAGTGGTTCAGGGGTAGAGCTTCGATCTCTCGACTAAGAGAACCCAAGTTCAAATCCTGTGCTGCGGTGTTAAAACCATGGGCAAGTTTTTTCACTGTACATTGCTCCAGTTCACTCAGTTATATTAATGAGTACCTGGCTATAGACAGTGGTGGATACGTCTTCGCGCATTAATTGTAGCATATGGCTGGATGCTTCCTAGAGAAGTTGAGACAGTGTCTAAGTGAACAGGTCTGTCGGGGAAGTAAAGTGTAAAGCGCTTTGAACAATCCTGAGGATTGGATACTGCGCTATACAAGAACTTACCTTGTTAGTGTTGTGATTATGTTTATGTTTTCAGAACCCCACATTCTCCTGTTTCGTCGAGTCGTGCCATACAAGCAAGGGTGATCCTTGCTCCTGTTGAAAATCAACATATGACACTAGGTAGCCTTCTTGATGGGATAACAACCGGATTACTGTAATCATCACACGTGCTTCAGCTGCCCAAAATCATGGTTCAGATGTTTCAGATGCGAAAGATGTTTTGGTTCTACCATAAATATTTGTGGTTGAGGGTGTCTGTGTTCTAAACCACAGATTTTGTTAAATTGTTAAGATATGTAAGAAATAGTGTACAAATTATGTGGAAGAATGTAAATGTTGCTCAAATATTTCTGAATGGTGACATTGTTAATTATTATAAAGTGACAGCATTGTTGTTAAAATTACTGCTTGACATATCGAGCAAGTGTTTATTCTCGAGAAATGTTGGTGTTTATGAGACTATGTATAGCCACGTATATAAAGGGAATACATTGTGTAAGTTTATTTGTAAATATGTATAAATCTGCATTTGACTCACCGTAGAGTATTGCTTATAAAGTATGCTTAGGCCATTGATGATTGAATACTTGTTTCTGATGTGTTAATATAAGTAGTTCAAATGAAAATATGTTAAGATGCTTTTAAGGAATCAACGTACCTGCAGCATTATTTATTTCTCACAATATTTGTATTTATTATCTTGATTTTATTTATGAGACTGATATTTTAGCACTGTAAGTGGGAAGCAAAACAGTACTTGGTTCATGTGATTCAATGGGGGGGGGGGGGGGGGTTTCAAAATTCAAACTGAATTACCAAGCAACCATACATGTCTACTATCAAACTGATGAAGGAGAGGCTGCTAGATGCATGAATAGGTATCTGTTGTGGTTATGTTCTCGTAATCTGTGAATAGTTCTTGGTAAGTCCTCCTGTGTTCAGTCTTACTCGTAAGCCAAGTTAAGGGGGATGTAGATGTCACTTTCCTGTATTCCAGTTACATATGTTTTATGTAAGTTTAGTCAAGGATTACTTAACCGAGTGAATTTGTTGTTTGGATGTGTTTAATTATGTAAACAATCCCAGATGTCATAGTTGTTTTGATAATGATGTAAAACAAATCAACAAAATGTTCTATTATACAAAATTATGCTTGTCAAATAGGTGAATGTTTAATTGTACAAAGTGTGACAGGTGCTAGCTGTCTGCTATTGGCTCATGAAATGGATGCTTTTGTTTGTTGTAATAAAGAATATTGTTACATTTCATCTGTTTTCAACATCATATCTATTTTCAGGGAAAAGTTCAACACTCTTAATGCAGATGTTAAGACAGGTTCTGTGTATATTCTGTTCTTGATTTATCAGTCTGTTACTGTCTTGAATGAGTATTTAAACTACAGTTCTAAAAAATATATCCTGGAATAATTGTATACTCTTTCAACTGTTAAAACACCAGACATGGGTTAAATTTGTATTTACTAGTTCCAATTCTTTTAAACATACCAATGAATTCCAATTAATGTTGACCAAGAATTTAATGTACTGACAAAAAGGATCAAATCCAAACATAAATTGTCATGATTTACATCTGACTGGGAGTTCAACTACTGGTGTTTGGTATATACCAAATGACACATATTAAAATGGTACATATTAAAATGGTACAACTGAACATGCTATCAACACCGTGAAACGATTCTATAAAGAATTACGTTTCTCAATTTCTTGCACCTCATAAATTATTCAAATTTGATCATAGCATTAATAAGTATTTTACACAGAAATTACAGCAATAGTTTTCTTTTCAATTAAACATTGTAATAACATGCACAATCTTATATGAATAATTATTCTTTTTGAGTGTAGAACGTATCCATCAAGACACGACTATGCTGGTAAATTGCCTAGTGACTAGTATTACTGAAAAAGTTTCATTCTGGTTAATTTACATATGTGATATTTAAGTGTGTGCAGTATGGTTGTAGTCCCACTAGGGGGTACCCCAGTTGGCATACCACATGTAGTTAGAGATATACACTCGGGAGAATCTAGATTAAAAGTTTCACATTGCTTTCAGCTTGCTACAGGTGAATCTGCCAAGATAACTGTGCAACACACTGACTATCATAGATAACACTCGTATCACTGTCAAATGTAATTGTTTCCCTTTAACAGGCTGTTTGTAACACTGCTTAACTGTACCTGAAGTTGATGAATTAAAAAGAATGTCCATCGTCAGAGCCCACAAACTTCCTGTGTAACAGTGTTGTGACAAATGTTCCACATCGACCATGTCCCAAGTATCACTACACTAAAATTCTAAATTTACTATGTACAATGACAAAGTCGACATTATGACAGGTCTAGCATAGGAGACACTTCAGTGAAGACCAGGTTCTGAGACGTCCCACTGACCGACCCGGGGTCTTCCGTCTGCGAGGAGTTGGAATCTCCCGTCGCGATGACAGTCACTGGCGTCATCTCTCCCATGTCATCATGCGACGTCGTCGACGTCGATGGCGGTGACACGCACACCAACATGTTGTCAATGACGTCGACGGTCCCGGGTGGAATCAACAGCTTCACCCCGTTGAACAGCACGTATTTATCCACCTGGTGGGATGTGTCGGAACTACATTCGGGTGACTCATCGCGACCGAAGTCGCTTTCGGCGTGGTCCTCCATGCTCTCATATGTAATGTCCACTACACTGTCATTAAACTGACCATCTGGGTCTCCAAAAGACTGGACAACTGACCCCCCTATGTCATCACTGTCTTCACCCTCATTTCCATCACCCTCTAAATCTGACTCCGACCCCTTCAGGCTCTGGTGACCCTTTGGGAAATGAAGCGCCACTTCCCCGAGCATCTGTAGATTGTACGAGTAGTCGTCGTCTCGGCTACTCCCCTGATCGTCATCAGGTGGCTCACAAATCGTGTCGCCATCTTGCTCCATAGAGGGCACCACCGTCTCGCTCAGGTTACCGGTGCTGTCAGAGTCGTCGATCTTGTTGTCGGAGCCGAGCATCTGTTCGGCAAGTTCGATGCTTTCGTAGCGCACGGTCTGTAGCCGGTACAATCCGTCTTCATGCAACTTGTACCTGCAACAAAACCCCGCTATTACGAAACTACAAAACATGTCTTCAAAAGATCGAAAAAATCACCGATGTAAATACACAGTGTCTAGGCAATAGTAAAAGATGTTAAATTTCTTAGTATGGAAAATTCTGCAAATAATGCATTTTCATTGTAGAGCATTTATGCGAGATTGCTTTTTTTTCTGACACTACAACTAATAACAAGAGGTTACTCTTATAAGGATGATCTGTTATTGCATTTTCAAAGTAGAACATTTATGCAAGATTGCTTTTTATGACACTGCAACTAATAACAAGAGGTTACTACTATATGAAAGATTTGTTACTGCTCACACTGGAGTCTCATAGATGATGAACTGCTTTCATGAACAGGTTTTATTATTATTATTATTGCTGTCATGCGTAGATTATATTCCTTTTTAATCATATAAAGTTCTTAGAAGTTGTGTTTACTGTACTCTCACTTGTACAATTGACTTGATTTATTAATAATTTTTATCTCTCATCACAAGAGAATTTCCCCATGAGGGAAAAATCAAGGTATTTTGATTTAATGCGATTTAAAGGTACAGCTGTACTGCTGTTACAGGCCACACTGGAGTCCCTTAGATATGTGATGATGAACTGCTTTATGATTAACTGCTTCTAATATTTATTAATTAATTTATTTATGTGAATGTAAATTCTATTCCTACCAATTGTTTTACCTATTGTAATTTTTAATCACATATAATTCTTAGAATATTTTTACTGTACTCTCTTGTATGACATAGTTTATTTATTAATCATTTTATCTCTCCTCTCAAACATCACACGTATTTCCCCATGAAGGACAAATAAAGATATTTTGATTTGATTTGTTCGGCGAAGTCAATTATGAGTTTGATTCAGCCAATTTCCATACAAAAACAATGTCGATAGGATCTGCCAGTGGATATATTAGCTCATGGTCACTATGTGTGACCTGCAGGATGGGAGTCCTAGCTCCAGGCTGGAGCCTTACCGGAAGCGATTGTGACCCGACGGCCATTTAAACTTGTGTTTCTTCTTCAGATGCAGGGTCAGTCTATGTCCTCGCTCGTATCTCATCTCACACAGATGACACGTGTACTTGGCTCCAGACGGCCCCTGCAAACAGGTGCCATCTCACTCACTCGTGTCACTGGCTTCCTTTGTAAAGTGTTTAAATTATTCAAACTTGCATATGTTACATAAAATTATAGTCCACAAGTCAGTACTCAAGCAAAACAATAATAATTAAAACATAATAATATACAAATAATTTGTATAGTGTCCGCATCAATCAGATTGTGTTCATTATTTGTAGCGCGCAATGGCTCAGGGATAGAGCTTCGGACCGTCGACTACGAAAACCCGGATTTTAATCCTGTGCTGCGGTGTTAAAACCTTGGGCAAGTTTTTTCACTCTACATTGCCCCAGTTCACTCAGCTATATAAATGAATACCTGGCTATAGACAGTGGTTGATATGTGTACGAGCAGCCTTCGCGCATTAATTGTAGCGTATGGCTGGATGCTTCCCAGAGAAGCCGAGATGGTGTCTGAGTGAACAGGTCTGTCAGGGAAGTAAAGTGTAAAGTGCTTTGAACGGTCCTGAGGACTGGATACAGCGCTATATAAGAACTTGCTTTTTTGGTTCAGTTGCTTACTGTGTTTCTGAAGAGAAAATGGTTGGTCACTTCTGACTGATTGACATGTGTCAAATAAAAATGTCTTACACAGTGAAAACCTGTCACAAGCTCGCTGAAGAAATGGACTTATTGAAATAAATCACAAGTCCTATTACTGGGAATAAGGACCTGAATTAAATAAGTAATTATTTAAATATGTGTGTGGCTTTACCTCATGACACTTGCGGTAGTGAATGTTCATGTTGCTGAGATTGTGACTCTTGTACTTGCAGGAGTTCATGTCACATTTGAACCACGTCTTACTGTGAGTCTCCATGTGACGTCTCAGGACACCAGAAGTCTTCCCCCTAGGACACGTCACAGCGAGGGTCAATGGGAATCACATGGTTATCCTTGGTAATGGGTAAATATATAATATTTTATGTATTGTACTTTTTAATTTTGTATTGTATTTTATATATATACATATGGACTTTTTGTTTGAAATAAACATTATATATATAATGTTTATTTCAAAAAAGTCCATATATATATATATATATATATATATATATATAAATTACAATAAAAAATAAAAAAGTACAATACATAAAATACAATTAAAACAATTATATATATATATATATTTTTTAATGTCCATATGTATATATAAATTATAATAAAAAGTAACAATACATAAAATACAATTAAAACAATTATTAGGTATAAGAAAAAGAATAAATAAGTAGGTAATAAAATAAATAGGTCATGAAAAAATTTGAATAGTAAATGGATTATGATTTTGAAAAAAACCAGATCAAATCTTTACGAAAAGATTTTAAATCACTAGCTGTTCTTTGATCAATACAATGCAATGCCAAACACACTGTGGGAAAAGTTGCTTTAAATTAAATTAAATGGTTACAATTTGTTCAATGACAAAATAATGTTACAACCATTGCTGGTATCTCGCACATAGATGATGGCAACTGCAAACAGCCTCATTGTTTGGAAAAATGCAGTTCATTGCTAGACCAACCACATGGGGGCCATTCATTAATGAACATGGTAACAATAAATAACTGCCTTAGTGGTTATTTTAATAAATACCAATGAGGTACCTTGCTCATGCTGATAGCATGTTGCAATGTAGATAAGTTCAACATATTTGTCAGCCACAATCAAAGTGGTCACAACAGAAGGGTTTGCAATGATGAACTTGTAACACGACCCACCTGAATTCACACTCTTCGCACTTGAAGGGTTTCTCCGTCGTGTGTCTGTAGCGGATGTGAGTGCGGAGCCCAGACGGGGTGGAGCAGGTCATGTCACAGAACGGACACTTGTAGTGGTTCACTGCACAACACACACAAGTCTATCAGGTCATGTCACAGAACGGACACTTGTAGTGGTCCACTGCCCGACACACACAAGTCTATCAGGTCATGTCACAGAACGGACACTTGTAGTGGTCCACTGCCCGACACACACAAGTCTATCGGGTCATGTCACTGAATGGACACTTGTAGTGGTTCACTGCACAACACACACAAGTCTATCGGGTAATGTCACAGAACGGACACTTGTAGTGGTTCACTGCCCAACACACAAGTCTATCGGGTCATGTCACAGAACGGACACTTGTAGTGGTTCACTGCACAACACACACAAGTCTATCAGGTCATGTCACAGAACGGACACTTGTAGTGGTTCACTGTACAACACACAAGTCTATCGGGTCATGTCACAGAACGGACACTTGTAGTGGTTCACTGCACAACACACACAAGTCTATCGGGTCATGTCACAGAACGGACACTTGTAGTGGTTCACTGTACAACACACAAGTCTATCGGGTCATGTCACAGAACGGACACTTGTAGTGGTTCACTGCCAACACACACAAGTCTATCAGGTCATGTCACAGAACGGACACTTGTAGTGGTTCACTGTACAACACACAAGTCTATCGGGTCATGTCACAGAACGGACACTTGTAGTGGTTCACTGCTCAACACACACAAGTCTATCAGGTCATGTCATATTAACTCTTTACTGGGTAGACAGGCTTCTTATTTTACACCCTGCTGTGGGCTGACAATTTTAAGATGGCAGCCATCTGTGAATTACATTGCACGTTGCTTGCATTAAAATTTGGATAACTCGACAACCGATGCATGACAATATATAAAATGAATTGTATTGTACATGGAATGAACGTGTGAATATAATGTGTTATTAAAATTTCTGTGTCGCAATCAGTTACCCAGTGCCGATTGCCCAATGACCACGCAAGTTATTTTTATGCGTTGACCTTCCCAATGCCGACAATGACAGAGCGCCAAGACTTCTGTCCAACAGCCATTAGTCTACAGCTGCTACTTGTCACAACAGTTGAGTAAAACATTATTTTATTGACAACAATAAAATTCATGACTTTTTTGTAAAATTCATGGATTTCAAGGCGCTGAATTTTTCCACAAATTTCAAGGCTTTTCAAGACCCCCTTATGGACCCTGATACCCACGCTAAGGTACATATGGATGAAACGTCTGCAAGTAGCTGGCAACACTGGCTCCTGCATACTTACCGTGGTGACGCATGTGATCTCGTAGGAGTCGCTCCGTAGCAAATTTCTTACTGCAGTGGGAACACTGGTAGTTTTGTACTGTAGACAACAACAACAACAACACTGTAATCAATGTTTGTCCACTAGTGCAGATAATATTGTATACACTGGTAGTTTTGTACTGTAGACAACAACAACAACACTGTACATGTACTCAATGTTTGTCCGCTAGTGTAAATAATATTGTATGCACTAGTTGTCCAGTTTTGTAAACAATACTGTAAATACTAGGAAGTCTAGGAGCCAAAACACTGTAAGCATTGTGCTTTAAATAATAATACAGTAAACATGGTTTATCCGTACCATTCCACCACTGTAAACATGGGTTGTCCAGTGACATAAACAGTAACACTGTAATTTTTTAAATACTGGCTGTAGGTTGACAGAGGAAACTAAAGCAGTGTTTGTCATGTATCATAAACAACAACACAGTAAACCATTGTAATGTACCATACACAACACTGTGAACACTTGTATGCCTTAAACAACAACTTCATTAAACACAGGTTGTCGTGTACTGTAAACAACAACAATATCGATTACGTTAACTTAACTTGGTGAAACAGGCCCATAATAGGCTGAAACATATATACATGGCTAAACAGTAGCATGGACCTACCTTCTGTGTCAGTTTGTCGCTTGATGTGGTCAAAGAACTTGGTGGTGTTAGAGAAGAGGCTGCCACAAGTAGGACAGGCCACGACCTTCTCCTGAGTGTGACTCTTCACGTGGTCCTTCAGTTTGTGTTTACTCTTTGCCACCATGCTGCAACCTACAACACGAGTTTGTCCTTGGTTTGAATTTCCTCTCTATCACCATTGTAACCATACTGCAACTGACCATACAGTTAGTATTTATCTTTGCCTCTCGCAGCGTGGTGGTAAAGAGTCTCAAATCCTCCACTCAGGGAATTAGTGTGATGTTTTTGGTCGGGATACTTGTTAAATGGATACTTTGGGACATGAAAGGGATTCTTTCAAGTCCCAAATTATAATTTCATGTAATCCTATTACATAATTTCATTAGAAATGTTTTATTAATCACTAACGACATTGAGAGTATATAGAAAAAAATCCTTTTTTGTGTCCCAAATAACTCTGAATACACAGACTTTCTAGTTTAGGCTTGATTCACCATTGTTGTCCGTATGTGGTATGATTTTTAGTGATTAATATATAACATAATTCTAATGAAATACAGGCATAGAATTACACGAAATAACTACATTAATACATTTACGTGTACATTACAAAGACTTTGAAGTTATCAAAGAACGCCTTTTCATTATAATTTGGGATAAAATAAATATACAAATATAAATAAAATATAATATAAAAAATAAATAAAATAAAATCCCTTTCAGATCCCTACAAGGCTCTTTAAAAAGCATTTAACTATCACCTGCTGTTAGTCTAACACACACCAGACAGTCTACACAAGTGTGCACTCACCGTCCCACATGCAGCGACACCCCCCAGGCACGTTGTTACCCTCTGTGTAGCAGTCAGCGTGACTTCTGACGTGAATGTAGAATCTCTCTGCATTGTCGAACAATGCCTGTAAAATATATAGAAACAATCCACTGTCATCCAAACCATTTATTGAATGAATACGTTCAATCTGCTTTACTAGTCAGGCCTTGACATTAAATGTTTGTGCCCACTGGCCCGGGGGGGGGGGGGGCAGTAGATTTGACAAGTTACTAGCTCGCCCAAAAAGTTACTGGCCTGAATACTGTAAACATAATATGCTGCTACTGAGGTGCCTGTCACTTTAGAAGACCATGTTTCGACACGAATGACATCATGAAGACTTTCCAAAGCTCTTATGGTGCATGTGTTTTTTTATGTTAATTTTTCAGATTGCAACACAGTTATTTGTGTATGCACAACAATATTTTAGATACAGTTGTATAATAAGTTATAAATAAAATGTTACAAAACAAATGTTAATAAATAGACTAATGTATTAAGGTTGTATTATTTTACTGTGAAGGGTCGAATTATGGAAACTTTGACCGTGGTCAGTCAGATTGAAATCACTGGCCCATCGGGCCAGTAGAATTTAAAAAAAACTGGTGGCCTGATAGTTGTAAAACATGCGTTGAGCCATTGGGCGCCAAAAAGACGAGCCCTGCTAGGTAGTTGTAATAGCAATTTTATGTGGGCCTTTTAACTTTGAACCATTAGTTATTCTAGTGGCTAGCTGAACCACTACAAATTATATCTGCCTTAAGTAGGTGTAATTATTCATCTTGACCTGACATTTGCCAGATTTTGGTGATATATATATATATATATGTGTGTATATATATACATATATATATATATATATATATATATATATATATATATATATATATATATATATATACACACACACACACACACATATATACATAATTTTGTACTTCTTTATTTTGAGATTTTACACTATTCAATATGCTTTTATTTTATTATTAGTACTATTAATATTTTAATACATAATTATTCATTTAAATATAGCAATTCTACCGTTATGTTTGTATTTTAATATGTTGTGAAGCGACATTAACAACACTGGACATGGCACTAAATAAAATACAAATTACCATTACGTCGATGACTCAACTGTGTTACTGACCTCACAACCGGACCAACCACACTGCAGTTGGTCCGGCAGCTCTGGGATCATGTTGCGACTGACAGACTCGAGCAGACAGCCACGCAACTGGTTCTTGAGGATGAGAGACATGCCAATGCTCTTGATTTTCACGTGGAACGCGTGGAAGTACACGTGACGCACCAGCTCCACAAACTCACTGAGAGCGTCAAGTCCACACTCGCGCCAGTGACACACAAACCCTGCAGGAACATAGACGTATGTTACTACTGTGTGTGGAAACAATTTATCCAATGTGTTGCTGTTTATCATGCATGTCACCTATGACAAGCTTTGCCCTATCAAGATTTAACCAGATTTAACAAGATTGCCACCTAGAAAATCAACTCTAGATGGCAGGTGGACAAGGAAGCCCTTTGGCTTATCGAAAGTCCAACCTATCTATCTAAATGTAGTACCCCGCCCTTCTTAGGTATATGTTGATTTTATTTTTATAAACATTATTAACACTACCAGCACCTACACAATCAGCTGATAATCTGTTCCATTCGTTTACTGTATTTTGTGAAAATTATAGTTTTCTAATATCTAGTCTACACTGCTTCTTTGCTAATGTGACTCCATGTCCTCTAGTCCTTCTCCTATCAATTGGTGTTTCCCAAGTCAACTGATGTGTGAGGTGGTAGGATGGGCTGAGCGAGCACCAAAGGTGTGATACAACGCTATGTGAATATGGGGCCTTGGGCATCCAGAACTACTGGGGTATTTACAAATTTACATATTCCCTGTTATATAGAGGGGAAACAAATGCATAACTACAATACAGCAGCATATAAACATGTTTATAGCAAGAAATAGCTCTAAGATGAAATTTTTGGGTTGGCATTGATTTAATCAAATTGATTAAATCATCGATTAAATCAACATGAAAAAAGCAAGATTTGTTTTCCTTCAGATTATCTTAAATTTATACTTACCTGAGTACTCAATTTAGTTGTGCCAATTTATAATAATAATCCTTAACAGCACTCCACAATAAGACAGCTGCCTTTTTTATTACTAGGCCCATATGTTTTTACAGCTGTGCTCAATTAAATCATTGCTTAGACTTTGGTATGTTGTGTTAGGCAAGTGACAGAGGCAGGTGATACCTGTAATCACTGAGGCATGACTTTGACTGATTGGAAAGGGGGCATAGAGGCATACATGTATATGTATTGTCATCTACCAAGGACCATCTGACTGCAGCTAACTGCATGCTTTGATTTAATCAGTTGATATGTGGCTTGAAGGTGAAGCCACACATTTCTTGAGGGAAGGGACTGCCAATCCTACTGAGAAGCCAGGCAATAAGGGCAGCAAGGCATGATGCAGGACAGTCTGGTATCTAGGCTTAGTAAGTTAGTAGGCAGAACGTTCTGATGATCATTGTGATTGCACCTTGTGGTTGACTGGTTGTGTCACAATGCCACGCCAAATAGATTATGTGTGGAATTATTTTGAGAAAGTTGTACAAATTGGTAAAACATATTATTATTTCTTATACGGGTTTGTTGAGAATGTGGAAAAAATCAAATAAACCAATTTAATCTAATTAAAATCTGATTTAATAGAAATATCTGATTTATTCGATTTTTTCCCCAAAGAAATCATATTTTTTCTAACCCTATTTTGAGCGAGGTGGCTAGGAAAAAGAGTGAGGTAGCAGCCCACCACGCTCACCATACAGCAGGGGAACACTGATCAACAATGTGTTCATGAATCATGAGTGATATAATATTAGCGTGTGCATCACAACACGCTTGGCTAAGTCAACCTCTCTTTGCATGTAGTTCTCATTTAAAGAACTCTGATTTGTGTTTTTCTGTGCCTGAATTTAATTTTTTTTAAACACACAATAATGCACACTGTTGCTAAGTGCTGTTTTCCCGCAATATAATTTTAGGGCAATATTATGAGTCTAAAACATACGTTTGATTCTCCCAATGGCCTGCTTTTTTCTCAGTTGCTGAAAAACTATATTCTGCCAGATAAGTTTACAGAATGGCAATTTAAAGGTAACTGACCCAGCAGAAAATGCAATGACCACTGGGTCACTGAACATTTACTTTCATAGGTTTGTATACACATTATGAAACATATATGGAATGATGATTATTTGAATCACACTGACTGTCTAAGTAACAATATAATCCTAATAAATATAAAACTTGATTATAATTTAAAATATTTTATATTAATAAGAATTGTTGGATATAATAACTATTACTATTATTATATGGAATAATTGATAAAGCGTCATGTACCTGGATTAAAAACCTACTCAAAGGTACTAACAATACCAAATCACTAAATACAAATATACATGTAAGCTAAATAAATCAGTTGAATAAATACATTAAAATAAGTTAAAACAATTACTTATTCAATAACATATATAACTCAAATACAATACTAAACTGACTTATAAAGTAACAAATCACCGCTTTTGTAAAAGCGAGATAATTAAAATAAACTAATTTAAATTACTAAAATAGTTGTGCAATCGAAAATTAATAAAAATATGCACAATTTTCTCAACGATGCTGATCAGTTTGTGTGTATCGACAGTCATTTTTATATGCCTGTGACGTCAACGGAAGTGACCACTCAATATAGCCGTATAATACAACCCCCCTCCATTTACGACACAGAAGAGTCTTCAGTCGTATTTATATACTGCTGATCGTATATCTCATCTTGTTAGCATAAGAAGCTACAAAGACACTAACAAACAAACTTGAGGACACTTACATTCGTCATTGTGTTTCTCGGAGGTAGCGGTTCCCTCCAGGTGGTCGGTGACATGAAGCAGGAAGTCTGTCATCACTTCAAACACCTCCTGACAGTCCTGCCACTCGCATGTCAAGGTCAATGGGTCATCCTTTTTCAGCGATATCACTTCCCGCTTCGGAGGCATTGTGCAACAACATGCTACAGAGATAAGAAGATAAACACAAAATACACAAGTAATGAGTGCAGTTACAAGTCCAGGCAGAAACATGGTTAAGGTGAACATTTTGCTTTTCTGAGAAACCCCCCAAGATGCCCTTAGAAAAGACAACTACAAACTTCTTGTGTACACTGATAAAGTACAATTTAAAGGACAAAAAAAGGCTACGGCTTTGTGTCATACTCCTAATAGAGTTTATACAAAGTAACAATTTCCACATATACTCAATTTTTTAACGTCAGTGGTTTACTCAGAATGTGACTTTAAAGTCTAAAATTTTAACGAAATCCACGATGGTCTAGACGTCGCCGTAGGTGAAGGGTTAATTTGGCTTGGCCATTCAGCGCGCGGCATTCTATATCTCGGTCAGCTTCCGGCGACGTCGTTAAGGGTCAACAACTTTGAGTCTTCGACAGTTCGTTCAGTTGGCGTGACATCTAGCAGCTGCTTATAGACGCATATCTAAATCTGTGGTTAAATCTATGGTAAACTTTAGTAATTATGCCTTCGTGTTCAGCATACAGTTGCAATAATAGTTGAAACAACCGGTAGTATTGAAGCAATGGATTCACGTTGGTGATTTGCGGGCGTACTGTTTGTCACTTTGCTCGGTCCATTTTGAGGAGAAATGCTTTGATGTAGACATGTATCATCAGTTGATGGGATGATTTCAGCGATAACAATAATAGACAACTTTATATTTACCGTCATCAGCATGTTACGCGCGTTGCCGAGTTGCAGCCATTTCATGACAACAGCAAAACCCTATGACATCTGGAATTCATTTTGTTGTGACCATCCCACATATTGTAGATCATGAGTTGTACAATGCATATCCTTTTTAAGGACAATAAAGTGATTGATTGATGAATCTACGTGGAGAACGCCTCGATCACCGTCGTGACGTCATTCTTCGTCTAAGATGGGGTAGCACATAGAATTTGGATGGCTGGGTGTTAACAAATATTTTTCTGGTAAACCGCTGGCGTTAAAAAATTGAGTATATGTGGAAATTGTTACTTTATATTAACTCTATTAGGTGTATGCCACGTAAAAGTTAACTTTGTTTGTCCTTTAATGTGATGCTTAAAACCTTTGAAATACCCTAATCTCTGAAATACCCTAATTTACACCTATATGTAACATTAAATGAAAAGGCAAATTAAAAAAAATTAACTATACCCATTTTTATGTTTTAAAGGATCATAGCTTTAAAATTAGTTTAAATTTACATTTCTTGAATAGCCTAAGAAATATCTACGCAACATTTTAGAAACATCTTCAACAGTTTATGAGATATGAGAGCTAATGGCATATGGTGGATGCAAAGTGATGACTAAGTGTAGTAAGTCTGTTGGACCTGCTTTCTTATTCCATTTTTACCGTCTTTTCATGCATATCGATTCACCTTTCTTAAGAGAGCGCTTCTGAAACGAGTTATAGATGTTATGTTCCAAGTCACTTATAACTATGTCCAAAAAGTTTGGGAGATTTGTCTAAAGAAAGATAGTAAATACTGGCATTACTGCCAAAATGGGTTTATCAAATAATGTTACGAGGCCATAATAATCATGTTATTCCTCAGTTCCGAAACAAATTATTCGATAACTGAGACCAGTTTGGGAATAATTTGTTTCTTCGACACATTCACCTGTATGTGGGTGGTTTAATTAAAAGTGTCAGCGTAATAATGTCTAACAGTAATACGTCAAAAAACATTACACCCAATTTGGCCAAATAAAACATTGGTTTGATTATCGCCCACATTATTTTCAATGTTGACAGTTCTGGTGGCCATCGTCATCATACTGAAAGGAAATTTACTGAACTGTCAAAGGGCTACGTAAGAATGACAATTACAATTTTAGTTCTTCTTTTTGATGTGTAGGCGTAAAACGTAGCCTGTATTCAGATCCCTTTTGAAATGCTCGAAAGGGCGCCACTACGAAGATGGCGATAATCGTTATAACGGTTGATGTAGAGAAGTTAGCGCTTGCAGCCGTTCGTTAATTTTACATTTCCAGAGTCGCATTTATCCACGTTCCGTGGTGTGGCGCCACCATTTACCTCGCTCAGTTCACACGAAGGCGTTGAAATTGCCGTCTATATACCTGTTGAGGTAATCAGGTATATATTTATATCACATTATAACTATACATAATCATAACCCAAATTTGAACCCTGTTACCAAATCTATAGTTTACACTGAAATTGAAAGAAATTGAACGTAGTTCTCCGCTAAACCGATAGATGGCAACCTAGAGCTACTATCATCGCCATCTAGCGGTTGCTAGGATAAAAGTCATAGCAACAAGAAATTGCAAAATGGAGGAAGAAGATAAAGGAATAGATGTACCTGATTCGGGTAAGTAGCAGTTGTCATTGCATTAAACAACTAAATTTGGATACACGATATAACACCTTTACCTATGCCCGTTGTCGGCTTGAAAAAACCGATTATCAATCTGCCAAGAAACTGTTTATTCAACATAATCCTGGCAGTTCTGAGTAGTCTACCAAAATCAAATTTGACAGACTGAGACTGCTAGTGCTTTGAAATGATGAGGACAGTTAATTTTCCTTACCATTCTGACAATCACGGACATGGCCATTAGTAACTGGCACTACCCAGAAGTTCGACATATGTTTTATCGGAGGTATTAAGTATAATTTACTTTGATTGGGAACATGCTATTTAAATGTACATGTATATTTCTTCTTCTTCACTGAAGCTGGTATTGAAATTGGATTGAAGCCAGGCCTATCTTGGTTTGACTGAATGCAGTATTAGTATAACTTACTCTTTTTCTGCTGTAGCTTCTCAACCTGATGTGTTGATGCTTAATTGTTGTGATATAGTAAGACTGCTTCAAGTGAAATGTGTTGTTTGCGTGTCATGGTTTTGGACTGATGTGATTGTAACAGCTGTATTATAACAGTGATTCTTGG
>OZ024859.1:39127236-39172236 GCA_964017155.1 Oasisia sp. SBJ-2009
AAGAAAAACGGAAGCATTTTGGAAGATTTTTGAAGAAGTTACTCTTGTTGTCATAGTAATTGTAACAGCTGTATTATATCAGTGATTCTTGACATTCATACAAATGTGGGCCCAGATTCAACATATCTATATGTTGATTATAAATTGAAGCAATGGTTTCCATTTTTAGAGGAGACACCTACCATTGAAGGTGAAAATGTGGAGTCAGATGAAGATAAACCTACAACGGAGGAAGGTGAAAATGTGGAGGGAGATGAGGATAAACCTACAAAGGATGAAGGTGATAATGTGGAGCAACAGCAACAGGAGGATACTTCAGAAGCTGCCCCGGCTACGGGTAAGCACTAGTTGTCACTACATTAAAACTTATATTTGATAACACAGCATAATAATATTTACATTCATATTTATTGCCATAGTCATGCCATCGATCCCTCATGTTCAGTAAACAGTGGGGTTTGATCTTGATTCTTGTCTAGGCACCAGCATTTGGTGTTCATCTCTTGGAAGCACTAAAAAGTCTCTCAGCGCATGTGCACATTAATTCTGTACTGTTGAGGTCACCACAAAAATAAACAAGAAAAAGAGAAGCATTCTGGATGATCTTTGAAAAACTCAATTGTAATTGTAACAGCTGTATTATATCAGTGATTCTTGACATTCATATCAAAGTAGGCTCAGATTCAACATATCTAAGTGTTGATTATAAATTGAAGCAATGGTTTCCATTTTTAGAGAACACCCCTACCATTGAAGGTGAAAATGTGGAGTCAGATGATGATAAACCAGCTACAGGTAAGACTGGTTGTCATTGCATTAAAACTTACATTTGATGACCCAGCATAATACTATTTACATTCATATTTATTACTGCATAGCAAAAAGTGAATTAAATGTCCCTAAAACAGACAACTCAATAAGTCATCGAAATCCTGCCTAATCTTGTCAGACATTAACACCAGTTTTATATGGCCTATGATAGTTTTATTTTTCTTCATAAAAGGTGATTCTTTGAATAGGTTTGATGCACAGTTCCATTGAATTAATATTTTTTTTAGTGGCTTCTGATATTTAAATATATGTGTTTGAAGAAAAAATATAAAGATTAATGAGCATGTCAAATAATTTATATTGGTTGATTATAACGGTCATAGTTAGGGGGATATATAATAAAAAATTA
Source organism: Oasisia sp. SBJ-2009 (assembly GCA_964017155.1). NCBI lineage: Eukaryota > Metazoa > Annelida > Polychaeta > Sabellida > Siboglinidae > Oasisia > Oasisia sp. SBJ-2009. The sequence continues at coordinate 39,128,417 of OZ024859.1, forward strand.
ACAAATTCTTGTTCTGTTCAATAACGTATTGAACGTTGATACGTATATGTGAAAGATGACAATAGTGATGTGTTGTATGGATAATTAGTTTAAAAAGTTAAAATGCAAAAAAAATTACAAATGGAATTTGTTTACTATTTCTGTTAATTTAAAACAAATAATATTGCAGTAACAACCTTAATTGTAACTACTATGATATATGTCATACCAACATTATGATGTAGGTATTTGCTAAAATTTATATTTGTGAATTATATTTATACAAAGACCAATGTTATCATGATGTGTTTCTATATTTCTGTGCATATCTAATGCATGCATTTCACTACGGCAGCTACAGGATTCGACAGTTTCAGCTATGTAAGTTTCAACTCAGAACTTAGTGTATATTCCATAAGTTACGTAATACAAACAGCATCAGTTGTTTGTCTGAAGCAGTGGACAGTTCCCCATGAAGCATCCATGAACCATTTCATGTGTTTTTCTAGCAACAGTACCACAACATTATTAATGTTTCCTGTTCTGCAGGGTTACTATTGTTCAAACAGATGTTATAATAATCAGATATGTGTGGTCCATATACATTAAACATGTTTGTTTCAGTAATGTCCGAAAACCTACAGCAACAAAGTTAATAGTGTATGCCATTCTGTCTATATTCGTATGTATATGTCTTGACTCAACACTTATGACTTATGAGACCGACAATATAATGTCAGATTTTTACCTGAACCTGTCTGTTTACTTGTTGAATGATCAGACTGGCTCAGTTAGCACACAAAACACACATACAGATTCCAGTGACGTGATCTGTGTTTAGACCAATCCAAGAAGCCACGTAATTTGAAAGAAGCTACATCGCGGATGAAGGAGGAAGCCTTACGCCAATACAAACTAAGACATGGCAGTAAGCTCAGTGATTCCAGCACGTGCTAACACTGGTGCTGCTTGAATGCAACAGACTCATCGCAACTCTATTGTTTCTATGCTTCGGAATTAGTGACCAATTTTAGGCACACTAAAATTAAGTTACTTTTTTTATTGAAAATTAAGTAATCCAAATTATATCCAAATTATTCTGTGCTTCGGAATTAGTGACCAATTTTAGACACACCAAAATTAAGTGACCTTTTTTACTGAAAATTAAGTAATCCAAATTATATCCAAATTATTTTGTGCTTCGGAATTATTGACAAATTTTAGGCACACCAAAATTAAGTTACCTTTTTACTGAAAATTAAGTAATCCAAATTATATCCAAATGATCAGAAATAAAATCTGAAAGAACACAAGTTCACACTGGTGACACAATCATGTTTCCTCTGTTTGGTAGAGATAACACTATATGTTTGTGCACATGATGCATAGAGATTCGATGTTGCAGTCTTGATGCGTTGGTTTGGGCGGTGTATATAGGTGGCGCCACAGCAGCTTTGTGTGCACGGAGTGACCTTGACCCCAGTGTCCGGTGATTTTCAGCACTGCATCAATGACCCTTAAATAATACACTGATTGTGGTTTATGTCCACATTTCAGTTTGGTTTCAACTGACGAATTGCTGCGTGGCCTGTAATGCTTCTCGTTGGTGATGCTTAACTAACTTCATGTCGCGTGCAATAACTCTGTCTGTGCTGCGATCTGTGGTAGATGTTGTTTCAGGTGATGCTGATAGTAATTTTGACGACCAAAAACAGCCGGAAATCGTTCCGGGTCAAACTGACGCAGGGGAACGCTCAATACAAAGTCGTGAGGCTCCTAAGGAAAACGCTGGTTCGCTCAGTAACGAAAGTGACTCTGTGCCTGAACCTGTCGAGGCTCAGGACGCAGTGGGGCATAGCAGAGAGAATAGCATTCCTACACCAGTGAGAGACACAAGTGAGGGTGGGCCTGTTCCAGAAACAGGTAGCGATGAGAGTGGGTCTGTCCCAACAGATGAACTCACGCCGGAAGGTCCGGTGGTCCCTCGGATCACAATGAGGACCGCTGTGAGCATGGTCATACAGAAGGCACTTCGTCTCTTTGGTCTCAATCACCCCGGCTCCTGGCATGGGTCTGTAGAGTCGGATGTTGGCGGCACCAAAGACGTCGCGGCTGGGGAAAGTCTCGCCAGTGAAGTGGGGGCAATAATAGAAGGGAGTCTGTTGGCCGACGCATCTGGCATTACGATTGAAGCCAGCATCACTACAGCCCCTGAAGTTGACGAAGAGGAGGAAGAGAGGGAGAGGGAGCAACGTCGACTTGACGAGGAGAGGGAGCAGCGTAAAAGGTTGAAATCTATAGAAGAAGCCACGAAACTTGTTAAGATACTGGCGTTGCGATGGTATCGTGAAACCGTTATTGGTCCATCAGTACTAGAGGAGCCCAAAAAAGAAAAAGACACCCGTTTAGTGAAAACGCCAACTATTCTGCAGGTATTCAGTCCTCCACCAAGAATGCCGAGGCCACCGAGTCGACCCACGTCAGCCCGGCAGATTCGTGGAATTCAAGTCTATCTTGCACCACTTCTCGGGCCAGTCAGAGAAACCTCTATTAAGGAATCATCTCCTAACTTTGTTATTAGAGGAATCAAAGGAACCACATCACCGCCCAAAGAAGAGACAGAGAGGAGAAAAATAAGTTTACGAACGGCTGCATCTGAAATTATGGCCAAAGCACTTCGGTTGTACTTGGAGCGTTACAAACAGACACTCAGTCAACATTCACTCATGGTTCATCAGATTGCCTCAAAGCAGAAAGAGGAGGAGGAAGAGCCACTGACAAAAGAGCAGCGAGGTGAGCGTCTATTGGACGTCCTAAGGCGTATGAGTGTTCGAGCTCTACGTATGTACGCAGATGAAACACGAGAGACTGTACAACCGGATGATGGAGAGACAGTTGTACGAATAGAATATGAAGACGTTATGTCCACGGACGACGAATATTTTTCGGAAACCATCCCCGATAATGAGATGGAAAAGTTGCACCCCGATGTTCAGCTGAGAATGAGGCTGTCAACATTGACGGGGGTAGAATTTGGCATGTTGTCTGAAGACCACAAACAGTTGGTGAATCTGGCACAGACAGCAGACGATGCATATGAGAAACTAACAGAGGACGAGAAAGCGCAGGTGTTACTTGCGAGAAAAACTGTCACCGAGATCCCTGATATAAAGAAAGTGCTTCAGGAGAAGCGAGTGAAGCGAGTCAAGAGAATGCGCAAAGGGAAGCGGGCTAAGAAACGCCGCGTTCGCAAAGCTATCAAGACCTTTGAGATTCCCGTCGAGCATGAACTGACGGTAGGCAGAGGCAGGTTCAGAAGTCACGCCCTAGGGCAGCCATCGCCCCGTCGTGGGATACACCCTCCTTCTCAACGACCACACCCACCCCAACACCTCCCGAAGACTCACCACGCCCGGCCACGTCCCAAACAGAAGCGCGTGCCCCGTCGACCCGCCCAGCCAGCCCACCCTGCTGCCAAGGGACGTGTCGGCGCTAAGCCAATCGCAAAACCTCCTGATACCGCCTCCCTGGAATCTGATGAGGGGAAAAAGCACAAGAAGCTGGCAAAAATGAGCGATAAATCCGACGAGGAAAACGCACGGCGGAGCAGTAAGACGGAGGATGAGATTCTGGCGAGAGAGTTCGCCAGCATTCACGGCGTTGAGTTCACTGATTACCGCCGTGGCTCAAAGGATCACAAGCTCAGTCTGTTGACCATAATCGGACATCCCGGTCTCCTGAAGAAAGTTCTACGTCGACGTAAACGTAGACAACGCTGCATGAAACATATTCTAGCCAAGGCAACTTTCGATGTCGAGGACTCGGTCTCGCTGAGAATTGAGGCGAGTGACACTGATTCACTGATGTCGCTGAGTGAAGAAGACGACATCTCCGAAATGGAGTTGGCTGAAGCGGACAGGAGGCTGTCTGAAGAAGGGGTGGACCTTGAGAGGGTTATCTGTAAGTGTTGACACTGAGTTGCCATAGCAACAACATGGCTGCCCCGTTGAAATACTGCTGCATGAATGGATATGCCATATGCCACATGGCCACTTGGAATTTAGCAGTATTGGTGTTCCGTCAGTTGGTAGAGGCTTTGCCTACAAGGGATATCCATTGATACTTTCTGGTACCATTTTTGTATCACGCACTTTATGGTGTTCATTTGCACATCTTTCTCAAGAGTGTTGTATGGTAACAAAAGTCACAGTGTCGTAGCCACTGATGTCGATGTTAGTCCTAACATTTAAGGTTACATACTGGTAGTTAGATTACAGATTTATCTAAGGGTATGTTTAAGATTTTGTAGTTATGCGACAACATGGTTATGAGTTTATTTAACTAAGACCATTGCAACTGTAAGGGAATGCTGGTAATTAAAAAGCGAATGTACAAAATTCATTAAAATATAGACTAACAAAAAGATATGTAACCCTATCATTGGGGCAGACTATTGGTTAGAAGCAGGTACGAATTGCGTTAAACTGCCATTTGTATGGGGGGATAGAAGATTTTATTAGATGCTGCCACTGCAATATCATGCCTAAAGGGTAGTTTTTTTTAAAGGACTACAAACTATTTTGATTGGAAAATTGTGCAAGGTGATTTCATGACTGTTATCTAAAACTGTTATCTTGCATTTGCCCGTAAGCCAATTATATAAATTTTCTTACACAATGCAACAGAGAGTGTATAGTTTGACCTATTATCTAGTAAATACAACATCTATGGTAAGCTGTGTATTTTAATTGACTGAGAATTAATTTCTAATAGTGTTATTAATAAGGTTGTGGACTTACAGCTGTTTAGGTAATGTACAACTACACATGTGTGTTAAGTCATAGATCAAGGATATGATTACCTTTCAGTTTGGGAGTAGGTCAAAGGTCAGTACATGGTTAACATTTAAGGTCATAGTTTGGTAATCATTAAAATATTCAAGTCTTGTTTCCTACAGGAATTGTACTGAGAAATCAGTGTAGAAGTGTCTCTTCATTTGACAGAACCATTGATAGTCTTCCTGCTGAATGGTTAATTAGAAATTAAATGTGATTGTTTTAGCATGTTTACTGCATGTATGATTCCTTTCACAGACGTAATAGATAAGCAAGCCACAGAGGTTTCAAGCATTGGCGTTTGACACCAGCATATAATCATGCTTATCAAATCTTGTGGCTAAACTTATTTCTGAGTAAAAAAATTGTGTATTCAGGAAAGGGCTTCTTAGGAATGGCCAGTCGAGCGAGGAAAAGTTGGGCGCCCTTGAAGGACGACTCTCTTGCGGTGGCATTCGCTGACATTCATGGTATGTCGTTTGCGGCATATCGGCGCCAGCCTCGCATTGTGCAGCAAAACGTCTGTGGCATGATCAGAATGAACATCCCGTTATCTCGAAGAGCCACTGAAGAATATGAGTATTCCTCGGAGACGGATTCCTCCCGTGAGACATACAGGAAGGTTTCGATGTCGTGGGAAGAGGAGGCAGAGATGCAGACGGTTCTGGAGGAAGAAGGTTATGATGTCTCGGAGTTGAGCAGCTTATGTATGTAATGGCAGTGACGTTGCGTTTTCGTTGGTTTTCTGTTTGTTGGTTGAGACATTTCATTCGTTCGTTTGTTCGTTCGTTGTCCACCACAACTGGTGACCAGGTCTTATGAGCACTGATTTCGTTCGTTCGTTCGTTCGTTCGTTCGTTCGTTCGTTCGTTCGTTCGTTCGTTCGTTCGTTCGTTCGTTCGTTCGTTCGTTCGTTCGTTCGTTCGTTCGTTCGTTCGTTCGTTCGTTCGTTCGTTCGTTCGTTCGTTCGTTCGTTCGTTCGTTCGTTCGTTCGTTCGTTCGTTCGTTCGTTCGTTCGTTCGTTCGTTCGTTCGTTCGTTCGTTCGTTCGTTCGTTCGTTCGTTCGTTCGTTCGTTCGTTCGTTCGTTCGTTCGTTCGTTCGTTCGTTCGTTCGTTCGTTCGTTCGTTCGTTCGTTCGTTCGTTCGTTCGTTCGTTCGTTCGTTCGTTCGTTCGTTCGTTCGTTCGTTCGTTCGTTCGTTCGTTCGTTCGTTCGTTCGTTCGTTCGTTCGTTCGTTCGTTCGTTCGTTCGTTCGTTCGTTCGTTCGTTCGTTCGTTCGTTCGTTCGTTCGTTCGTTCGTTCGTTCGTTCGTTCGTATGTTGTATGCACACGCCACACACGTTCACACAGAGAGACACACACACACACAAACAAACACACACAAATGCGTACTAGACATTATCATATACATATCCCTCTGGTCAAGATAAAAAGAAATTATAATGATCATTACACTCGTGCAAATGTATTTGTTCTAATAACTGCCACTACTGTAATTTCTTCTAGTGGTATATCTTAACAACAAAAGCAGTGAAGGTTTGCTAAAGTGGTAGTGTTCGTTGGCACTCAGATGAAGAGATACTGAAAGGATCAAAAGAACGTTTTGATGAGTGGTCTCAAGGATCGTCCACAACCACAGTGTCTGAACAGAGTGTACAACGCATGAATTTCCGCAAGGCTGTTGCCATGGTCCGGGTGGCGGCCTTAAGAGACTATGGCCGCAGAATTTATGGTATTGTAGGCAGTGCTAACTGTTGGTTCTGGTAAGGTTTGTTGGTTGTTCGGTGGCCTTCCTTGTTCCGTTCTGGTCACTTCTTGTTTGTTTTAGTTTGTTGGTTGTTCTGTTGTTTACAGATTTAAGAGAGTTATGTTCACCAGGATGAAGGAAATGGGCTCATCATTGTGATTGTCATTGTTTTGTGGCGATGCAAACATATTGACATGTCTCGACGTGTCTTGTGTACCACATGCAGTCAGTGAGTTAGTGGCGGACATTTTCACTGAAATTTAGACAACACTGAATTGCCAGCAAAATGCATCAAAGACAGACTGTTCTCCCTTCTTTCTGTGGTGACCGTCTATAAGTGCTGCTACGTTGTGCATTTGTCTGTCTGGTGTATTGGTGCATACAGGGTGTACTTTCAAGTGGTTGTAGTGCTGTAGGAAACCCATGTGGTCTGTAAGAAAATCCACATGGTAGATAGGCAGGGTAGGCTCCAAATGGTCAGTGTGTTGATGGGTACCCTTGAAAAATGTAGATACAGACACCAGTCTCTTGATTTAAAGTGGATGTTTTTGTAGTTATGAGGAATTGTCATCTGCTTCCATTGAAGCTATGTCAAGTGTTGATCACAGAAGTTATGTCACAAACATTGCACACTGTTGAATGTGACCTGCCAGTAGATTTTATTCAGCTGTTAACATGAACTGTATGCTTGATTGAATGTGACAATAAAATGCTTCATCGTTTGTATGTAAGTCATGGCTAGTTGTTTGCATTTGTGTTTGGTGATGTTATGTCTGGCTTGCGGGGTTATGAAACACAATGCTGCTTTTGCACGTGCTTGTACATCCTATAGGGATGCAATATGAAAATTACTTAGAAAAGACTTTGTAGGAAGATAACTGTATTTTTACAGATTGGTTGTGTGTTAAAATGTGTGTAATGGTTTTGTTCATGGTTCAGGTGTTGCTTGTGGGGTGTTGGACCACCTAACTGTTATTGCTTATGACACATTGTATCATACCGTTCACACTACCTGGTAGTAACATTTATCAAGTTTTGCTGCTAATGCTGATTGCAACTGGTTGTAACCAACATAAATGTACATGGAAGTGTTGCTGCTAATGCCCTACTGATTGCAACTGGAATAACCTACATATTATACATACACACTGTTGTTTCATTTCAGGCATTCAGCTGGACTGCTCACAGTGTTATCAATTTGTCCTTTTCTAGAATTTTGTCACAGCTGAATATGTGAACCATTCTTTGACAGACATATTGAAGATGTATTATTCATAACCACTACTGGGGAAAACAAGAATATACAATGTAGTTTTATGTTATTGATGTTAACAATATGTTAACAATATCAAACACTCAAAAAGGTGACGTTTTCACATGGAACCGGTGACATGTTCTCAATACAGCACTGTGATAGGATTTGAATAAATACTTTTTTAATTAAAAGTTTTAGTTTTTTTGCAATGTTGCCTTAATCTTGTCCTACCCTTGACATTTGTTCACTCTCACAGATGACGCGGCTGGTGCAGAAGAAAGTGCCAATGGAAAGAAAGGTTTAATACTTTCTTTTTTTGTCAACTTTTAAAATGCAGTTTTCATAAACAAGATGTTGGCGGAACGGAACGCAGATCCTATATTAATTAAAATGTTAATTAAGACACAAATATTAGTGTAATTAATTAAATGTAAGATGTGCCTAATGAACCATATTTTCACGAGCACTTTCCTTTCTGGCTGGGCAGCCAAAGGAGTCCTTCTGCTGCCAGCAGTAACTTGTGCACAAAAAACAAAAATGCAACTTTTTCACCATTTATTTTTATTTTTGTCATCTGTTTATTTTGTTTTATATTTCTACAGAGCCTAATGGTGACACTGCACCAAATGGTGACTTTGACGTCACTGACGGTGACGTTGCCCCACCCACTATTGACACTGCAGACAACACAGTAACTGATGGTGACACTGCACCTGCTAATGGTGACACTGCACCTTCTGGTGACACTGCACCTTCTGGTGACACTGCACCTTCTGGTGACACTGCACCTACTGATGGTGACACTGCACCTTCTGGTGACACTGCACCAACTAGCGATACAATACCTGCTGATGGTGACGCTGCACCTTCTGGTGACACTGCACCTTCTGGTGACACTGCACCTTCTGGTGACACTGCACCAGCTAGTGACACTGCACCTGTTGATGGTGACACTGCACCTGTTGATGGTGACACAGCACCTTCTGGTGACACCATGCCAGCTAGTGACACTGCACCTGCTGGTGACACTGCACCTGGTGAGATTGACACTGCACCTGCTAGTGACACTGCGCCAGCTGATGGTGACACTGCTCCAGCTGATGGTGACACGGCACCAGCTGATGGTGACACTGCACCAGCAAGTGACACTACAACTGCTGGTGACACGGCACCAGCTAGTGATACAGCAACTGCTGGTGACACTGCACCAGCTAGTGACACAGCAACTGCTGGTGACACTGCACCAGCTAATGACACAGCAACTGCTGGTGACACTGCACCAGCTAGTGACACAGCAACTGCTGGTGACACTGCACCAGCTAGTGACACAGCAACTGCTGGTGACACTGCACCTACTAGTGACACTGCACCTGCCACTGTCGCTCCTGGTGACGCGTCGGAAACAAAGGCTCAAGTTGATACTCCTGCAAAAGGTTATTTTTTATTTCTGTGTGTTTTAATTCCTTTAATCGATCTTTCCGTTGTGCATAATTCCTGTTTTATATGCACATTATTCTAGACTGTATATTTAAAATATCTTCACCTTAATATCTAGGCATTGTTTTATTTGTGATTTACAGCATGTTTTAACAGTCACTTTGATTTGCTGGTTCAATTTTTTCCAAGTCATTCTGTCTGCCTTATTTGATGACAAGACAAAATCCACACTACAGCTCATGGTTTTGATTGACGTAACAATATCTATGTTGCCAGTTGAACTATGTTCACGATGAGCAAAATATACCCAAAACATAGTCAATCGACTTATGTTTAGGATGTGCAAAATCTGCACGCAATATAGTTGACTACCTATATTTATAATGAGCAAAATGTGTCATGCGTGGCTTCTATTATTAGTTATAAGATTATTAATTGCTGTTTATGTTATATGCCAACTGCATTCAAACTTCAGTTGTAGGTCAAACAGGAGAATTGGTGAATATTGTAACTTTTGTATGTCATTTTGTTGTTTAATTACAGTTTCTAAAATAGATGGAGATGGAGAAAAGATGACAGGAGATGGTACAGCAGCTGCAGCAGCTCCCGCAGCAGGTTGTTTGACTTTGCCACTGAAATTTCTCCTTAATTTCACATTTAACAGCATCTGTCAGAACAATGCACACCTGGAAATTTTCCTTTCAAACATCATGTAGGATGCTGAAGTTGAGACTGATGTAATTAAGTTGAACATAATTTTAATCAGTCAATGTTTCTCTACTGTGTCACGACATGTTTGTATCAGTGTAGAATATGACCATAAGTTTAATTAAGCTAATGTAATAATTATATTTGATGCTGTGTAAACATATGTAAAAATATAATTGACATTGTGTACCATAGTTAATGTGTGACACTGTGTAAACATATGTAAACATTTTATTGACATCGCATACAGTGCAGCTTTAATGCGTATTTGTTTTCTTATTGCATGATGAATTTTTTTATCTAATTCTAATCAAGTGTTAATACAGTAATAATGTGTAAAGTTTTGGAAACAGTATATTTAAAACTTTTAAATTTTCATTAGTATATTTAACGTAAGAGAATGTGTTTTCTTAATCATCGTCATTGTATCTCTATTAAATCATTCGTTATATTTATTATATCAACACGTATTTTCTGCACACTATACAGTAAATTGAACATGTTACGTATTAACTATTCTATGTCATTATCATCGATATGAAACACTTAAGTTAATAAATAGTATATATGTTAACTATAAGAAATGCATTAGTTAAAAATAATATATATGTTAACTATGTTAACTATATTAACCAAATATGTTAACTAATGTAAGGATATGTCTTACTTTGACTGGTGAGCAGGATGTGCAAATACTTTGTTTGTGGTTCTGTTTTTGTAAAATCCGTCCTTCAGCCAAACTTTTATTTAAAAACCAAATTTGAATCGTGTATGGTAACTTATATTAGTTTGTTGATGTATGAAATGTTTACTTCCCATTTCAAGCAGCCGCCAGTGGTGGGGAGGGAAAGACGGAGCAAGGCAAGCCATTTTCTTTTGTCTTCTGTACATCTTGCACTGGATTGGTCCCTTTGTAGACACCACGTAGGGGTGCTGTAGCATAGTGGGCGAGGTGGCGGAAACCATTTTCTTGCATGCAGCAGTGTTGATGTGGGGCTGTGTTGCCTTAACTAAGTACTGTCACTTTTGTGTTCACTAATACAGTGTGTTTTTCAACAACAGCTGTGTATGTATGTTTAGTAATGACTGGTGCATCGTTGTTTTGATGGGCGTGTGTTCACTGTATGTGTGTGTGTGGGTGTGTGTGTGTATGTGAGTGTGCGTGTGTGTATGTGTATGTGAGTGTGCGTGCGTGGGTGTGTGTGTATGTGAGTGTGCGTGGGTGTGTATGTGTATGTGAGTGTGCGTGCGTGCGTGGGTGTGTGTGTGTATGTGAGTGTGCGTGCGTATGCGTGCGTGCATGCGTGTGTGTATGTGAGTGTGCGTGCGTGGGTGTGTGTGTATGTGAGTGTGCGTGCGTGTGTGTATGGGTATGTGAGTGTGCATGCGTGTGTATTTATATGTGAACATGCGTGTGTGTGTATGTGAGTGCGTGCGTGTGTGTATGTGTATGTGAGTGTGTGTGCATGGGTGTGTGAGTGCATGCGTGTGTATGTAAGTGTGCATGCGTGCGTGTGTGTGTATGTGTATGTGAGTGTGCATGCGTGTGTGTGTGTATGTGAGTGTGCGTGCATGCGTGTGTGTGTGTATGTGAGTGTGCGTGCGTGGGTGTGTGTGTATGTGAGTATGCGTGCATGTGTGTGTGTGTGTATGTGTATGTGTGTGTGTGTGTGTGTGAGTGTGCATGCGTGGGTGTGTGTGTATGTGAGTGTGCGTGCGCGTGGGTGGGTGCGTGTGTGTGTGTGTGTGTGTGTGTGAAGTCAACATGTGATCTTGCATGTTTATGCATATTTGTATTTGCATGTTACAAATATGGATATATGTACATAAGAATGTGTGTGTGTTTGTATATGTATGTATGTTCACATTTATGTGTATGCATGCACATTGCCTATTCAATTACCTGTGACTTTACACCTTCGATTTTAACGTTGAAAAAATTTAGTTCTATGACTTTTCTTGTGACATTTTATGTCCACTCTGGCATAGTTGTGGGAAACAAAATTCCTTGCCTTTTGACAGTCATGATTATCTTAGTTCTTTTTAGAAACTTAGATCTTAGAAATAGTCTACTATTCCCCTGTTTCCATATTCGGTGCTCTTGTGGACATGCAAAAAAACAGGCAGACAAATGCACATAGTTAAATTATTGTAGTCAAGAATGGGAACCAGTAGATCGTTTTACCGTCATGTTCAAACGTTACAGGATTCCCATGAGGTAGGCTGTGATTAGATTTCTTAAACACTCTGAAGATGTTGACTGATTGAACCCTTTGGGAGGTTCTTGTCTTATCTGCCGACGTGCTTTTTCAGAAGTAAGGGACATAGGACAATGGAAAACATATAGATCTGTACGAAAATGTAACATTCCAACACATTTCTGCACCTACCCACGGGGTAGTATGAACACATATACTTGGACCATATACTATTTTTAAAGGATTATTTCTTTGGTTTTTTCATGGTTGCCATGCAAATTTAGCAATTTATTGATATAAAATATTGCGGAATTCCAATACACAATATTTTGTGTATGAGGAAACTTGCCTGCAACAATAGTGTCACTATTAGTCACCAGATAATTGAGATAATCAATAAAATACTATTGTAACATAAGCATGCCAAAATGGACATTTACAAATTCGGTCAATATGTAGTCAGAAATATATATAAATATATTTATCCTGATACCGTTGATCATTATCAAGTGCCTGGCCACTGATGAGTGCAGTGTTCTCCTATGATGCCATATCAGCTTGTAGAAAACCGGCATAAACCCCGTTCAACTTTTAGATGGTGTATGTAGTACAAATATTGTATATTGCATTCTATTTGGCTACATGAAAAAGTTTTTGGAAGGACTTCAGCAGATAAAACATTAGTTAGGTTATTTATGGAATTGTTGTGTTTTGTTCCGTTCCGTTAAAATGTTGCTGTTTTTTCCGTCTTTGCTTGTCATGATTATCTACAATTTTCTTCCGTCTTTGTTTACGCGACTTCTTTGATAAAATATATATTTCCAAACTAATGTATGTATACAATATGCTAAAATTTGATAACATTGCTTTGTTAAGACGTTATTTGTGAAACAGATGTTTGTTTATACAGGCGTGTGTGGATTCATTTTGGTTTGTGTAAGTGCAAAGAAATTGGTGATTGCAAAGATGATTGTGTCATACGTATGTGGCTATGTTTAATATATATTTGATGCACTGATCATGGCATTGCATGTACCGAAGGTGAAATCGACTATCGGGATGAGTTGATTCGCGAGGAAAGACGCATTCAGGAGGAAAACCTGGCTCGTATTCAGGAGGAAGAGGAACGTGCTCTGAGACAAGCGATGATAGATGAGATATTGGAATCAGAGTTCCCACCAATCCAAATGCCAGACGAAACTGTAGAGGAGTACTATGAACTCCTGAAGATATGGTGCTCGCAGTTCGAGGCTCCTATTCAGCGCGCCAATGAAACGAACTTCGCATTCGAGCGTCGACTTACGGAGTGGCAGGAAGCGAATGTGTTACCGGAGCGATTCGTCAACGAGTCGGATGAACAGTTCTCGCTGCGATTGAGAGAATGGGCAGATGCTCGTCAGCCTCCTGGCAGGGATTCTGACGAGTCAGAAGGGGAATACGAAAATCGATTGCTTGAGTGGACGCAAAACTCAACGCCGTACAAACGCATGGACGATACGGTCGACGATTTTTACAATCAACTCAAAGAGTGGCGCTTGACGATAAATCGGCCGAAGCAGCGGCCCGATGAAGATTACGAAGATTACAAAATACGTCTCGCCGAGTGGACTGAGAAGGTGGTGCCACCGGAGCGACGGGAGGAGGAGGATGAGGCGTCGTACTTACAACGTCTGGAGGAGTGGCGAGACTACTTCAAGCCGGTGAAGAAACACGCTTACGAGTCAGCGGCTGTGTTTAAAACCCGGAAACGACAATGGGAAGAACGCATCAACCCCCCGGAAATGAAGAAGTCTGAGACGTCCTCCGAATTCAGGCGTCGTTTGACGGATTGGGCGGAAAAGACGGTGCTGAAACACCCGGACTTGGTCCAGCTCGATTCCGAGACCGACTCACACTTTGACCAGCGCGTCTCCAATTACGAGGCGGAAATGGCGCCGCCGCCCGTGAGACATCTGTCAGAAACATCGTCGATGTTCGAAGACCGAATGGACGAATGGACAGCTTCTCACGCACGCCCGTCTCGACGGGCTTCCGAGACGGAAACTGCATATGAAGATCGTGTGACAAAATGGGTCAAGGTCAGTCGCCACCCGACGAGACGCCATTCCGAACAGATTGATGAATTCAATGCTCGCATGGTTGACTGGCTCGCAGAGAAATACAACATTTCGCGGCACTCGTCTGAGGACGATGCGGAGTTCGCTGCCAGGGTGCTTCAATACGACGCGACACTGGAGTCTGAATACGCACAGCGTGTTGTGGAATTTCTCAGCAGCAAGTACGGATTGGAGAAGGATGAGGATGAGAATGATTCTGAATTCGCAGACCGGGTGCTTCGATACGACAAGATTTTTGTGAGGAGAAAGGACATAGAGGAGCGGCCAAGGAAAGAAATAGACGAGTCTGATGAAGAGTTTGAGGAGCGACTGGTTGAGTTTCTCAGCCAGAAGTATAACATGAAGAGACGACCGTCGGAGACTGATTTGCAGTTTGCCGATCGGGTGCTTCAACACGACATGAAGTACCTGATGAAATTGGACGCGGAGGAACGACCGCAGAAACGACTGTCGGAAAAAGAGTCTGTATTTAGGGAACGTATGACTAAATATCTGAGCGAATTGTACGACATAGACCGCCGAGCATCAGAGACGATGGAAGAGTTTGCGGAGAGGTTGCTTCAATACGACAAGGACTATAATGACCGTTTAGAAGAGCAGTGGACACCGAAGAGAAGGTCAACCGAAAGTGACCTCCAGTATTCGCAACGGATGCAATCTTTTCTCCTAGGAAAACACGAATTGGAGGTGGACATATCTGAATCTCATCTCTTAAAACAACCAACAAAAAGAAAATCGGAGACAGACTCTGCGTACCTTGCACGTTTTGTTGAGTTTGCCAGCCAGAAGTATAACCTAGACCGTAAGCCTTCAGAGACCGAGTCACAGTTTGCCGAGAGGGTAATCATCTTTAGCAATGAGGAGCGAAGAAAACACAAACTTGCACAGCGACCAGTGCAACAAAACGACGAGACAGATTCGCAGTTTCAGGAACGCATGGTGGCGTTTCTCAGCAGGAAGTACAATCTCACGCGCCATGACTCAGAAGATGAAGAGGATTTTGCCGAGCGG
This sequence comes from Oasisia sp. SBJ-2009, assembly GCA_964017155.1. Classification (NCBI taxonomy): domain Eukaryota; kingdom Metazoa; phylum Annelida; class Polychaeta; order Sabellida; family Siboglinidae; genus Oasisia; species Oasisia sp. SBJ-2009. The sequence goes on from OZ024859.1 coordinate 39,143,703, forward strand.
GTACGGGAATTCGACATGCTAATTTCACAGCGGCCAAATCAGCAGGCGGGGGAGACGGCTTCGGAGTTCCAGGAGCGAATGGTCGAGTGGGCCAGTAGAAAGTACGGCATGGAGCGTCGAGACTCAGAAACAGAGTCGATGTTTGCCGAACGAGTTCTGGAGCACGACGAACGAGTCTTGAGAAACCCCACCAACCGGCCGGTGAAACGATCATCGGAAACAGTGTCGGAGTTTGCCATACGGATGATTGAATTCTTCGGCACCAGGTATCAGTTAAAGCGAAAAGAGTCGGAGACCGATTCACAGTATGCGCTCCGGCTGGTTGAGCATGACAGAGCATTTGGTACGGAGGCAGAGGCGTCGTCGTCAGGAGAATACATCCCGCCAAAGGTACCACAGAAGAAACGGGGCACTCTCGGCTTGGAGGAAGACGAAAGCAGCAGCGAGATATTTTTCAATGACACAGGTAGATATCTAGGTTAAGACACCGGCTTTATCGCGTTCATTACTTATCGTTATGTTCATGTTACTGGTTACCAGTTGGTTTTGTTCTCGGTTTATGAAATATTCCATAACCAACGTATTGTGTGGTGAATTAGTCATGTGTGAAAAATTCGTTAGTTCCTAAAATATCGCTGTTATATTAAAATATGAATTGTCTAGCAATTTTGTTACGTTTTGTAAAGCATCCACCGCCAACTGAGTGGTGAGACATATAAATTATACTTTGGGACTGTTTTGGAAATATTTACCCTATAACACATGTACTCCTATAATAGAGGTGATGATATGGTAGACTTGCAATAGAAAGCAAGCCCTGATACTCAACAGATGCCTGCAAATGAAATCATACATCCTTGACAATCTATGGGACATTTCTTTGTCTGGTGATCTGTCAGGTAAATTGATTGCTGGAAAGCTCTGTGTATGTATGTATGTATATATATATATATATATATATATACATATATATATATATGTATATGTATATATATACATATATATTATTTATATATATATCTATATATATACATATGTATATCTATTATAAATATATATTATTTATATATATGTATATATGTATATATATATATATATATATATATATATATATATATATATATGTATATATATATATATATAATTATGGTAACTGAAATTGGTCTCCGTATGTCAGTGGTGACATGAAGTATGTGACCGAGGTTGTGTCACATATTTATAATAATAAATAAAACAACTTGTCAATAGAGGACGAACTTGATCACTATATACCCCGAACAACAGAGGGCAAGTATCCTGTTAGCTCTATAACTCTTACATAATCCTATAGCCATAGGTACTTAGACCTTATTTTCACAACTACTGTGCAACTTGGTCACACAGGAAGTGTCAGAAAATTGTCATATTTATTCGTGGTGTACTTTGTTACAATTGTAACTCTAATACCCATAATGCAGTGGTGTCTGGCTGTCAGCTTCCTGTCTGTCCTCTTGGTTGGTCACCAACAAACAACATGCAGGGTAGCTGTAAGAATCATCTAAGGTTAGTTAAATAGGCATAGATAGTTAATTGTTATTAAAAAATCAATGAAAATTTATGATTAATATAGCCAGAGAGCAAATTACATTTAATATTTTATAATGTTGTAAATTTAGTGTATTGCATTTTATATGAACATAAAATTACTCTGGCAAGCTATACTCACATACTGCCACGTTATCAGATATACTTAAAATGTATTAAAATCAAACGTTTTCAGAAGACTATAATTCCCAAGTATCTAAATACATCCAGTACACAGTGACTGTAGTAGCGAAATATGTCCAGTATACAGTGACTGGACACCAGTACGTCCAGCACATATATTTGTCCAGTACATGATTATGTTATTTAACCAGCTAAGTCATCCAGCAGGGCTTGATGTAAAATGGCAGTTTTCTTTAGTTCAGTATATCTCTATCTGTCCATGTGATCCCACAGTACTCCTATGTCTATCATTCACCTCCCTGCTCTCATGATGTCATCTTCCCATCAGTTGCTGAAATCCCACTTCCATCTTCTCATTGGCTGTCCTCTTCCTCTCTTTGACCCTTCACTTTCACTTGGGGTTATATTCTATAAAGAATGGTGCCTAGATGTGGCCAAAATAACCCTGTGTTGATTGTTTTTGTTACCCGTGATGCTATTTGGACTTTCTGTAAAAAGGCAGTCATTTATGCTGACACTTTACAAAATGCATTACATGATTTTATTTATATCCCAGTTATAAGTCACACACTCATGTGCAAGATGTAGACAAATGCATAATACATACCAGGTAGTTATTGCATGATAATGCTTTCTGTTGCAATTTTTTAAAGTTAAAAACCAAAAAAATTAAAATTGTTCATACATCTAGTCACATGGTTTTAGAGGACAATTATCTTTATGATGATATAAAAATATGAAATTCCACACCTGGAATACCATTTACAGACTTTTGAAATATTGAGTCCCCCAAATTATCCAACCCCCAGACAAATTAAAAAAGTCTAAATCAATTATCCATTCCAATTGGCACTCTAGATCACACACACAATTTAAGCTTAAAATATAAAACTGATGGAGATGTGAGTCCACAAACACACACAGAGACACACCTACACATGTACACACACGCGCACGCATGCACGCACGCATGCACGCATGCATGCACGCACGCACACCACACACACACCACGCACACAGACACAGACACACACACAGACACACACACACACATACACACACACACACACACACACACACACAGACACACACACACACACACACACACACACACACACACACACACACACACACACACACATACACTCATATGCACACAGACACACACAGACACACACACACACACACACACACACACACACACACACACACACACACACACACACACACCATATAAATAAGTGCTGAAACACAGCTGCTAATTGGTGAAATTTGATAAATGAATGTGTATGATATGATTTGTTTTCACATTTTCTCTTTTTTATGGCACTGCTGCAGCATTGACTTTTCACCATTATGCAATACTAATACTAATTACTAACATATATATAGCAGTACTAATTATTTTCTATTATTGTTTTAAGTTACATATTACTAATAGTATTTAAATTACTTAAGCTTTATTATTTCCTCTGTAATTGTTTCAGAAACATCCTGTTCCAATGTAACCAGTTATATGTTATAATATTTACATTTGTTCTAACTTGATTATAATTTTACACATGTTCTATCATTCTACTGATAGTACTATTTGTAACATTCGTACATACATTGTAACATCATTCACCTATGTACTGCATGTTTTTGAAGGAAGAATATGTACTAATCAAAATTATGATTTATTGCTCACCATTGCTTTCAGAACCAATTCAATGTCTTCCTCTTTTGACATGTGACTGTGCTGGTGAATGTCACATGACTTGTCACATGTCATGTCACATGACAATGTAATTATGGGGATGTTATAGCCACACTCTCTGTTGATATTTCAACATATATGTAGTTCCATATGTCACCTTAGAGCGCAATGGCTCAGGGGTAGAGCTTCAGACTCTCGACTAAGAGAACCCGGGTTCGAATCCTGGCTGCGGTCTTAAAACCTTGGGCAAGTTTTTTCACTCTACATTGCTTCAGTTAACTCAGCTGTATAAATTGAGAACCTGGCTGTAGACATTGGTGGATATGTGTACGAGCAGCCTTCGTGCATTAATTGAAGCATAGGCTGAATGCTTTCCAGAGAAGTTGAGATGGTGTTTGATTTAATAGGTCTGCCAAGGAGTAAAGTGTAAAGCGCTTTGAGCAGTTCTGAGGATTGGATACTGCGCTATATAAGAATTTACCTTTTTTTTACTGATATTCCCACGGCAGAAGTTCTCTTCTCTGGCTGTGTCGAGTACATTCAGCTATGACATTATGGCCTTTGTTTATCACAGCTATGAGTGGAAGCGTTACATTGAGTCTCATCTCCAATGTCCTTCTAGTTTCACATATACAGCTTTCATGATAGTCAAAACTTCCTTCGTATTGTTCCAAAATAGTCCAGTGGTAAAGCTACAAACTCAATCCAGAGATAGCAGGTTTGAATCATCCTGCCACTGGTGCTATATCTTCAGAGAACTAATTCACTTCACACTGCTCCAGTTCACTCAGCTGTATGAATGAGTACCTGGCTATAGGCAATGGTGGATATTTATGTGTGAATAGTTTTCACGCCATAGTTGCAGCATGGCTGAAAACTTACCACAGAAGTTGAGATGGTATCAGTAGAACAGGTCTCCCATGTAGCAGGGAACACTTTGGGCAGAACAAACAATTTCATACAGTGTAAATGCAACTCTTCACCAAACCTTTATTAGTTTCTGCCCTTCAGATTCGCTATTTAGAACCATTGAGCAATGAATTGTAATTCTGAAAGGTTTTTTTCTTCCTTCAAAATAAACATAACAGAAATAATTGTGACAAACTCATGGCACTGTGTAGGGCTGTAAACTCGAGTGGCACCGTGTAGGGCTGTAAACTCAAGTGGCACCGTGTAGGGCTGTAAACTCGAGTGGCACCGTGTAGGGCTGTAAACTCGAGTGGCACCGTGTAAGGCTGTAAACTCGAGTGGCACCGTGTAGGGTTGTAGTCTCGCAGTCGTTGTGTTGTTGTCATTTAGACCGGTATATGCTTGAAGAATGGCACAGAGCTGCGGAAGAACCGACCACCACTGTGGACATCGCCGACTTGGTGCGGAAAGACAGCAGCGACGAGCAGCCGGCTCGTGCCATCAGTGCATATGACGACATAGACTACAGTTCAATTAGCGAATCGTCAAAATCAATGAAGTCCTTCAAGCCCAAGATCTCCCACATGTCTGGGCTACCGCTCGACATGTTGATTCTGAAGTATCCTTTTTCTGGCGGGGGGAAGATATTGAAGCATCGCTGTTGTTAATGTGATGGTAGGTTATTGATACTAAATTTAGCAGTTGGTAGATGTTTTTGATAGCATGTTTTACTGTGAGTAATCCAAGCAGTGGATGAAGTGTATATCAGACCATTTGTGTCACATAAAAGCATTGTATGTAAGCATGCATTTGCAGTGTCATGTAATTTTAGTTTTTTACCAGCCTAGTGTAACCAGGCCTCACCAGCAGGGGCACCATTCAGGAACTCATGATTTGTGGAACTAACTGCCTCCAAAGTATATATATATATATATATATATATATATATATATATATATATATATATATATATATATATATATATATATATATACATACATACATGCATGCATACATACATACATACATACATACATACATACATACATTTATGTGTGTGTGTGTATGTATATATATATATATATTATATATTCATACATACCTACACACATACATGTAAATATATATATATATATATATATATATATATATATATATATTTACCTGTATATATATATATATACATATATATATATATATGTATATACATACATACATACATACATACATACATACATACATACATACATACATACATGTAAATATATATATAATTTATTTTGGTAAATAAATATTATGTCAACCTTTCTAGAATATGTTCATTTCACCTGATCACTTAGCTAAGTTGTTAAAATGTTGCCACTGCAAGAAGTTTTCCTTGACCTTTGACCCAGTCATTCATTTGGGTACGACTGCCGTAAGAGGGCCAACTTGCACGTCATCGATGTTGACACTGTGCTGTATGCAGCGGGAAACATTGTCGTGATTCTAAACCTGAAGACTCAGACTCAGCAGTACCTACACAGCAACAGTGGCGGTGGCATTGGTGCTATTGCGGTAATCTTCTTCTTCTTCTTTCTTCTTCTTTGCTGTCCATCGTGCCCGATGATGACATCAGTGTTGTACGGTTTCATCCATTACATGCTTTGCTTGTTGGTGAGAGAATAGTCCGATTTAAGATTTAAAGCCTCCCCCGCAGTTGACACAGACGGTGATAGGGGCAGAAGCATCAGGAAAGCCATGGCGGAGATTGTGATCATGTTGGTATTGTTGTGATATCTTTTCTTCAATATGGCTTTTTCCTTTGTGAATGGCTGCCTCCACTGTTGTTGATCTTGTGCAAGAGTCTCCCAGTCGTCTACGGTGATGTGTGTAGCCTTTAGGTGTCGTTTCACTACATCTTTGTATCACAGCCATTGTCCACCACGAAGATGTTTCCCTTTGACTAATTCTCCATAGAATGCATACATAATACATATTAATTAAGGTTTAATTACACATGGTATTACAAACTGACTCATGCCACTTTAAAATGTACAGATCCAATGAAAGAATGCTCACCTCCATCAAGTTTCGCCATGCCCAAATATTTTTGCATTAGTAATATACCTGCATCACATTACATTGCATGCAACATGACATTAATCTTTCTCATATGTGGTGCTCGTTGAAAATGTTTTGTTATTTTTGTCATCAAGAAAAACATTTCAGATGCAATTCAACAAAATATATAAGTTAAAATGTCTGGACGCTTCACATGTGTAATGTCCATTTTTGTAGATTGAAGTATCCTTTATTAGACTGCATGTCATGGGATAGGTAGGACGTTAGGAAACTTCATAAAAAGTCCCTGGATGAGTTTGGATACATAATATGTACATATGTATGTATTACATATGCCTCTTACAGTGTGGCTGAATTTGAAGTGCTAGCAAATCTTTTGTGACATTCTTCTTGGACACGTCTTTACCAGAACTGAAAGCTTGGTATATTAATTAGGTTCTGTCTGATTACTTTTTCTATTGAAGATTGTTTGAGGATATTTCAATTCATGTAAATGTATTTCTTTGTAAAAAGTGTCCAAAAATTAGGCTTTACTCCCATATTAAATTTTGCCTCATAAACAGTCCGGACGACAGGAGTAGCAAGGTATGAAAAACCAGAACACCAAATGACAAAGACAATGGAAACTGTAAGCACTGACATTATTATTAAGAAATCAAGAAATCATACTATTTCTACAGACAGACAAAGCAACATTGACATGAAGTGAATGTCTATTTGACAGGTAATGCTAATGCTGGGATGTGTCGAAGAAAGACCTACAATACAATAATATGTTTTGTCTATAGGTTCATCCTGATAAGACGATGTTTGCGGTTGCTGAGAAAGGCAACGCACCAGACATTAACATCTTTGACTACCCGGATTTGAACTGTATACACATTCTGCGCGGTGGCACTGAAAAATCCTACGCCTTTATTGACTACAAGTATGAGTTTGACTCGATAGTATTTCACTTTCATTTTATTATAATTATTTAAAATATTATATATGCATAGTATGTATATATATATATATATATATATATATATATATATATATATATATATTAATATGCATTTTTTTAGATTCATTATGGTTTAATTACACATTTCAGTTTTTTTTATTACTATTATGATTTTAGTAGTATTATTGTAAACTATGTATTTTATCTTTAGTATATGTATGTATATAATGCATGTATATAAGAGTGTTGTCCTTTGCCTAGTGTAAACCTCATTAACAGATTTCAAGCAAGATCGATAAAGAAAACGAGAAAGGTCATTTCTTTCTTTGTGAAGCTTTTGTCTGGTTTAATGCAAACGTGTCCAATTCACCAGCGTCTTCAATGTCTGATGACATCTGAGATGGAGTCAGGTGAATGTCTCACAAGAAGATATACTTGTATAATAAAAATTTGTTGACAACTAAAATAAAATTTAAAACAATGTAAAAATATGAAAAATAAATATAAATAAAATATAAATAAAATATATTCATGAATAAATAATAAAAATTAATATTAATTAAAATTATGGGATAGTAAACAATGAAAGTAATAATAATCACTTTATTGAGCCATAGGTTGGGGCTACAGACTGACGATGACTTTTGACCTTTCAGCAACAATGGCGACCTACTGGCTTCAGTCGGAGGTGACCCTGACTACATGCTGACCGTCTGGGACTGGAGGAATGAAGTGACCATGCTGCGGTCAAAGGCTTTCTCACAGGATGTCTGGCGAGTGACCTTCTCCACTGAACTGGCCGGTCAGCTGACATCATCCGGCATCGGTCACATTAGGTGAGTGACCGCTTTTGACCATTCCGTTGTTTGCGACACCTGGGATCAGTTTGACTGTGATAGTGAGCTCATAGGGACCAGGCATTATTTAATTGAATCTACTGTTAAACTTGGCTTTTAAAAATGCAGCAGCTGCAGCAATTTTACTGAGGACATTATTTCTGTGACACTCCAGTGATAGTGTCCCAGAGGCACATCTCAATGTTGACAGTTTGTAATGAACAAGATCAGTCTGTCTAAGGGGTTGCAATACTTGAATTTAGAGGATATGTGACCAAATATGTTAACATACAGACACAAGCTTGATCATAGTCAGATGCAATATGCTAGCGTATATATTGAGGGTCAGTGTTACCATAGACAATAGGAAAATTCTCTTGATGAAAACATGTACAGACACTTCTATAAGGTATTAATTTTGTAAATTTCTACCATACATTTAATAATATTTTTGTAAACAAATTGCTTGAGAAGTTGTTTAAAAATGAAATACAATTTGATAACAACCAAATTGCATTATTGCAAATTAAGACACTAGTCCAAATAGTCACATTGTGCAAGGCAGTAATATAATTGATCAGTACAGAACATTGTTTTTATTTATGTGGGACAATGCTCCTTGTTTATAAGTAATCGTGACTCATTTGTTGTAAGTGACAAAGCATATATGCGTTTGTAAAAGAGCTTTGTATTCAGCCAAACATATATATATATAATAAAACAATCCACATAATTCATAAACATCCAGATACAATGTTGTGTATTATGCCAAATAATTGTAATACCAAAGTAAACTTAGTAAACTTAAACAGCAAAGGTGGGTGAAACCAACCACCGGGCCAGCATGGCCCAGTGCCCACCTCAGGATTCAGCACAAAATCCTCCCTTCGCCAAGCCTCGGTTTCAGTTTTTAAATGATAAATATATATGACTACCATAGGGCATTAACACAGCAATTGTTTACACATATGATGAAATTAACACACGTATATATATATACTTTCACCGTGACCAGATTCTGGAAGATGGCACGCACGTTCACTGGCCTCAAACTGCAGGGGGCACTGGGAAAGTTTGGGAAGACAGAGATCTCTGACATTGAGGGATATGTGGAACTCCCTGATGGGAAGGTGCTGTCAGGGTCCGAGTGGGGAAACCTGCTCCTCTGGGAAGGGGAACTGATCAAGGTTGAGATCGGACGGATCGGGAAGAAGCCATGTCACAACGGGGCCATTCAGCAGGTGATCATGGACGAGGGGGAGCTCATGTCAGTCGGGCTGGACGGGTACATCAGGGTAAGTCTGTTTGTTTTTAGTTAAATTACTTGTTATTTTGTGCAGGTTTGTGTGCTAACTTTGCGTAATGTCTTTACTTATTTATTATCAATTATTATACCTTTATTTTAATGACCATCTTTAGCGTTATCAATTATTATACCATCTTAATGTCCACCTTTAGTGTAACTTTTTTTTATTTATGTTGTCATTAATTTTGCTATTATTAATGGTATTAATGTTATTTGCTAAAGATCACTACTCAAAGAAATTTTAAAACCAAAGGCAAAACTTTATTAAAAAAATTCAGGGCATCTGAAATATATATACTGATTGTGTCAAAATACAGTCATTACTATAATAAGAAGAAGAAGAAGAAGAAGAAGAAGAAGAAGAAGAAGAAGAAGAACACTTACACAGATCATTTTGGAGGAATTGTGAACACATAATTATCTCACAAACATGTGCCAATAGAGGTCTTTAGACATGGCCTTGTCTACCTAAACATAACACAATAAGAGGTATACATTATGGTCATGACAAGGGATTTGAGGATCAAAAAATATTTTATTAAATATGTATTCTTTATTTTTTTCACTCTGCATACTTTTAGACAAAATTGCATGCAAATGTGCATGACCACATATATCTTCTGGGACAAGTTGGATTGGTAAAAATATGATAGATAAAAGTGTTATCCATAAAGGCCTCTTCTTCTTATTCCGTATAATGGACTAGGCCCTTTCCGAGCATTAAAAGTCCAATCGAAGCTTGTGTGCTTGGGGGCTATGCTGTCTTAAAACAGCTAATATAAAAACAAAATTTATATAAACTAATTAAAATGTTAATAAAGTTATTCTATGGATCTCTGGTAATTTAAAATGTTATGATTGTGATGTACATAGTCTTATGAAGAAATTAAAGCAGAGCCGGAAGGCCACTTCTGAAAGCCTCTGGGCATGTGGTGGCTGATAGGCTTGTGGGGAACCTATTCCACTGTCTAAGGGTTGCATGAAAAAATGAATGGTAATGGGCTGGGTGGTCTGCCCTTGCATGTCGAAAACGCTGGGCTCCCTGCATTCTGGGGTCACTGCGTTGGAGGTACTGGTCTAAGGTGATGTCAACATGACCCGTGTTGATTTTGTGAAGGAGGCCTTATTGTAAGTATTACTTACAGGTGTGGAACTTTGAGACAATAGACGCTGCTGAGAGGACGGATGAGGTGGCCATCTTTGAGATGGAGCCAATGAACGAGTTGTTGGTTGGACAAGATGTTCAGGTGAAAAACCTGCAGAAGTCTTCTGACAAGGAGGAAGCTAACATCTGGTATGGCCAGGTAAGTGCTTATCTGCAGCCTCCCAAGCACTACCCAGTGAATGTGCTACCAGCTTATCTGCAGATCATCGTACACTACCCAGACAAGAAGTTTATCTGCCCACCGTTCTGCACTACTCTGTGATGACAGCCACTTATCTTATTTATTTATTACATTTATATTTTAACAATTACACTTCAGTCTTTGTGATTTTAGGGCACCTCAGAATGTTAATAATTAAAGAGTTATGGCACAATGCAATTAAATCATTAGTATTATCTCAAGATTGTCACAAATTATCTGCAAATAGTCTTGGCATGTGGCAGCAGATCTGATAACCCAACGTTGTCCAAACAAGACACCAGCTTAACTGCAGATAATTATACAATCCAAACCAACCACTAGTTCAGCTGTCAATCCTCACAAATTATCCCACAAAACACCAGTTTATCTGTGAAAAAAATGAACATGTCAATGAAATCACTTGAAATTATGTTATGACTGTCACATGCCTAGACGGGTGTTAATGTAAGGTTCTTTAAAAAATAATATTTCATAATAAAATTCGGAATGAGTGAAAAGGGAAGCGCTGAAAATGCAATAATGTTGACATGTATCTTTAATGCGGTGTGTTTTGTGTAGGACGGCAACGGAGGTATCTGGAGACTTGACCTGTCGTTCTCCTTCACGTCACAAGCCCCAGAGAAGATGTGTAACTTCCACGCGGGGGCTGTCATGGCCGTCTCCCCCTCCCCGGGCAGTGCCCTTCTGGCCACCATCGGAGTGGACAGTAAGTCTCTGTCCCCTCATTCCAAAAGAACACACCACCTCCAGTCTGTACCAGGGCAGCCTCAGGCCAGTTCTTATAGGCACCTCTTTAACCTGGATTTTTGCATGTCAAATTTCACATTCGTTTTGTGAAAAGGTGAACTCATTTGGTGGTGACCACTAAGAAATACCAGCTCGATTGTGTGACATTTTGGTACAATCGTCAAACTATGAAATTTTTTTCTGCATGCGGAATCAATTTGTTATTCACAAAGCTTGGAATTCTTGTGTGAATATGACTATATGGATATTATTATTTTATTGTTTCTGTATTGATGTTATTGACTCTTTAATACATTGTTACTGACTACTTCAGTGAGATGAAAGTTTTATGTGCGCATGGCAATTAACTTTAGCAAATTACCAAAATAGGTTCTTTTCACCATTTAAAACAATGGAACTAGATTCATGATGAGCTGAACATGCTGAGGGAGCCAAGTTAATAGATGATAATGATTAATGATTGAGTGCAACAGAACAATGAACGACCATTCAGTTTGGACAGCCATGGTCACCAACGCTTGGAATACACATGGCACCTAAAAGAAAAGGATGTTCGCATCACTTGCCAGTCAAGTCCTGTCTGTCAACATGTCTACACTCAAATAAATAAATGTGTGGCGTGTTCTTAGTCTTGTACCCGACAATCACTGAGCAATTAGTGGGGAGCGGTGGTCACGCAGTAGAGCACTGGACTCTAAACGATTATTGTGTTTGCAGGCTCAGTGATTATCTACGATTGTGTTTGTAGGCTCAGTGATTGTCTACGATTGTGTTTGTAGGCTCAGTGATTGTCTACAATTGTGCCTGTAGGCTCAGTGATTGTCTACGATTGTGTTTGTAGGCTCAGTGATTGTCTACAATTGTGTTTGTAGGCTCAGTGATTGTCTACGATTGTGTTTGTAGGCTCAGTGATTGTCTACGATTGTGTTTGTAGGCTCAGTGATTGTCTACGATTGTGTTTGCAGGCTCAGTGATTGTCTATGATTGTGTTTGTAGGCTCAGTGATTGTCTACGATTGTGTTTGCAGGCTCAGTGATTGTCTACAATTGTGTTTGTAGGCTCAGTGATTGTCTACAATTGTGCCTGTAGGCTCAGTGATTGTCTACGATTGTGTTTGTAGGCTCAGTGATTGTCTACGATTGTGTTTGTAGGATCAGTGATTGTTTACAATTGTGTTTGTCAGCTCAGTGATTGTCTATGATTGTGTTTGTAGGCTCAGTGATTGTTTACAATTGTGTTTGTCAGCTCAGTGATTGTCTACAATTGTGTTTGTAGGCTCAGTGATTGTCTACGATTGTGCAGCAAAGAAACAAATGTGTAAGACAAAGTTCACGATGGGAGGAAGCAGTATCTTGTGGGTCCCGACCTCGGTATGTCACAAAGTATACAGTGAATAAAATAAACTTATCACTAAATATTGTTTAAGTAGTGTCGAGTATGATGATTAGGCAATTATTTTTTTATCAATATTATGATTTAGACTCTTTTAGTTATGTATTTATTTGTATTATTTATATATTTATTTTTATTCTTTTTTTGTTATTTATATAATTTGTTTTATTTATTTATATTGCATAGAACTCTCCATGTACATTTCCCTTAATGAAAGGAAAAGGTTTTATTGTATTGTATGATGCTTAATCATGTTCCATTTTCATTGTATTACAATATTTCCATTTGTTGAAACTAACATGGTCTGTAAATTTGTGGTGCCAGCTTTTTGCTGAAATAATATTTAATCAGCGTTATGCTGCCTAAATTAAATAAGCAATACAGTGGTTATATTAGTTAGACAATTTTTGTGAGTATACATAGGTCACAGACAGCAATGAAGATATACAGACGTGGTGTAATACATTGATAATACATGTTAAAATAAACATTTGCTGTGTCCAGGTTGACCCAAAGCACATGACGATGCTGTCGGGTTTTTCTGACGGCGTGGTGCGAGTGTTGGTCTACCAGAAGAAACGGGCGGGGAAGGACCCGTACGCTCGCAAGACCAAATATACGGACCGCACGGAATTGGTCCTGAAACAAGTCTTCAAGCCCCACACTCGATCTGTCACGTCCATGGCCATTGACCACGAGGGCAAAATACTCGCCACTGGGGTGAGTTCAGGGTAGAAGTTTGGCCACTGGGGTGAGTTTAGGGTGAGATTTTGGCCACTGGGCTGGTGAGTTTATGGTGAGATTCTAGTCAATGGGGTGAGTTTAGGGTTGGGTGAGATACTGGCTACTGGGGTGAGTTCAGGGTGAGATATTTGCCTGTGGGGTGAGTTAATGGTGAGTTACTGGCCAGTGGGGTGAGTTTAGGGTTAGGTGAGATATTGGCCACTGGGAAACGTTCGGGGTGAGACACTGGCCAAAGAGGTAAGTCTAGGGAAGGGTAAGATATTGACCACATGTGTGAGTATATGAAGAGGTACTAGCTACTGGGGTGAGTTCAGGGCATGATGACGACCATGGGATGAATTTAGGGTGAACACTGGTGAGTGGAGTGAGGCAAGGGAAGAGTGTGATTCTGACTATTGGGAGATTTTATGGTGTGATTTTGTCTATTGGGTGACGTAAGTTTGAGGTGAAATATTTGCCACAACAAGACTTAGTGGTCCAACACGAGAGAGCAGATATTTTTAAAATAGAAGATATTGTGAAATTTACAAAATTACAACTTCTGTCTATGGCTAAAGTCCAGAGGGATTAAACACGTGTCACAGACATTACCAATGGCAGTAGCAGTGATGAACATTTTTTATTTTGTTTTTCAGAGTGATGACAAAACCGTGTTTTTCTTGACTGTGGGAGAGACGTATGATCCAATTGGGTTCATCACAGTGCCCTCAGAAGTGACACACCTCACCTGGTCCCCGGCCAGCCACGTAAGTGTTACGCTCAACCACAAACAATGACTTCTACGTGCCGCCATCTCGCAGCCAATACGGTGATAGAATGTTCTCAGTAGCTGGTCCACGACTGTGGAACTCTCTCCCTGCCGAGATGAAGAAAACCGTGGTTTTTAAAAGACTATTGTAAAGCAACCTATTCCGGGCTGTGTATGAAGTGTAGACACTTGTCAGTTTATTTAATTTGTATTTTATTTTTATCTATTTATTATCTTTTACATGTTTTACATAATTTTTTTAAAATGTCATACTCATTATTTTATTATGAATATACCACTTATTTTAATAATTATCTTTAGCTAACTGATTTATTTTATTATTTATTACTATTACTTTTTATGCATATTTGAGGTAACTTTTTTTACCTTAATTAACAAACTTAATATTATAATTCTATGACACATGTATACATACTCATGTACAGCGCCTCCGAATGGATATTTCTAGATTTATGGCGCTTTGTAAATGTTCTTCTTATTATTATAAGTACACACACAAAGTCTCCCTTAACGAGGAGAAATAATTCCCGCATACACAATACATGTTATTTTGATAGGAAATTGTGCCAACAAGAGGCACCACACGTGTTCTACTACTGCTGTCCAGTCAAATGCAGTCAATTTTTAGTAGACATTTATGATTAGATACTACTTTAATGTATATGTGCATTTTTAATTAATCCTGTTAACATACTATTTCATATAATTCTATGCCTTCATTTCATAACAAACATGTTTTATTAATCACTTATAACCCTGATAACATATCGAAAAAATACAGAGTTTCTAGTTTAGACTTCGACTTTACTATGCGTTTACGGCAAGGTCATGAATATTCAGTTCCATACGCCAGACTTTGGTTTTATCAGACAAGTTCACTGTGTTTAAAGTCAACAGTCGTTGTGTGATTCACTGCAGGTGAACGAATGTTAATTATAACCAGGCTGCATATTTAATCACCCACATGGCAGCAAGCTCAAAGTGATTTACATAAACACAGTTATATATATATATATATATATATATATATATATATATATATATAATATATATATATATATATATATAATATATATATATATATAATATATATATATGTATATATAATATATAATATATAATATATATATATGTATATATAATATATATATATATATATATATATATATATATATATATATATATATAATATATATATATATATATGTATATATAATATATATATATA
Source organism: Oasisia sp. SBJ-2009 (assembly GCA_964017155.1). Classification (NCBI taxonomy): domain Eukaryota; kingdom Metazoa; phylum Annelida; class Polychaeta; order Sabellida; family Siboglinidae; genus Oasisia; species Oasisia sp. SBJ-2009. The sequence goes on from OZ024859.1 coordinate 39,159,417, forward strand.
TATATATATATATATATATATATAATATATATATATATATATATATATATATATATATATATATATATATATATATATATATATATATAATATATATATATATATATATATATAGTATATATAATATATATATATATATGTATATATAATATATATATATATATATGTATATAATATATATATATATATATATATATATATATATATATATAATATATATATATATGTATATATAATATATATATATAATATATATATATATATATAATATATATATATATATATATATATATATGTATATATAATATATATATGTATATATAATATATACAATATATATATATGTATATATAATATATATAATATATATATATATGTATATATAATATATATATATATATATATAATATATATATATATATATATATATATATATATATATATATATATATATATAATATATATAATATATATATATATGTATATATAATATATATATGTATATAATATATATATATATATATATATATATATATATATATATATATATATATATATATATCAGCATGTTGCGCAAATAACACCCAAGTTAGGCACAAATTTGCAAGAAAAAAGTAACAGAGAAAAGTCTTATGCAACATTATCGTAATTCGATAGAGTACACCTCGCATGTCATATGCTTAAACATCATCCCTTTAATAACTCAGTGTTGCTCCATTTATTATACATAGTGTTTTGGTTAGGTGGGTGCATGGATAAATGTGGATTTAGGTGAATAAAGCAATATATAGGCAATGACTTTGTAACAACATGAAATTTAATTTTTTTATTATTTCACCTATGTCTAAGTTATGTTTAATTGATTGTTTCATTACAATATTTTATATCTAATTGAACACTAGAAACATGTTTCAACTTTTTTACACTCTGACAGATTTTAACAAATTGTTGACATAAATAAAACAAAAGTAAAGGCAAGTTCTTATATAGTGCAGTATCCAGTCCTCAGGACTGTTCAAAGCACTTTACACTTTACTTCCCTGACAGACCTGTTCACTCAGACACCATCTCAGCTTCTCTGGGAAGCCTCCAGCTATATGCTACAATTAATGCGCGAAGGCTGCTCGTACACATATCCACCACTGTCTATAGCCAGGTACTCATTTATTCAGCTGAGTGAACTGGAACAACTTAGAGTGAAAAAACTTGCCCAAGGTTTTAGCACCGTAGCACAGGATTTGAACCCGGGTTCTCGTAGTCGAGATTCCCAAGCTCTAGCCCGGAGCCACTGCGCTCTACAAATTTTAGCGACATATAGTTTACCACATTACAACTTTTCTGCATGTCTTGTTGCTATGCACCAGTTCATCAATGGCAAATTGATTACTGTTGACATTTCTTGATGACTCAATTGGGGCGTGTTGTGTTTCAGAAACAAAACACCCTCATCGTGAGTTGTAAGGGGGGCCAGGTGCTGGAGATACAGGCCCCCCAGCAGGGGTGTTACGACACGTCCCACACCTACCAAGTGACAGGACTCACCATCCGCACCCACATCTTCAAGAGTGTCAAGAGCACCATCCGCGTACGTCTCTAGCTGTAGGCAGATGTTGGTGGTATATCATCTGTAGTAGGATATTGGTGTTATTTCACCTGTAGTCAGATGTTGGTGTTATTTAATCTGTAGTGGATTATTTGTGTTATTTCATGTGTGATGGGATATTGGTGTTATTTAATCTGTAGTGGATATTGGTGTTATTTAATCTGTAGTGGATTATTGGTGTTATTTCCTATGTAATGGGATATTGGTTTTATTTAATCTGTAGTGGATATTGCTGTTATTTAATCTGTAGTGGATTATTGGTGTTACATGTATTTCATGTGTAATGGGATGTTGGTGTTATTCGTGTTATTTCACCTGTGTTAGAGTACTGGCATTATTTCACCTGTAGTAGCATGTTGAATATTATGGTTTTTAAATAATAAATATTACTATTATTACTAGTGGGTTATTTCACCGTAGTCGTGTTATTTCACCTGATTTTGATGTCGTTTAATCTGAGACACTGGTGTTATTTCACATGTAGTGTCATACTCGTGTCATTTCACATGTAGTGTTGTACTGGTGTTATTTCACATGTAGTGTCATACTGGTGTTATTTCACATGTAGTGTCATACTGGTGTTATTTCACCTGTAGTGTTGTACTGGTGTTATTTCACATGTAGTGTCATACTGGTGTTATTTCACATGTAGTGTCATACTGGTGTCATTTCACATGTAGTGTTGTACTGGTGTTATTTCACATGTAGTGTCATACTGGTGTTATTTCACATGTAGTGTCATACTGGTGTTATTTCACCTGTAGTGTTGTACTGGTGTTATTTCACATGTAGTGTCATACTGGTGTTATTTCACATGTAGTGTCATACTGGTGTTATTTCACATGTAGTGTTGTACTGGTGTTATTTCACCTGTAGTGTTGTACTGGTGTTATTTCACATGTAGTGTCATACTGGTGTTATTTCACATGTAGTGTTGTACTGGTGTTATTTCACATGTAGTGTCATACTGGTGTTATTTCACATGTAGTGTCATACTGGTGTTATTTCACATGTAGTGTTGTACTGGTGTTATTTCACCTGTAGTGTTGTACTGGTGTTATTTCACATGTAGTGTCATACTGGTGTTATTTCACATGTAGTGTCATACTGGTGTTATTTCACATGTAGTGTCATACTGGTGTTATTTCACCTGTAGTGTTGTACTGGTGTTGTGGGAAGATCCATGTACTTTTGTCTTGTTCCCTGTAGCATGAGGAAGACCTCGCGAGGTTAAAGAAGGAAGAAGAGGAGCGCAAGGTGAGGGAAGAAGAGGAGAGGAAGAGGAGGGTCGAAAGAGGGCTTGAGATTGACGAGATACCTGAGGAAGGTGGGTTTTGTTGGGAAGGTGGATAGATGATTGGGAGAGTGTGTAGTTGATTGGGAGGGTGTGTAGATGATTGGGAGGGTGTGTAGATGATTGGGAGGGTGTGTAGATGATTGGGAGAGTGTGTAGTTGATTGGGAGGGTGTGTAGTTGATCGGGAGGGTGTGTAGATGATTGGGAGGGTGTGTAGATGATTGGGAGGGTGTGTAGATGAGTGGGAGGGTGTGTAGAAGATTGGGAGAGTGTGTAGTTGATTGGGAGGGTGTGTAGATGATTGGGAGGGTGTGTAGATGATTGGGAGGGTGTGTAGATGATTGGGAGGGTGTATAGATGATTGGGAGGGTGTGTAGTTGATTGGGAGGGTGTGTAGATGATTGGGAGGGTGTGTAGATGATTGGGAGGGTGTGTATATGATTGGGAGGGTGTGTAGATGATTGGGAGAGTGTGTAGTTGATTGGGAGGATGTGTAGATGATTGGGAGGGTGTGTAGATGATTGGGAGGGTGTGTAGATGATTGGGAGGGTGTGTAGATGATTGGGAGGGTGTGTAGTTGATTGGGAGGGTGTGTAGATGATTGGGAGGGTGTGTAGATGATTGGGAGGGTGTGTAGATGATTGGGAGGGTGTGTAAATGATTGGGAGGGTGTGTAGTTGATTAGGAGGGTGCGTAGATGGTTGGGAGGGTGGGTAGATGATTGGGAGGGTGTGTAGTTGATTGGGAGGGTGTGTAGATGATTGGGAGGGTGTGTAGATGATTGGGAGGGTGTGTAATTGATTAGGAGGGTGCGTAGATGATTGGGAGGGTGGGTAGATGATTGGGAGGATGTGTAGTTGATTGGGAGGGTGTGTAGATGATTGGGAGGGTGGGTAGATGATTGGGAGGGTGTGTAGTTGATTGGGAGGGTGTGTAGATGATTGGGAGGGTGGGTAGATGATTGGGAGGGGGTGTCTATTGGTGAATTGTTCCGTGGGAGTGTGTCAGCTGTCTAAGATGTTTGTGTTTGTGTTTCTTGCAGAAGAGAAGCCACCTGAGGAGCCCTGGGACCCTTACATCCCTGATGAGCCGAGTCAGATCTTGTTTTGTCACCATTCCGTGGAGGAAGGAAAGTTCTGGGTGTCTGTGGTACGTAGGGAGCATTTATTACTGTCTATGGTATGTAGGGAGCATTCATTACTCTCTGTTGTTGTTATTATTATATCTGTCACGTAGGATGTAATTTAATGAGCATTCCAGCAATGATTTGTTGATTTTCATAACATTGTTATTATTAATATTTAGGACCTTATTGTTATATAAAATAATATCAGAATAAAGGTCATTTGTACGGTAATTATTCTCATCTTAAAACAAAAATACATAATTTGGAGTGAATAAATTTTGTAGTAAGCTACTTCTGTAAGTGTGGGTTTGTTTGTAGGGTGACTTTGATGCGGGTTACCTCTACGAGTGTGAATTGGTTTGTAGGGTGACTTTGATGCGGGCTACCTCTACGAGTGTGAATTGGTTTGTAGGGTGACTTTGATGCGGGTTACCTCTACGAGTGTGAATTGGTTTGTAGGGTGACTTTGATGCGGGTTACCTCTACGAGTGTGAATTGGTTTATAGGGTGACTTTGATGCGGGTTACCTCTACGAGTGTGAATTGGTTTGTAGGGTGACTTTGATGCGGGTTACCTCTACGAGTGTGAATTGGTTTGTAGGGTGACTTTGATGCGGGCTACCTCTACGAGTGTGAATTGGTTTGTAGGGTGACTTTGATGCGGGTTACCTCTACGAGTGTGAATTGGTTTGTAGGGTGACTTTGATGCGGGCTACCTCTACGAGTGTGAATTGGTTTGTAGGGTGACTTTGATGCGGGCTACCTCTACGAGTGTGAATTGGTTTGTAGGGTGACTTTGATGCGGGCTACCTCTATGAGTGTGAGTTTGTGGGAGATGAGCAGAAAGAAACAATGCAAAAGGGGAAACTGTATGAGCCAGCAAGATTCCTGCCGGTGGAGTCTAGTGATGATGTTCCTGTCACCACAATTGCCTTCAGGTGAACGTTTGGTAGAAGATGAGGGGGGCACTAATAATTTATTTATGTTGAATGACATTTTTGACATTATTATGTTTACTTAATTATTACCTTAATTATTTTTAAGTAAATACTTTATTATTTTAAAGGACATATATATATATATATATATATATATATATATATATATATATATAATGTCCTTTAAAATAATAAAGTATTTAGTTAAAAAATAAATATATATATATATATATTTATTTATTTATTAGCTCAACATAATTATTTTTTAAATATATAATTTGTAATTTAAAAAAACCAGCTTAGAGATATTATTTATTTATTAGATCAAAATAATACCTTTATATTTACCATTTTATACAACTATGTATGGATTAGGCATTTATTTGTCATATTTTTTATGTAATACATGACTGAAACGTCAGCAGAACACATTCCTATTTGACATGAAATGTACTTGCATGTTCAAAATGACAAAGAAAGCTTTATTATTAAACAAATAATGCAATATAATAAGGTCATAAGGAAATCCATCATTAAAGAATGTCTGCTGTTACATTTAGAGAACTTCTTTTTAAATCTAAAATTCCACCACATTTTCACCGAGAACACATGAGCAAGTGTCCCGTTGACACATCGGAATGTTGATAATTTTTGGTAAACAATATTTATTTTCACACAACAATTTTAAGCAAAATTGAGTTTGTCAGCTCCCCAGAAAGCTAGAAAATACAAGAACACATTAGGAGCAGAGACAGTTTCAAAAAACACATCGAGTTTATGATATGATGTTTGTGATATGAATAAAATCTGTGCTAATGAAAACAAAATATGAGAATAAAGTAAATGACCCAATAGGTGAAGTCTTCAAGTCTACAAGTATTTACTGCTAAAAAGTGATGTTTCACTATCCTGCAGTTGTAACGTGACTTTGTGCTAAAGTAATAAGTTAATAAAATAAATATGACAAACAGATCAATACAATTAACTGTACATTAAGTGTATATTAAAATGATGAATAAATTAATAAAATAAATATAATAAATAGATAAATAAATTATTTGTACATTGAATTTCACGGTCATGCAATGTAAAGGATACTACACTGTGAGCTAAAATAATAAGTTAATAAAATATTAGAATAAATAGATCAATAGATAAAAAAGCAGGCAGTCCATGATTAACACTAAAACTATCTACTATAATGTCAATGTCTGAATGACTGGGATGGCGGCTCTCTGGAAATACTCCAAATAACCTTTGACCTTTGTAATTGCAGTTCAACAGGGGTGATGATGGTCTTAGGGATGCAGGATGGCAGCATCCGTCTCCAGCCCCTCGAGACGCCCGGGGACATTGGCACCATGGGCGACTATTGGCGTAACACGATGCACGACAACAACTATGGTCAAATCACCGGGCTGGGCATCAGCTACAGTGACCAGTACCTGTTCACAGTCGGCGCTGATGGCAACGTCTTCAGTTACCTGCTCATGGATGAGGAGAAACTCATGGAGTACATCAATGAGGCCAAGCTGCTGAAGAGGGCGGAAATACCACCGGTCCTGGTAGGTTGCCGGCACAGTGGGTGGTCCGATGTAGAGCTTCTTGGGTGGTCTCACCAATGAGTGGCTGTCTCAGTTGGTGGTCTGATGTGGTGCTTCTTGGGTCGTCTCAGCAATGAGTGTTCTATCTAGTCTGATGAGGTACTTCTTGGGTGTTCCCTGTTAGTGGGTGGTCTGATGAGGTACTCCTTGTGTGTTCCCTGTTAGTGGGTGGTCTGATGTGGTACTCCTTGGGTGTTCCCTGTTAGTGGGTGGTCTGATGTGGTACTCCTTGGGTGTTTCCTGTTAGTGGGTGGTCTGATGTGGTACTCCTTGGGTGTTTCCTGTTAGTGGGTGGTCTCATGTGGTACTCCTTGGGTGTTCCCTGTTAGTGGCTGGTCTCATGAGGTACTCCTTGTGTGTTCCCTGTTAGTGGGTGGTCTGATGTGGTACTCCTTGGGTGTTCCCTGTTAGTGGGTGGTCTGATATGGTACTCCTTGGGTGTTTCCTGTTAGAGGGTGGTCTGATGTGGTACTCCTTGTGTGTTCCCTGTTAGTGGGTGGTCTGATGTGGTACTCCTTGGGTGTTCCGTTAGTGGGTGGTCTGATGTGGTACTCCTTGGGTGTTCCCTGTTAGTGGGTGGTCTGATGTGGTACTCCTTGGGTGTTCCCTGTTAGTGCGTGGTCTGATGTGGTACTCCTTGGGTGTTCCCTGTTAGTGGGTGGTCTGATGCGGTACTCCTTGGGTGTTCCCTGTTAGTGGGTGGTCTGATGTGGTACTCCTTGGGTGTTCCCTGTTAGTGGGTGGTCTGATGTGGTACTCCTTGGGTGTTCCCTGTTAGTGGGTAGTCTGATGTGGTACTCCTTGTGTGTTCCCTGTTAGTGGGTGGTCTGATGAGGTACTCCTTGGGTGTTCCCTGTTAGTGGGTGGTCTGATATGGTACTCCTTGTGTGTTCCCTGTTAGTGGGTGGTCTGATGTGGTACTCCTTGGGTGTTCCCTGTTAGTGGGTGGTCTGATGTGGTACTCCTTGGGTGTTCCCTGTTAGTGGGTGGTCTGATGTGGTACTCCTTGGGTGTTTCCTGTTAGTGGGTGGTCTCATGTGGTACTCCTTGTGTGTTCCCTGTTAGTGGGTGGTCTGATGTGGTACTCCTTGGGTGTTTCCTGTTAGTGGGTGGTCTCATGTGGTACTCCTTGGGTGTTCCCTGTTAGTGGGTGGTCTGATGTGGTACTCCTTGTGTGTTCCCTGTTAGTGGGTGGTCTGATGTGGTACTCCTTGTGTGTTCCCTGTTAGTGGGTGGTCTGATATGGTACTCCTTGTGTGTTCCCTGTTAGTGGGTGGTCTGATATGGTACTCCTTGGGTGTTCCCTGTTAGTGGGTGGTCTGATATGGTACTCCTTGTGTGTTCCCTGTTAGTGGGTGGTCTGATATGGTACTCCTTGGGTGTTCCCTGTTAGTGGGTGGTCTGATGTGGTACTCCTTGTGTGTTCCCTGTTAGTGGGTGGTCTGATGTGGTACTCCTTGGGTGTTCCCTGTTAGTGGGTGGTCTGATGTGGTACTCCTTGGGTGTTCCCTGTTAGTGGGTGGTCTGATATTGTACTCCTTGGGTGTTCCCTGTTAGTGGGTGGTCTGATATGGTACTCCTTGGGTGTTCCCTGTTGGTGGGTGGTCTCATGTGGTACTCCTTGGGTGTTCCCTGTTAGTGGGTGGTCTGATATGGTACTCCTTGGGTGTTCCCTGTTAGTGGGTGGTCTGATATGGTACTCCTTGGGTGTTCCCTGTTGGTGGGTGGTCTCATGTGGTACTCCTTGGGTGTTCCCTGTTAGTGGGTGGTCTGATATGGTACTCCTTGGGTGTTCCCTGTTGGTGGGTGGTCTGATGGGGTACTCCTTGGGTGTTCCCTGTTAGTGGGTGGTCTGATGTGGTACTCCTTGGGTGTTCCCTGTTAGTGGGTGGTCTGATATGGTACTCCTTGTGTGTTCCCTGTTAGTGGGTGGTCTGATGTGGTACTCCTTGTGTGTTCCCTGTTAGTGGGTGGTCTGATGTGGTACTCCTTGTGTGTTCCCTGTTAGTGGGTGGTCTGATATGGTACTCCTTGTGTGTTCCCTGTTGGTGGGTGGTCTGATATGGTACTCCTTGTGTGTTCCCTGTTAGTGGGTGGTCTGATGTGGTACTCCTTGTGTGTTCCCTGTTGGTGGGTGGTCTGATGTGGTACTCCTTGGGTGTTCCCTGTTAATGGGTGGTCTCATGTGGTACTCCTTGGGTGTTCCCTGTTAGTGGGTGGTCTCATGTGGTACTCCTTGGGTGTTCCCTGTTAGTGGGTGGTTTGATGTGGTACTCCTTGGGTGGTCTCAGTAATGAATGTTTTTATCACAATGGGTGGTCTGACAAAGTACTACTTGGGTGGTGTAAACAATGAGTTCTATAGCGTGTATCACAGTGGGTGGTCCGTTGTTACACTGATTCTTGGGTGGTCTCAACAATGAGTGATGCAGTTATGTCACTGTACTTCTGTGCATAAAGTTTGCATTCCAAATAATAAACAATGAAAATAATTAACAATATGTATTTTTATTTTAGGAAGAGCTGAAGGGTAAGACTATCACTGACATTGAGGATGAAGAAGCATACAGGTAAGAAGACCTCCTCAGCTAGATTGTCAATTAGACATATGTACTACACAGACACCTTTAATTCACATTTATAAAGCCACCTGAACTTACAAATGTGCATTCTAAAAAAGGAAATAAAATATGGTCATTAATTACTTGTTAAAAAAACTCTTGTGTCGGGATGATTTTATCCATAATAAACTACCCGGCCTTCTGCATTTGGGTAATTTGGATACATTAAACATATCAGTTTAAAGCATCTCATACCTAACTACTTATAAAAAATTATATATATATATATATATATATATATATATATATAATATATATATATATATATTATATACATATATATATATAATATATATATATATTATATATATATATATATATATATATATATATATATATATATATATATATATATATATATATATATATATATATATATATATATATATATTGCACATGAGCACTGAAGCTGTAAGTATATATTTTATATTTTAATATATTTGCACAACGAGTCACACAATTTTACTGTTCTAAATGCAGTTTATATTTCATTTATCCCAAAATGTATTATCTGCCATTGTGATTTATTGCCCTGTTCTATTTGATGGCAACAAAACTTTCTGTGACAAATCCACCCAACATGTAATTTCCTTCCTCCAGTATTGAAGATGCTAAGCAGAAGAGTGAACATGACAAGATGATTGCCCTGGCCGAGAAGAAGAAAGCTCAAGTTCGTCAAACCATCAATGAAATGCGCAGTGAATTCAAGAAGCTGCTTGAGAAGAATCATGAAATTCCACAACATCTCCAACTCAGTGCAAAGGTAAGTCCCTCATGTCCAAACACATTATTCCACCGAGCAGGACAATGATGCACCTTGATATAAACAGGTGTGTCACACCTGGACTTCTGTGAGAAAAACGTTCACGTCATAGGTAATTCTATCAATGCTGCATTTTTGCCAACTGTGTGACTGAATAATACTGATACTTCTTATTTGAACTAGTGTACGTTTGTACGATGTGTGTGGGTATCTTAACATTTTTCTTCTAGCAAGTTTGCAGCTCATAAGCCAAACATTCAGGAATTAATGTTATGTATAGTAGCATAGTTGTACACTGGCTAGAGCTTCAGACTCTCATCTAAGAGAACTTGGGTTCGAATCCTATGCTGCGGTGTTAAAAGCTCAGGCAAAGGTTTTCACTCTACATGGCCCAAGTTCACTCAGCTGTATGAATGAGTAGGTACTTGGCTATAGACAATGGTGGATATTTGTGTACAAATATTCTTCACACATTACACGGTAATTCTAGGTTGCTTCCCAGAGAAGTTGAGATGGTGTCTGTTTGAATAGGTCTGCCAGGGAAGTAAAATATAATGCGCTTTGAGCAATCCTAAGCATTGGGTACTGTGCTATACATAAGATCTTACCTTTACTTTTTACTCATCAGAGGAAAAACAACACCTTTATTTTGTAAAACTCCATGCTAGTTAAGGGTTCTTACTGGATGTAGTGTTCATACAATATATTAGTAAAATTTGGTTGATTGTTCAAAATGTTGTGTATATTTTTATGATTCTCCAAAGGACTAGTAATCACTCTGTGACTTGATTCATTAATGGTCAATTTTAATACCAGAATATAACTGACCATATGCTATCCAATTAAACCTGTCCTGGCCTCCTGGCATGTTCTTGCAATAACACCAGTAATTTATTTCTTTGCAATCTAGGCATGCATATTACCTTCATGTTAGCACTAATGGCTAACCCTAAGTCTTTTTCCTTTACAGTAGTATTTAGTACAGTACCACCTATTGTATATTGTGCATCTTCATTCCCATGTCCTGTGTGGGGGCACTTACATTTTGGAAAGTGTAAGTGCCTCCACACAGGACATGGGAATGAAGATGCACAATATACAATGGGTGATACTGTACTAAATACTACTGTAAAGGAAAAAGACTTAAGGTTAACCATTAGTGCTGATATGAAGGTATCAGAGCAGTGTGGAATTGCAGCAGCGAAGGGAAACCAAATTCTTGGATTAATTAGGCGAAATATAGTGTACAAAGAAAAAGAACTAATAATACCGCTGTAGAAAACAATAGTTAGGCCTCATTTAGAATATTGTATACAAGCATGGAGGCCATATCGCAAGAAGGATATTGATATGCTAGAAAGGGTACAAAGGAGAGCAACAAAAATTATACCAAGACTCAGGAATATTAGTTATGAAATGCATCTAAAAGAATGTGGTCTAACAACACTAGAAACCAGAAGATTGAGAGGAGATCAGATTGAGGTTTTTAAAATATTGAATGGGTATGAAAATATTGACAGAAATATTTTTTTCACTGCCAAGGAAGAGAGAAGGACTAGAGGACATCGAGTTACATTAGCAAAAAAGCAGTGTAGACTAGATATTAGAAAAATTTCATTTTCACAAAGAATAGTAAACGAATGGAACAGATTATCAGCTGATTGTGTAGGTGCTAGTAGTGTTAACATATTTAAAAATAAAATCGACATATACCTAAGACAGGTGGGGTATACTTAGATAGATAGGTTGGACTCTCGATAAGCCAAACGGCTTCCTTGTCCACCTGCCATCTAGAGTTGAATCTCTAGGTGGCAATCTTGTTAAATCTTGTTGAATCATTATATATATATATATCGATTATTTTCATCAATATTTGGACAATTGTTAGACACCGCACATTGCAGTGTCTAACAATGTCATTATACCTAGGTAGAAATGTTGTATTTGTATTGTTGTGTTTATCCCAGGAGTTTGAGATGGCAGCTGAGATTGTTGTATTTGTATTGTTGTGTTTATACCAGGAGTTTGAGATGGCAGCTGAGATTCGCCACGAGCTGAACCAGCAGATCTTTGACAAGGTGGGGCAGGTGCGGAAGCAGATGGCCTGGGAGCAGGAGAAGAGTCGGCTCTCCCTGCACAAGATACGGGCCAGGTACACTTATCTGCAGAACATGCCCCACCAGTCACTTTCGATAGTCTGTAGCATATTCAATTCAATTCAATTCAATTCAATTCAATCCAATTCAATTCAATTCAATTCAATTCAATTCAATTCAATAACTTTATTCCAGACTCAACAGAGCACATACAGCAAGTACATGTGACTCTGAGGTCCATATGTTACATTAGGCAGACAATATGTACAGTATAGAAAAGTACAGAACAGTGTATAAAAGAAACATGCATACAGTTATTTCAATCAAGTGTGCACATTCAAAAGCTTGTTCCAGTGTTTACGGATCCTGGAAGTGAATCTTATGCTAGAAGTTAGTATGTCATTTAAAATATAGTTAATAGAGCTATCAAGTCTACAGATAAATCTATACACCATATTCCTAAAATAACTGATTGGCAGCATTGTACATTAAACACAGTGCATAGCAGGCTGGTACTTTCAAATTTTGATATACCAATAAACAACTTAAAAATATTATGATATGCAATATGCAACCTATATCATTTGAAGGTCACAAATTTACAATAAAAATGATGTATTTCACTTCTATCAAGTTTTGAATTTGCCAGCAATGTTGAAAACAGTTGTTGGTGTGAGTTATAATACTATTGTGGCGTAACATCGCCTAGATCAAAAAGCCTCACATTCAACCACCACCCGAGAAACATGTTTTTGTCATAAAGACAATTATTTGG